>CM038219.1:177671173-178271173 GCA_021442155.1 Cymbidium sinense
TTGCTCCTCCAAATGAACACATGGGTAGGCTGACTTGACCTCCACCACGAAGAGGAAGAGGCAAGTCCAGAGCTTGTTCTAGAGGTGGAAGACCTCCTTACTGGTGGCCAGCCAATAGGAGCTATGTTCCAGCCCATAAGAGAACCCCCGCTATCCACACAGGCTTAGAGTCCAATTTAGAGGATGAGTCTCATGTGGTTAGCATGCCAACCAACCCCTCTCATCAGGTCCCTTTGGAGGTGATGTTTGAGCTAGACAGTGGTGAAGACTAGGCCTCCAAGAAAAGCATGAATGTATCCAAATCATCATTATGTAGAAAGGCAGCAGTTGGGGACTTTAGCTCTAACCTCACTTTTCTTCTAGAAAGTTGAAGGTTTAGTAGTTAAGGAGGACCCCAAGTCATCCACAGATATCAGGCCTAAGAGGTTTTTGTTTGGAGCATCATCCTCAAGTCATAAAGCTGATGTAAGACTTGAGGATGATTCATATAAAGATAATACAACTACCTTTTCATTGGTATTCACCCTGTGCTATTAACTTAGCAAAGAAGGGATTAATCCCACATACTTGTTCTAAACACATGTCAGACTACTTTGAAAAACTATGGGACAACCAAAGTAGATATTCTCAACCAAGACGTGACTAGATTTGGCATAGGTCCAAATGATGATGACAACCATTGCCTAGTCATCACCACTCATTTAGGGTCTGATAGGTTCTTCTCAAATCATGTTAACTCTAATGAGGAGGCATGTGTTAGAAATCTCAGATGACCCAAATGAGCCCGAAGTCAAAGATGCCCCACCAGAGTTTGAAGAAGAAGTTAGATCAACTATTGATGAACTCAAAGAAATCAACTTAGGAGCAAAAGAAGATCCACGCCCAATGTACATCAATTCCTTGTTGAATGAAGAAGAAACCAATGACATAGTTAGGCTATTAGCTGAGTTTAAGGACCACTTCGCATGGAGTATGAAGAAATGCCTGGTTTATCTCTTTACATAGCGGTCCACAAACTAGCAATATAACCTAATGCAAACCCTATCAAGCAATTGTACAACATGTCATTTTTGAAATCAAGAATCTGATTGATGATGGCTTTATCAGGGAAGAAAAATATCCTACCTGGTTAGCCAGTGTTGTCCTAATTAAGAAAAAGAATGGCCAAATTTGCATATGGGTCAATTTTAGGGATCTAAATAAGGCATGTCCTAAGGAAAAATTTCCACTTCCTATATCAGAATTGATGGTGGACATTGCCTCATCTCATGCAGTATTCTCCTTTATGGATGGGTCATCTAGCTACAACCAAATCAAGATGGCCCCCGAGGATGAAAGAAACACTACTTTTTGAACCCCGATCGGAATCTATTATTATAAAGTTATGCCTTATGCCTTTAAAAAATGTTGCGTGATACCAAGCCATGACTGATCTTCAATGAACTCATTCACCATCAAGTTGAATTCTATGTTGATGATCTAGTAAAAAATAAAGAAAATAAAGACCATCTCTTTGACTTGAGAGTAGTTTTTGAATGATTAAGATAATTTAACCTCAAAATAAATCCCCTGAAGTGTGCATTTGGAGTAGCTTCAAGAAAATTCCTTGGGTTTGTTGTCCGACACTGGGGAATAGAGATCGACCCAGAGAAAATCAAGGCTATCTTAGAAATGTCAACCCCTAAAAGTCTAACTCAACTCAAATCATTTCAAGGGTCATTGGCATATCTAAGATGCTTTGTATCCAACATATTAAGAAGATGCTATCCATTCTCAGCACTTATCAAAAAGGATGCTAAGTTCAAGTGGGATGATAAGTGCCATCATGCCTTTGAAGACATCAAGCACTACCTGATGATGCCGCCAGTTCTAGTAGCCCCTATCTTGGGCAAGATATTGATCCTCTACACCATTGCATTAGATGACACCATTAGCACTTTGTTGGCTCAAACCAATGATGAAGGAAAAGAAAATGCTCTCTACTACCTTAGTCATCATCTAATTCTTGCTAAGGCAAACTAGCCACCTATTGAGAAGCACTGTCTAGCTTTAATCTTTGCATCCTAAAAGCTACGACATTACATGCTTTCTCATAAGGTGAATCAAATCTCTAGAATCAATCCACTGTGATATCTCATGACATGACCAACATTATCTGGATGGTTGGCGTGATGGTCCATGATTTTGTCATAGTTTGACATCACATTCGTACCCCTCCGTGCTATGAAAAGATAGGCGTTATTGGATTTCTTAGTAGCACACCCACTTCTTGTTGATTCTCCTCTTAGTGATGACCTCCCCAATGAACAAATCATGAACTTAGAGGACACTAGCATTCATCGTTGGGAGATATATTTTGATGGTGCGGCTTCCTCTCAAAAAGGAGAAGAATCATGATCTACTCTTCCAAGGAAGGCAATGGTAGGAATAGTCCTCCTAACTTTGGATAGTGGTGTGATGAGATTCTCATATCATTTGTCTGATCCATGCACCAATAACGAAGTTGAATATAAGGCTTTGATTGTCGATCTAGAGTTAGTCATTACATTATGCATTCAGAGCATCAACAACTTCAGGGATTTTTAGCTCATCATCAACCAAATTGTTGGGTCCTACAAAGTCCTGAAGCCTAAACTCCATCATTATCATAAGTATACCATGGAGTTGTTGGCTCAGATCTTAGAGGTCACTATCTACAAGATTCCTCGAGGAGATAATGTTGTAGCAGATTCATTGGCCAAGCTCGCCAAGGAGTTGGCATGCCCAGAAGATGAGTCCATTCCAATAAGGGTCCAAAATAGATAAGTCTTATCCCTTATTGACGCTGAACTCATTGAGAGACTCTCTTGAAGGGAGGTTTCTATTGGCAAAAAGGATGACGAGTCAGATTGGAGGCAACCATTCATGGATTACCTAAACACAGACAAACTACCTCAAGAGAAGTCATTATCCCATCAGATGAAACAGAGAGCTCTCTCATATGCTCTCATGGATGGCACCTTGTATCGACGGTCTTTCAATCATATGTGATTACATTGTTTAGCCAAACATAAAGCCTATAAGATCGTGACCGAGGTACATTTAGGTTTGTGAGGAGCTCAATAGTCCTGTCTGAAGATGAAAGCCAAGATAAAAAAAGATACTATACTGTCTCACCCAAATATTCTACATTTTATATTGGCCTCATGGCCATTTGAGTGTTGGGGTACTGACATAGGGGGTTCCATCTATCCTCATTCTTCTAAGGGTCATCGGTTCATTCTAGCTGCCATCGACTAATTTTCTAAGTGGACAGAGACCATCCCACTTAGAGGTCACCAAAGATGTTTTCCAGGAACCATATGGTATCGTGGTGCCTCGATGAATTATATTCGATAGTGGTACTACATTTAAGAGCACTAAAATTAATAGCTTTTCTTGGAGACACAGCATAGAGTACCATCAATTTCTCGAGGGTAAACGGTCTAGCAAAAGCATTCAACAAAACTCTTATCCAAATATTGAAGAAGATATTCGATGATAATAAGAGATAGTGGCATGAGCAGTTGGTTGAAGACTTGTGGGCCTACCGCACCACATACAGAAATCCAACTCAACCTACCCCATTCTCCTTACTATATAGGTCCAAAGTCATCTACCATTAGAAGTCCAACTTCCATTACTAAGGATAGCTATGGCAAAGAAGATTAGAGTAGAATGCCAAGCTACGGTTAGAAGTGCTCAAAGGTTTGGAGGAGAGACACCTCCGAGCATGCCAGAACCTCAAGTTACACAAAGCCAAAATGATTCAAGCTCACAACAAGCTGATCCGTCCTAAAGCTTTTCAAGTAGGAGAGCTTATTTTAGTTCTAAGGAGACCAATTGTTACCCGTCGAAAGGTGGAGAAAAGTTTGAACCCACTTGGGAATGCCCTTTTTCCATAAAGAAGGCCTTCTGAGGAGGATCTTATCAACTTATAAATTATAAGGGAGAGCACCCTATGCTTCTAATCAACGGGCTCTGCCTAAAGAAGTAGTATCCATAAATCTTGTTTGAAAATAATCATTAGTAAAACTTCTTTTCATATCAAATCTCATTTCTCATGTGTTAGAAATATCTTTCACTTGCGAATTTGCCACGATGTATTTAGGGTAGGTGTAAGAGAACCCAAGTGGCATCCTATCCCTCCACAACACAAATACAAACTACATGATCCTCCGGTTGCTAGGTTGGTGTGAGAGAACCAAGAGGCATCTTATCTGACTAGTACAACTAAGTTAGGTGTAAGAGAACCCAAGCGACATCCTTTCTTAGTGGAGTCACATTCTGTGTTTAATAGGTGTAAGAAAACCCAAGCGCATCCTACTCCTTTTTTCACATCATAAACAAACACATATCTTTTGTCTCGAGCTACTTTGATGTGGAGCAAGCCCCACGTGGCACTCACTCATTAGCTACTCTAGGTTGGGCTGATATACTACCTTGCTAGTGTGTCACCCCAGTGGTCACTTGTCTGGCTGATGTGAGTCCCCATACTTTCTTCCTGACTTGACCACTGTAAACCAACAAGCACTTTGTTAGTTTGGTAGGTCTTACTGTACAGCCGATAAGCTACCCGATGTTGACTTTATTTAAGAGGATGTAAGCCTACATGCTTTCTTCTTAAACTAACCATCATGCAAACAGGTCAAGTATATCTGAGGCTGGTAAGTCCCGGCTCCTTTCCTCCCAACTACTTCAAGCTTGGGTTTAGTCCCACACAGACCCCCGCAATAGTCACCTTAGAGATATTCTATCGAGCCAAAGATAGACTATCTCAGTGATCAATTCTGCTTTAGAGAGATGTAATCCTACACGCATTCTTTCTAGATTGATTATTGTAAATTAACGGGCACCTTAGGTTGGTTGGTTATCTCCATGCTGACGGTGACCCACCTGATGGCTACACCACTCTTGGTAGAAGTAAGTCCCCAATCTGTCTCTTTGAGTTGGCCACTAAATACCTACATGCTTCCTTTTACAGGGTTTTGGATAATGCCCCCAGTGGCACCTCCTTTATGGGCACTCTATTTGGATCACGTCCTTAGCGACCCCATTTAGACACTTCCCTGGTTACTCTTGGATTGGACAGTTCCTCTTTCCTAGTAGCCACTCAAAATCTAAAACTTAAATAAACAATCAATCAACTTCTCCCCAGTGAGACATCAAGCATCTCAACCTCCCTAGTGGAGTCAATTAAACACAATTCAAACTTGCATTCCCCATCGAGTACACCCTCAAAAAAAAATTCAAACCCTCCTAATCCCTATTAGATAACTTGAACTTGCTTCCTTAGTGGAAAGTTCATGCATCTATCCCAGGTGGGTTATACATCTTAATCCCCAATGGATACTCTACCCAAATCATACCTTACATCCAAATTCAAATCTTTATCCCTAGTGGATAACTTAAACCTGCTTCCATAGTGGAAGGTTTACATGCTTGATCCCTTGATGGATCCCTTCTTCCTCCCTTATGCCTTTGGCATGAGTCAAGTTGCATTGTACTAAGATCGTGATTCCTTCTACATCTTGGGTTTAGGAGTAGATCATTTCTGTTAGTGTTTGTGATCCTTCTAATGTTGTTGATCATCTCGATCAACTCCAATACGCAGTGCCCCGCCGTCACACCACATATTGGGTGCCCTTTGTTGACCTCACTTTTGGAGTGAGCTCTCAACTTCCTCATCATAGATCTAGGACTATCATAGATACTACGAGTTCTTTAGTCTTAAGACACTTCTAGTGATTAGGTGAACACTTAACCTAACCCTAGAGACTTAGAAGAGTTAGCCATAAGAATATATTGTGCCTCAGGGATTGAGGAAGATTTGCCTACCCTATAGCCCAAACCAAATCCTTGCTTCGCTCTTTCAATCCCAAACCTCAAAATCAATTCCAAACCCCAAAATCAAATCCAACTATCCAATTTTTGAAATCCATCACCAAATTCAAACTCTTAATCCCTTCCTAAGCCCTTTGATTTTTTCTTATGGACTTAGCCTTAACCAAATTCAAATCAACCCCAATCTAATTTATTTTCTCAATTATCAAATTTAATCTCAAATCAAATTCCAAATCATAAATTAATTCCAAACTCCAAATGATAGAAACCCATGATTAAGTCCAAATTTCAAAATCTTTTCCTAAGCCATATGAACCACCTTCATATGCTTAGCCAAAGCTCCTTCAAACCAACTGAAGCTTGGTTGATTTCTTTATAAATTAATCATTCCTTCATTTATAGTCACAAATATAAATGAAATTCAAACCATTCAAACCAAACCAAAATAAATCAAACCAAATCAAGACCCTTCATAAGCTATATGGACCCACCTCCATAAACCTAATCAAATCTTGATCCAAATCAACCCAAACATGATTGATTTCTTTATAAATCAATCATTCCTTCATTTATATTCATAAATATAAATTAAACCCACCCTCCAATGACCAAATATAAATCAAGCCAATTCAAAATCCAAGTTAGCCTCTTTAAACCTACACTCCTAAGCTTAATCAAATTTGCTTTCGAATCACTCCAAACTCAAGCGATTTTCTCATAACTCATTTATATCTTCATTTATATTCTCAAATATAAATGAAATATAAATTTAAATGACCAAAACCAAACTCAAATCAAGTCAAAGTCCAAATTTTAGCCCTTTTAGCCAAACTTTTGAACTTGACTAAATGACATCTAAATCAACTCAAACTCATGGATTCCTTTATGATTCAATCATTCCTTCAATCATTGATCCAAATATAAACATAAACCACCATTATAAAACCAAATCCAAGTCAACCCAAATCAAGCCCAAGTTAACCCCTATGGCTTGAAATTATCATATGAACCAAAACCCACTTGGCTCTAAACCAATTGCAATTGGATTTATATTTCAATCCTAGGCTCATAGGTAAGTTCAACTAAACTTGAATCAAATCTTGATCAAGCCAATTAACCCATTTATGCTCACTTGACCTAAAGTGACCTAAAAGACCTTTTTGAGCCAAGTTCTAATCCAACCCAAATTAGATTAAACTAAGCCCATCTAAACCTCAATCATGATCAACAATCATCATGGGGGTGATCAACCACCTTGAATTGGGTCAAACTAAGTCAAACCTAGCTTTTGACCAAGTCAACATTTAGCCTAAATGCAACCCAAACTAGCCAAAATTCACAATATGCCAAATTGATTGAAAGCATTGACTCAAACCCATCCATAATCAATGATTGAGCATGACCAAGCCATCAATTGAGCCAAACCAAGCCTAATTGGCCAGTTAACTTAAGTTGACCCAAATTGGCCTAAAATGCTAAAATAGGTCAAATGATGATTTAACCCAAATTGATTGCAACCAATGGCTCAAGTTCATCCCATGAACTTGTCCAAAGCCATGATTGATCCCAAGTTGACCAATTGGTCAACTTGACCCAACCTAGCCCAAATTGACCTAAAGGTCAAATTGAATAAAATTCAAATTAATTCCAAATTAAACCTAACCAAAGTATACAATCATTTTCAATCAACAAATTGAACTTAACTCAACAACACCTAACAACCTGGTCAAATCAAATGGTCAACTTGACCAATTTGACCCTTTTGAATCCAAATGAGTCAAATCCAAACCTAGACCAAACCAATCCAAATTATTTGAACCAAAACATCCCAAATCATCATATGAACCTAACCTAAGCCTTGGTTTGACCCAATTTGACCAATTGGTCAACACAACCCAACCTAGCCCAAATAGAACACATTTGACCAATCCAAGCTAAACCACTCAAATCCAACTTATGGGATATTGTGGGCTGACCTAACTCAGCTTAAACTCACCCTAGGTCAGCCTAAGCCCTCCCCAAAAGCCAAGTGGGCCCCACCAATGGGATTAGCCATCAAACCATAGAATTTAAACTTCAAAACCAATGGATCCAAGCCAAGGTCAACTCTCCCATCCCCATGTCAGCCCCTTAGCATTCCATGGAACTTTCTCCTGACTCCACCTAGCCCACCTAGCTCATCTAACCCACCCTAGGTTAGCCAAGGACCTTTGGGAGGTGAGTTGACTCACCTCCAACCCAAATTGACCACCCATTGGATCCAAACTCCTGCACCCTTGCACGATGGATCCATGACAGCCTCCCAAGACTCCTCCCATCTCTAGCGTGCCACCCTGACTTGATGGAGACAAGTCTGGCAGCCAGATGGTAGTGAGCCAGTGCAAATCGTGCACACGCTACCTCCATCCATCATTGGAATTTGAGGGGTATACCCCCTCAATTCGAGCATCAAAGATACTTGCATCGTGAGCCTTCTAAGTCAATTTCAAAGCCCCTCAGAGTGTTTCCAAGGATCCCCATGCCCTCTTCGATCAACATTGCCCATTCTCGAGCAAAGCCAAAATAGGGCATCCCAATCTCGAGCAATACTCCCTCTCCACTAAATCAAATTTCAATTCCTCTTAGCCACACCATCACCATACCTATCGAACCCAACTGAACCAATTCCCAAGCTTCCAAGTCACGGGAGGAATGAGTTCGATCAGAGCCAAGCCCCTTGCGTGTGTGGATTGGTCATTGAGCTTTCCACACCAAATCAAGCTCAAAGCTCTTCATCAAGGCCTCACCTCAACTAGGCAAAGATACCTCTGGGGTTGCATCGCCAGACATTACCTTCAGTGAGGTAATTTTACAAATCGAGCCTTGTATCGAAAAGTAGTTGGTCTTTTATGAAGGAAATTCAAAATTCATGGATTTCTGACTGTTGGATGTGTGCGTCTCCCTTCCTCGAAGGTGTGGGAAGAAATTGGAGATAATCTAAGATCGAGTGAGCTTGGATCAAATGAGAGAAGATGGATGACATCCATCTTTCATTGCTCGCGAGCGGGATAGATCATGAGCCATCCATCCCGCGTGATTGGGATGAACGGCTCTGATCAAATCCCATGGTAGAGCCTTCGATTCCTTTCCTAATATGCCGATCGAATTGTGGCCATCTGATCTTAGATCGAATAGTCAATAGAGAAAGGGCATTCGTCGCTAGTTGAGAGATGTGACTACTTAAATAGCCAATCCCTTTGCGCCACATGGAAAGCGCGTCGCGTCAGCAGCCACATGGCCTGATGGGATTAAGGCTTTAATTAGGGCTAATTAATTGATTTTTAATCCTGAAACTTCCTAAAATCATAACTAATTGTAAAAAAATCCAAAAAAAATACAAACCTAGACATATTTTGAAGATATTTTAGAGTAGAATCAAGAAAAAATATAATTAATTGATTTTGAACAGCGATTTTTCTTTAATTAAAGTTTTATAAAAATTTTAATTAGCTTAATTATACCTTAATTAAGCACTAAATCTCAATTTTTCATTGATGCTAATGACCTCTATAATTTTATTGATTGCTAATTATATCACTTGATTAAGCTAATCACTCTCTTAATTCAATTAATTTTATGATGAATTGATTAATCATTTTTTCTTGAGAAGATAATTAAATGATTATACTTTTAATCATTTCACTCATCTTTAATTAAATAAATTAATGGTTAATGAATGATTAATTGATTAATTAATGATTAATCTTCTAAAATAGAATTTAATTAATGTTAAAATGATTAATTTCCTTTGATCCTTTAAGATTTCATTTAAATTAAACATAATGTTTAATCAATTAATTAAATTAAAAATTAAAATTAAAATGAATTTATTAAAATAATTGGATTAATCTTCAAACCCAATGAGAGATAATAATATTATTTAATTTAAAAATCAAAAGTAATTAATCCAATTAATTTAATCTCATAATTTCATAGAATTGAAATTTATTAAACATATCATATTCCAAATGTTAATAACTTAATGTGAAAGGTAAGTGATAAAATTATTAATTCATCCAAAATTAAAATCATAAAGTAATTAAATATCTTCATTAACCTTAATTTAACATAATAATGATTAGCTCTTTCATTTAAATCATTTATAAAAGAATTGGTTCATTTTATTCTTTAATTGATTATTAAATTAATTAATAATAAATCATGTGTTTACATTATTTCTTAATCATGCTAAATATTAACATAAAAATCATACATTATTTCTTCATTAAAATTAATTAAATAAAATACATGTAATTGCATGTTATAAATTAAAATATATTTCATATTCCTATTAAATCAAATATTTTCAAAAACCTATAAATCAATTATTATAAATGAATTGTTAATTATAAATATCTATAACTTGGTGATGAAAAGTTAAGATGTGAATGAATTCTTTCTTTTATCTTTAACATGGATTCCATATTAATGTTTATTTCATTTGAAAAGAACACAACATTATAAATCTATTTATTTATGTTGACTTAAGAAGAACATCATAATATATGAAATTAAAAAATCAAATTATTCTTAAATTATTCATGTTTCTTTTTAAATTCAAATATAAGTTTAATGCTCATATTAAAAACATTTGTGATAATATATCTTATTATAAATATTATACTATTTTCATCTTTTATAGATATTAAGAATCTCATTATAATTTGTGTGTTTTTCTATCTTAAATACAAGATTCACATATATTGTATCATTTCTTTTTGAAGAACACATCTTTGCCTAAATCTTTTCTCTTTGTTAAAATTTAGAATATTTACTTATTTCTCAATCAAATTCTGTGAGTTCTTAATGTTCTTATTTGTGGTTCATATTTTCAGAAATATGTGAGAAAAGTGATATATTAGTCTAGACATCCCGGGGCTGCGAGACTTTAAGTAGCCATAAGTAGGTCTTGTACCTTATGCCCCTGGTGTAGAAAACAATGACACCATACTCACTTAAAACTCTTATACATATTCATGTATGATGATGTCCAATAAGAATAAAAAATCAAATAAATCAAACATAACTTTTGCATGGGTTTTCCTATCCTTATAGTTATTTATACATCTATATGTATCTAAGAAAAGTGGTATATTTATTCGGACATCCGGGCTATGAGCTTTAAGTAAGTACATCTTGTACCTTACGCCCATGGTGTAGAAAATAATGGCGATATAGTCACTTAAAACTTTTATACCTGTGAATGTGTATCTAACTAATGGATGAAAAATCTCTCTTTTCTATGTAAAAATACATGCATTCATAATTCAATCAAAAATGAAATATTTAAATTCCAAATTCTTCTGCATTCATCATCAAAGTATGCTAAGATTTACATTGCATGTATAGGTATGTTTAAGATTCTCTCATATGCATGATATACATGATGGAAAAAATGAATGAATGTGTGTTATGTGATAGTAATCCATTCTAATTAATCTTAAGATGCCTTTCTTATTGAATAGGGTTATTTAGATTGAACCTAAACTTAGGGTTAATTAAAACACATAATAAGACATTCATTAAAGAAAACTAAGCTAATTAATTTACCTTAGAAATGACTTAAGGTAAGGATAAAAGAGAGATTCCCTCTCTTTCTTCTCATTATGACACTTAGTTGCTAATGTAGGCTATATGAAACAAAAGAAAACACTAAGTAAAATCTTCAAATGAATTAAATCACTTAAAGAAAAATTAGCCCTTTATAAATTAAATCCCCACACTTAGCAAAGCATAACTCTAAAGCCTAGTTAGTACATACCACACAAGCCTTAACACATACACATTAGATTAAGTCACCATTTCTAGCTTTATATTAGGATGATGCATGATTTGGTGTATGTTTGGCCTTGTGATGTATTATTTTATACTGGATGTTAGGGTGTATGTGCGTAGTCTGGATGTTAGGCTGATATTAGCCTAATCATGTTTTATGTAGGGGTCGTGCCCTATAATAAAAACATAAATGATTTTTACTGTGCAGGTTGCTTAGCCCCTAAGCATGACCCAAGTTAGGACATGTGGGCTTGGTTACACATGTGTGGGGTGCTAAGTCCAAATTATTCATATAAATGCTTGGGTTGTATGGTGTGTTTAGCTAACACTTATTTTATAGTGTAATAAGATTTACTTTCCTTCTCTTTTAATCTGGTTTTTCATTAGGATTAGGGTAAGTGTTATGGGGAAATAGGATGAGCATTGGTAATAAGACTAAGTCTTATATACCATGTGATACCTTTGGAGAAAACAACATCCCAACCAAACTAAAATAAAGAAAGAAATGGAGTAAATCAAAATGAAGGAATGAAAGATGAAGAGTGAAGATTGGAGGATGAAGAATGAAGAGCCCCCATAACACTTATCATTTTATAATTGTAATTATTCTTTCATTATACCGGGATGTATAAGGGTAGAGCTCGGCTACACACATTTCTTTTCGGGATGTATGGCGGTACCTGACCGCATCGACCTCTTATTCTTTTGCGATAAATTTATAGAATTATTTGATGTTCTGTTTAGCTTATGCATTAGAAATAACATGTCTTTTCATAGTTTCTGTATGATTGGTGATTGTTGTGTGGCCCTGCATTACTTTTTCATGTAAAGTAAGAGAAAAATCTCTGGTATATTCGAAGACCCATCATGCCTTTGGGGTCCTTATTAGGTGATTAGGTCCATTATATGGTATTGACTTCTATCTCTCAAGATAGTGCCCTATTCCTTAATGTCATACCCGATCACCTCAATAAGTACATTCTCATATTTGCATGGTGTCCCCTCACATATATGCAACACACAAACATAATCCAAAAAAATAAACACCACAGTAGAGATAGAGTGTTAGGAGGGAAATAGAGCAGGTTTGCTTTTAGTTGCGAGGGGGGAATACAGGGTCCGTTGTTTACGAGATCTAGAGCTTAGAAAAAAAATGAATTATTATTTATTTCTTTACATACAAGCAAACCCACGTGAAGAAAGCTGGCATGGAGGAAAATGAAATGGGCTCCGCAAGATTGATTCACTATCCAAATTAATATATTTTATTTTAGGATCAAATTTTTACAATATGTTAATGATTTCTATTTTTATTATAGAAAAAGAATAGATATTATATCTTTTAATCTCACACACATTATTGTCTCCACATTAACTCATGCTCTCCTTCTTAAATGTAGCCACCTTTTAATGAAATTCAGAAGAGATAACTTCTTTCAATTTTTTTAATGTGAATTTGAGAAGATATAATATATTTTAATATCAATATAGTAAAACTTAATGTGATCCTTTTTTGTTTATATCATTGTGAAGTCTAAAAAAAAAGAAAAAATTATAATTTTGAAAGGAACAAATCAAATCATTAAAGTTTACCTAAACATTTTATTTGAGAACTTATATATACATATATATATATATATATATATATATATATATCCTCCTTTTTAAAACATTAATTTTACTACATATAATTAAATTTTAATTAATGTCATCTCTCCTTTTTTTAAATTATTTCTTTTAAAATGATAAATACAACACTCTAGTATTCTTTAAACGCTTCTATTATTTCATTAAATTGTTACATATTCATTATCCAAGTTTCATTTATATTTAAGGTATTTAAATGTATTGGTTAATATGTGGTTCTTGAATGGTGTGAATCATTTTGACTTTGGCCAAAATGAATTTTGAAGGATTAAAAACTTGATTTTGTTTGCTTTGTACTTTTGAAGATATTATGCCTATTGTTGCCATTATGAGTCAATAAATGCATTCATAGTAATTCTAATTGTTTAACTACCTGAATAATTAGGTTGGTAATGCTTTGATCATTTACTGCATGTTTTTTAATATGATTGTATTTATAGATTTACTTTATTCTTGCTATACTTGTTATATATATATATATATATATATATATATATATATATATACTCATGCGATATTAGTTTGTAATTTGTTTTGTTATCATATTCGCTTGATTTAACTCGTGGATCATATACGAGGGTCAACAAATGCCCCCCAACAAATATGATGCACAAATAACGGATCATGTTTGTTGCAACTAGTTGACCACACTCTATAATTTGAGTTAGACATGATGTCATTTAGACTTTATTGGTCTTGTGAGTTTTTATAACTTACTTTTAATCTCCAATGTAAATTATGAATTGAACCTCAATATCAACTATTGATTTTCCTCCATATGCATTTTTCATATCGTTGTTCCTGCCCTTATGAATGCATTATCTTGTTGGCTTAACAGGAAAATGTTCAACTATAGGAGGTTAGAGGGCATGCCCTCTAATGAGCCAAGTGAAGAGGCTATTTAGTCTACTATTGATGCTCATGATGTTCAAGGAGATGCTGATATTGCAGACATTCTTTAATAACATAAAGATATGTTGAGGGGACTTGACGCTTATCGCAACTTCTTTACACGATCTCCTCTTCTTCCAGATCATGCACTAAGCACATTCAGTTTTAAGGATCCAACTGAATGGGTGAGCACCATTAAGCTGAAGTGCGGGGAGCATAATCCCTTGGAGAACACTGTAGACCAAATCAGCTATAGGCCTTGTGATATATTGCATCCGACCACTAATATTGTTGAGCAAAAGGGGCAGCAAGGCTATTGAGTCACCACCAATTGCAATCAGGTTCGTTAGATTGGCCACAAGACTCCTCAGCAGGTCAAATCTCCAACCCTCCACCTAAATATGTGGCATGGGCTTGATATATTTTATAGGCTCACAAGAATATGTTGCAGGAAGCTTGGGTTTACATAGCTATATAAGCTTTTATGTTTCATCTTAGCAGCATTCCGCCTTCATGGGTCTATGGGGTGGCAGAGTTTTCAAATTCAAATAGCAACACTTGTTGGATTGGTTAGGAGCTTACAATTACACTATGGGAACTACAGGCTATTTCGGGGCTCCCAATATTTGGTTGCCGCTATGAGGAATGTGTCCCTCTTGATGATGAGTTATTTGCTAGATGACCTTCAGCTGATGGGAATAAACGAGGAGAACTAGTCATGGCATATGTCTATCTTGTTCGCTTAATCCATTATCGATAGACTTTCAAGGAATCAGGCTCTTTATCACGTTCACGAGCAACACTTTTAGTAAACATTTGGATTCACAGCTCCCTATGTGAGACTGTACTATCTCAGGAAATAATGTTACTACGTGATCCTTTTTACTTGGGTGTATCGCATGGCAATTATTTATCTGAAGAAACTGCTGAGCCTTTTTCACCAATTGGACATTGTTGACCTCATTTTTGGAATGAGTTCTCAACTCCCTCATCATAGATCTAGGACTCTTGTAGACATTAAGAGCTCCTTAGTCTTAAGACACTTATAGTGATTAGGTGAACACTTAACCTATGCCTAGAGACTTAGAAGGTTTAGCCATAGGAACAAGTTATGCCTTAGGGACTTAGGAAGACTTACCTATGCTCAAACCCAATCCTTGCTTCCTTCCTCAAACCAAACTTCAAATTTAATTCAAATTATAAATCAATTCCAAATCAAATGATTGAAACCCATGATCAAATTTAAATTCCAAAACCCTTCCTAAGCCCTTTGATTTTATCTTATGGACTTAGCCTTAACCAAATTCAAATAAACCCCAATTCAATTGATTTCATCAAGTATCCATTCAATCTCAAATCAAATCCTAACCCAAATTCCAACTCCAAATGATTAGAACCAAAATCAAATATCAATTTCAAAATTCCTTCCTAAGCCATATGAACCACCTTCATATGCTTAGCCAAAAACCCATTTAAACCAAATCAAACTTGATCAATTTCTTTATAAATCAATAATTCCTTCATTTATATTCATAAATATAAATGAAATCCAAATTCAAATGAGCCAAATCAAATCAAAGTAAATCAAACCAAATCAAGACCTTTCTTAAGCCATATGGACCTACCTCCATAAGCTTAATAAAATCTCAACTCAAATTAACCCAAACTCAATTTATTTCTTTATAAATCAATTATTCCTTCATTTATATTCACAAATATAAATGAAACCTGCCCTCTAATGACCAAAAATAAATAAAACTAAATCAATTTTCTACTTAAGCCCTTTTGACCTACATCTTTAAGCTTGGTCAAATTTGCTTCCAAATCACTCCAAACTCAAGTGGTTTTCTCATAAATCATTTATATCTTCATTTATATTTACAAATATAAATGAAATATAAATCCAAATAGCCAAAATCAAACCCAAATCAAATCAAATCTCCAATTTTAGCCTTTTAAGCCAATTTCTTGAACTTGGCCAAATGATGTCCAAATCAATTCAAAACCCATGGATTTCTTCATGAATAAATCATTCCTTCAATCAGTTACCCAAATATAAATGCAAACTATAATTATGAAACCAAACTCAAGTTAACCCAAGTCAAACTCATGTTAGCCTTTTTGACTTGAAAACTTCAAATGAGCCAAAATTCATCATAGCCCAAATTGATTGTAGTTGAATTTATATTTCAATTTTAAACTCATATATGAGTTCAACTAAACTTGAACCAAGCTAAAACCAAACCAATTAACCCATTTAGGTCAACTTGACCCAAAGTGACCTAAAGGACCCTTTTGAGCCAAGTTCCAATCCAACCCAAATTGGATTTAACCAAGCCAATCGAAACCTCATATCATGATCAACAATCATTCTAGGGTGATCAACTACCTTGAATTAGGTCAAACCAAGTCAACTTGGTCCTTTGACCAAGTTAACCTTTAGCCTAAATGAAACCCAGACTAGCCAAAACCCACCATATACCAAATTGATTGAAATCATTGATTCAAACTAATTTGTAATCAATGATTGAACATGACCAAACCTTTAATTGAGCCAAACCAAGTCCAATTGACCATTTGACCTAAGTTGTCCCAAATTAACCTAAAAGGTCAAAATAGGTCAAATCATGATTTAACCCAAATTTATTGCAACCAATGGCTCAAGTTCATTTCAAATCATTTATTGAACTTGACCAATGCCATGATCGAGCTCAATTTGACCAATTGGTTAACTTGACCCAAACTAGCCCAAATTGACCTAAAGGGTCAAATTGGCCAAAATCAAAATTAAACCCAAATCAAACCAAACCAAAGCCTACAATCATTTTCAATTAACCAATTGAACATGAACAACACCTAGCCCAACCCAAATTGCTGAAATTAGTCAAATTGGTCAAATTGGTCAAATTGGTCAAGTTAGCCCATTTGACCTATTTGAATCCAAATGAACCAAAATCAAACCTAAGCCAAATTAATCAAAATCACTTGAACCAAAACTCTTTAAATCATCATTTAAACCAAACCCAAGCCTTGCTTTAACCCAATTTGACCAATTGGTCAACCTAATCCAACATGAATGCATATGAACCCATTTGACCAAATGAAGCCAAAGCACCCAAAACCAACTCATGGGACCCTACAAAGCAACCAAATTACCAACCCTCCATACTAAAACCATCCTAAAAGCAAGTGGACCACACCCAAGGGAATTAGCCTTGGAAAACCTTCCCACATAGGATTCCTTCCCCATTGGCAAAGTCTCTCATCACTTGTGAGCCATCCCATTGCCAAATGGGGTATGCCTAGCATGCCTAACCCATTATAAACCCACTAGGATCAGCCATGGACTAAAGGGAGGTGAACCAAGTCACCTCTCTTCATACCCAAGCACCCAAAGGACCAACCAAACTCAATCTACCCATATCTTGCCTTGAGATGCTTTCCATAGCTTCCTCCACTCCTAGAGTGTCATGCGGAGTCGATAGCGACTCCTCTGACAGGTTGACGGTGGTGAACCGACTAAAAATTAGGGATGAATCTTGTCCATCTGTCAAGCACAATTGAGGGGTAAACTCCCTCAATTCTCACAGAGATTGACACCATTCTCACTCTCTAAGCCCACAAGTGAGAAAAAAAATCCCTCAGAGCATTTCCAAGGCTTCCCATGCCTCCCTCGATCAGAATTTCTCTCTCCCATAAACTAAAATAGGGGAGGGTGCCTCTGATCCAAACTCCTCCATTTCTCCATCAAACTTTAATTCCTCTTACACACACCATTCTCGTGTGTCATCAAAGCCATTCAAACCTTTTCTCGAACTCCAAATCCACTCCAAGCACAAGTTCGATCAAGACCAAACACTTAAAGGGAGGATCTTGCCTCTAGAGAAAACCACCTCAAATCAAAGCTCGTGCGACTCAATAGGGCTTCATTTCTGCCAAATGAACCTTCCTCAATCGTTGGAACCGCTGGTCACAAGCTCCGGTGAGGTATGCCATTAAAATTGATCCTTGTATGAAAAAAGTTTGGAGCTTTATGAAGGAAACTTGCATTTGAGCCCATCCTAACTGTTCGATCTTTGTGGATCCTTCACATGAAGGTGTGGGTTGAGTTTAGAGTGGATTCGAGCTCAAGTGAGCTTGGATCGAGCGATCCATGATGGACGGGCTCCATCGTTTGTCGCTCGTTGGAGGATGGATCATCGGTCATCGTGAGATTGGAATGGATGATCATGATCAAATCATGCTTAGATCCTCTATTTTTTCCTTAACCATGGGATTTAATTTTGGTCATCTAATCTTAGATCGGACGATCCACGAGCGCATCTACCACCAGTTGATGAGGCACGCAGATGTGACTACTTAAAGAACCAATCCCGCAGTGCTAAGTGGAAAGCACGTCGAGTCAGCATGCCACGTGGTGCCGATGGGATTAAGGTTTAATTAAGAGTAATTAATTAATCTTTAAGGCTAAATATTTTTAAATTCATAACTAATTATACAAAAATCCAAAATATATAAATGAGGGCTCATTTAAATGGTATTTTAGAGGAGAATCCAAGAAAATTATTATTAATTAATTTTGAATAATAATTTATACTTAATTAAAGTTTAATTAAAAATTTAATTAGCCTAATTACTCTCTCATTAATTATCCAATTAATTTCAAACTTTCCAGAGATGTTTAGGGGATGACCTCTACCTCCTTAATTTTTTTGGAATTTATTGTATAGTTAATTAGGAAAATTGATTGATTAAGCCTTAATTACTTTCCTATCTTAATTAATGATAATTAAGAAAATAAACAATGAATTAATTAATTAATCAAGTTTATTTCCATCTGTTAACATTGAAAAGTCTTAGGATAATGGATTAGGTTTACTCGTTATGGCCACTTCATTAAGCCTCTTCATTTGTTTCAAATTGATCAAAGTTTAAGTAATTAATTAGCCACTTAATTAATCAATTAAAATAAAAGGGAGTCTAATTATTTCAGAGCCTAATTGATTGTTTGAAATGACTTAGGGATTGGGATTGAGGCCTCTTCCTTGATCTCTTTCCATAAGTTATTTTCATTATCCTACTAAAAAATATAATCAAAGGATTTACTTAAGAAGGGCTTAATTAATTAATTTAAAATCAAATTCATTCCTAACTTGGATTAATCGAACTTGGGTAGTTCTTTAGATGTTTAATAGCCTAAAGAAATTTAATGAAGTTATGGTTAGCGTACATGTGTGAGAAAATCATAAAAGTATTTAAATAAATCCCTTAAACTTAATTAACTATTAATTATGAGCCAATTGTATTAGGCCTCTTTCATTTCTTAGGAGCATTGCTAATTTACTTTTCATGTGGTTGCATATCATGTTGGCTCATCATTAATTAGTTAATTAACTTAAGGTGATGTAGGCAAGGGTTTAATTAATTGATTTAATTCATACCTAACCTAATCAAGCCATAAAATCAATTTAATTGCTTTTCATTAAATCAATCACACACATATGAGGAATGGGACTAGGATTAGCATACCTCTTTCACATCCCTTAAATCAAATCAAACATGAAATCAAAAATGGCTTTAAGAAATTTTTCTTTATTTTAAATAAGCTTATTTAATGTGATTGTCCTTAGGATTTAGTTGGATTGAATGAAATTACATGTTTGTGTTGCTTTATTTCTTTCCAATCATGTTAAAATGTTATATGCCACTTGTAGTCATGCATTCATTTCTTTCAAAAAAATTAATTAAATAAAATGATTTCCTTTATTTCAAATTTTCATGTGTTGACTTAATTAGAAATATGTGTGGCTATTATCATTATTAAATCTCAAATGTATTTTCAAAAGATTATTAATGAATAATAATACATATTGTGACTTTAGTTGTATATGCATAGGAGATGCATGTGAATATAAGCCTAGTGTATGAAGTGAAATCTCTTTCTTACATTCATGTGCTGATTTACATAAGCTTGAATGTTAATGGATATATTAGTCTGGATATTTTGGGGATGGACGATTTTAAGTAGCCCCAAGGAGATTCCTACCTCACTCCCCTTGTATAGAACAATAACGATGCACCCTTTTGATTTCATTCTTATGTGCCTAGACATTAGATTTGGGATAGAATTTAACTCATTTACACAATTAAACTAAATGAACCAATTCTACTTTTGCATGGGTTTTTTTTTCTGTTCTTATAGTTGTTTATACATCCATATGTATTTTAGAATAGAGGGTATATTAGTCTGGATATTCAGGGGATGCATGACTTTAAGCCCCAAGGAGGTTTCTACCTCACTCCCCTGGTGGAAAATAATGGTGACGTACTTACTTAAAACTTTCATAAATTTGAATGTGTATTTAGTTAATGAATGACCCCCCCCCCCTCTTTCTATTAAAAAGACATGCATTCATATTTTGTTCAAGTGGTTGGATTGATTAGTCATATGATTTAGAGTTCTTTTCTTATACTTTTGTATAAAAATTTAGATAAATCTTTAAATTAATATGACAAAATAATTCAACCAAATGAAACATCAATTCAAGTACATTTGCTTACATTCATCATTTAAGTGTGCTAAAGTATAGATTGCATGCAAAGTTATGTTTAGGACTTAATCATATGCATGCTATATATGATGGAAAGAAATGAACAAACATGCATAATGTGATAGTAATTAATTCCAATTAATCTTAAGATGCCTTTCTTATTGAATTAAATTATTTAAAGTGAACCTAAACTTAGGATTAATTTAAAATATGTAATTAGCCATTCATTAAATGGAATTCTTTTAATTAATTTGATTTAGATGTGACTTAAGGTAGGGATGAAAGAGAGAAATCCTCTCTTTTATTCTCTTTAAAACACTTAGTTGTTTTGTGTAGGTCAAATAAAATAAAAGAAAATACTAAGCAAAAATTTACAAATCAATTAAACCATTTAAAGTGAAATCAACCCTTTATAATTAAATGTCCTACATACTTAGAGAATGGTAACTCTAAAGCCTAGTTAAAATATACCACACAAGCCTTAATACATACACATTAAATTAAGTCACCATTTCTAGCTTTATGTTAGACGGTGCATGGTTTGATGTATATTTATTTTATGATGTATTGTTGTATATTGGATGTTAGGGTGTATGCTTCGTAGACAGGATGTTAAGCTGTGATTAGCCTAATTATATCTTCTACAGTAGATTGTGCTTAAGGGGTGCTTAAAATAAATATGAATGCTCTCTTTTGTAGGTTCCTTAACCCCTAAGCATAATCTAAGTCAAGATAGGTGAACTAGGCTACCAATGTGCAGGGTGCTAAGTCCAAATTATGCATATAACTATTTGGGTTGTATGGTGTGTTTAGCTAACACTTATTTTGCAGGTGTGGTTAGATTTACTTTTCTTAATTTTAATGTAATTGTGCATTAGAATTAGGATTAGTGTTATGGGGGATTTGGATGAGCGGAGCTAGAAGGCTTTGTCTTGGGAAAGCCCCATGATGCCTTTGAAGCAAGAAAATTAAAAGGAGGAATAGAGGAGATATAAAGAATGAAGAATGAAGACCTCCATAGCATTTATTCATTTATAATTTATAATTATTCTTTCATATACTAGGATGTATAAGGGTAGAGCTCGGCTACCCATTTCTCTTTTCGATATACGGCAGTACCCGACCGCCTATTATTCTTTTATGTTGGGTTTATAAATTATTTGATGCTTTATTTTCAAGTGTAATAGAAATGGCATGTATTTTCCTAGTTTCTTCATTTATGATGATTTAATGTGTGACCTTGATCTGATTAGGTTCTTAAGAAAAAATTAATTTTTCTATCCCAACAACAACTCATAACTAATTTTCTAAATAACTCATAACCTCATTTGAAGCCTGGGTATTAAATCAAGATAATTAAAAGATTTAGCAACCCCTTAGCTAGATGTTATATGCTTAATATCTTGCATATCATCTTGTTTCATTCTTGCTAAGTGGGTTTTCATTCCGATGATAGGGAAGACTTGACCTTTGAGAGTCTCCCTTATGGTGAAAAATACCTCTTTCTCTCTGATTTAGCCAATAACTCTATTTCATCATACATTTAGACATATAAAATCCTATAGCCTTTGTCAAAATGAAGAGTCCAAAATCAAATAAAATTTGATAGAATTTGCATTAGACTAAGTCATTATTCATACCACTCATGCTCTAGTCTATTAGAGAGTGGGTTTAAGGACTTTAGTTTCTTTCTAAATAATAACAACCTAACCATCTTATAAAACATATGACTTAACCACATGGTTTTAAAGCATAGGAGGAGTTAACTGTCTGTCACTCCAGGTAGTTATAAGTCTAGCAATCGGGTGGTTTACCCTCTCTTATGGAGGTAAATAATATACCCACTTTTCATTTTAGATTTAGGATGTGCTTTGGCCCTCGCTAAGGCTATCTAGATTTAGGATCTAAGTTTATTGTTTCCTCTCAGGCTACAAGCATAAATTCTCACCTCTTAGGCATTTCTATAATCTTGTGTTATGGGATTATAAATCTTAGCTCTCTAATAAAATTTTAACACAAATATATAATTCTCTCTAATTTAAAATATATAAAGCCTAACCATAGGACAGTTTGGGATGCTCGATAGGCTTCCTAGTATTATGAGCATCTCTACTCATCTTCCTTTTATCTTTGATAATAAATCTCTCATTTTGATCTATCCCACTTGATTTTCTAAACATAACCAATTTATTGATAGTCCTATCTTTAAAATCTTTGGCGATAATAATTGCCTACTTTAATCAAGAGTATTCCTAAGGAACTCACCTTTCTTAGGATGTAATTAACTATGGGGGCTTGCCCTCATAGGGAACTTTAGAACCCAGTTTAAATAAATTCTACTTTATTCATCCATGTAAACTAGGGGAAAAATCTAAGGTACATTCGAAGACCCATCATGCCTTAGGAGTCCTTATTAGGTAATTAGGTCCATTATAGGGTAGTGACTTCTATCTTTCAAGATAGTGCACTATTCCTTAATGTTATACCAGATCACCTTAATAAGTACACTCTCAGATCTACGTGGTGTCTCCCCATACATAATCTAAAAAGAAACACCACAGACATGCATCTCTTGCTATATGAGGTATGGATGAGGATTTATTTCTAGCCAGATTCATAGTTACTTGGCTTTCTATTTTTGTGTTGCCTGCCAAAGAGGGATTTATATGCCCAAGAGTTTTATTAGTCACTAGTAAGATTACTCAAGGTGAGCATATTTCTTTAGCCCCTACTGTATTGACTCAGATGTACATAGTTCTTGGAGTAATTTCTGAGGTTGACTCACTCGAGTTACATGACATCATTTTACCTTTGCAATTCATATATGCATAAGTTCAACTTCATTTTCATGGAGCTTTTGCATATCTGGAGTGCTCGCCTTACTTTATGAATATAGGATTTCCTACTGTTATTCAACTATATCATCCATCCTCTACCTTGGAGTGGGAGCGAATACGATTATTCTTCTTTGCTTCATATTTGGTTACAGATCAATTTTTAGTGGTTCATCAACCAGAGATAGTGGGCCACCTGGCTTGATGGGATTTGACATTACTGATGGGCTTGATGGTAGAGGCAGATACACTTTAGTTCATGGTGGGCACATGATACATATTGCAGTATTTCTTTAGCATGCATCCGGGTTGGTTAAACTGTCGTTTTGATCACTTGGTTATTTTAGAAGGCTATCAACCCAATAGTGTGGCTCATCAATTCAGCTACTCTCAAGCGACTATATATGATGGGAGGCCATTTATCCTAGGAATTGTGGATACCAAAAATACCAAGACAACACCTAGTGAGACTTGCTTTTATGTTGCTTTTATTGTGTGGTATCACTTACTGAGACTTGGTACTAGGTTTAGATTTTTTAGCTCCTTTGAGAAGCTAAACAGGAGTGAGCTATATCAAGTTGACTTGGGTACACCTATCATTTGCAGCCTTCATGGAGTGAGGAGCTCATAGGTATGAGCGTTAGGTGTGATTATTAGGAATTTCCTGAGGACAAAGAGTTCATCGTAGCACTAGGAGCACTAGAGGTACCATCTCAATTCTTTTTGTTACTTAACTTTATTTTTATTTTCTTTAATGCTTAATTACTTAATTATTTTCTTTATATATATATCTGTGTGTGTGTGTGTGTGTGTATGTGTTTTATATGCATGATAGGTGGAGAAGAGGATGCTCAAACAACTATAAGGGAGGACACTCTTGCTTTGATGGTTGGATCCATCACCTAGTCATATTGAGGTGCCCACTCCATCAAGTAGACACAGACACATTCATCAGATAGAGCCTCCTTGAGCTTCAGCAGATTAGTTTGCCAGTCCAGCTCCATGATAACTTCTAACTCCTAAAGAAGTTATCTTTGATCCTAGGTTATTAATTGGTGTTGATTCTACCACCTCTGGGGACTTTGGGAACTAGGCAGTTTGGTATCTTTTGACTGATAATTTCCCTCTAGTAGTTATGGAGCCCTCGACTGACATATCTTCCTCTATGGGCTTCACCTCTACTTTTTGTCTAGGAGAAACATCAGAGTTGAGAGATCCAGTACACAGTGAGGGTTTTGATACTTCTAATCTTGTTCCACTGACCTTTGATATCACTATGATGCCAGATCCTCCCTCATTCGAGGACTTTCAGACTCCAATTGAGATGCCCAGCTTAGGTATACATTACTCCCTTAGTCACTCTAAATTCTTACATTTATAGTGCATTAGTTCACTTTGAAGATAATATGGATGAATTTATGTTTCATTTGTGCAGGCCTGAGGGAGTAGATTATCAATTAGAAATATATCATAGACACTCTTCAACTCCAAATCCTCATAATCGTGACATATAGGACAACAACCTTATGTTCTTACAAGATGTGAATTCTAGGCTAACTCCAGGATCACCAGAGTGACTAGATCACTTCATTTTGTATGCCAATGACATCTTGGATCTTTTGGCTTGTATTGGATTGGAGGAGGATATGCTTAGATATTGGGAGTTGCTATGCTGAGAGGTTGAGTTCATAATCCAACAAATGAAGTCTCTTTCCATTGCGTAGGTGGTATTCTATGGGAGGCTACTGACTTGGCTCACAATGAGTTTGAGAAGAGTTCAGAGGCTTTGAGGAGGCTCTGCCAAAGATTCATTAACACTAGGGGTGAGATAGACAAGCTCACCATCAAGTTGAAGAGTCTTTGGAAGGAGTTTACAAGCTCATTATCCTCCAAGAGTGACTTTTAGATGCAACATGATAGACAGGCCCATGATTTAGAGAGGGAGAAGCATTGTTATCATATCAGACACCACGCTATGATAGAAGTTGATGCTACAATAGCTTGAGCTATAGAAGAGCTTCAGTTGTTGAAGTAGAGTACCAGACACTTTTCACCATTACTACATAACTCTGAGAGTTACAGAGCCAACTACCTTGATGTACCCTTTTTTTATCTTTCCATTTGATGTAGCTTCGGTGATCGTACTACTTTACTTTTTGATGTACACTTTGTGACTATACTATTTCATCTTAATTAGTCATTATATCCCTCATCACCATGTCTTTATGCCAATGTTATTTCTTTTAAGCATTGTATGAATGTTTATGAATATCAGTTGAGATGAATGCTTGCGTACGAATAAAACATAGGGCAATAAATACATAGTCTTTGGAATTAGGTATTAGGAGCTGATTAAGTAGACAAGCATGACTGTCTGCTAGTTCTATTAATCAAATGAACTTGGTTGAGATTCATCAAGAGCTATCAAAATCATTTGCCATTGATAGTCACATCTTCAATTTTTGCCTCTTATGTTATGGAGAACTTCATTGGAGAATTTATTTCAGTAATTTGATGATTATTTTTTTTGGCTTTGAGACTTGATTAATTGGCTTTTATGGATTGTTTCATGGACTTGTTAGGCAAATGAAAGATTATCTTTCACCCAGCTTGATGCTTTAATGGGTTTAATGGCAAATTAATTTTATTTCTTTAAGATTTAGAAAACTCATTATATCCTAGCTTTGTGCTTGATGGACTTGATGAAGGATTGACCTAATTTGCCTATATTGACTTATTAGAAAGTGTATGCATTCCCTTAGTCCTATGCTTCCTGCTTTGATAGACTCATTTAAGGGTACATATAGGTGACCTATCATTCTGGCTTATATTAAGTCTATAATGTTGAGTTATAAATCCAGCAATGAGTGCTCTAATAAACTGAATTTCTTTTAGTTCAACCATTGGCTTTGTATAAACTATGGAATTTCTTCCTCGGTCCTGTGCTTTCTACTTTGATGGATTTGATGAGGAAATTAACTTTGTTTTGTTCTTTATGCTTAATTAGACTATTTGAAAAGAGATTAAAATATCACATTGCAGGCAATATAGAGATTGATTTGAGGATGATCTGAATTGAGAGTTGTTTTCTCATATTATCTTGGTCTATCGATCAAGTAGAAAGATCTCTTGAATTCTAGCTACTTGTAATCACTAAGCTAAATTTGGTTTGAGATTGGATAGCCATCATCATTAGACTGCTGAGTAGGGGCTCTTTCACTACAGCCTTTTCTTATGGCTTGTTGAGTGAGAAGAGCGTTAGCAACTCAGTCATTTATAGGCTTGTTGAGTCCGACCTTTAGAACCTACTCAAGTCTTTGACTTAAGCTATGATGGATTGGTGATTTTTGTCATCAGACTAATGAACGGGGGCTCGTTCACTATGGCCTTTTCTTGTGGCTTCTTGAGTGAGGAGAGCATCAACAACTTGGCCATTTATGGGCTTGTTGAGTTTGACCTTTAGAACTCGTCTGTGTCTTAGACTTGAATATATAGAGTTTGATGTTTTTCTAACTTAGTTGATTGAAGCTTTCAAAATTGAGAGTTCTTCTAACTTGATCTTTGAAAGTTGATGAATCTTGGAGACAAGCTTTCGATATTTAGAGCTATCTTTTCATGCATAGAAATATATTCTTTTTGTTCTTGGAAGAGCCTACAATTTTAACAATAATTGTTATAAGTATATTCAAGAATCTCGGCATAAAGCTCAATGTCAACTCAATATATATGCAAGAAGACTTCCTCTTTACAAGAGAAGATTAAACAACCTTGATCATAAAGATTTTAAAAAAATGCCCCCTATCTAATAAGGGGATTGCAGACTAGTTCTAAGATATATTACAAAGCTTGATTTTCTTCAATACAAAATAGAAGTGATATATTTTCAGTCATAATATGTATTTATCTAAGGATCTCGGCTTAAAGCATGATATTGACTCAGATAAATATATAAAATGTCCTCTGTTTAACATGGGGTTTGCGGACTAGTTCAAGAATATATCATAGGGCTTAGACTTCTTTAATGTAAATATACATAACTTATTTTGATCATCATATATATATATATATATAAAGGCCCATACTAACTGGCTCATTCTTAAGAAAATTTCTCATGATTTAAGTTGCACCACTTGAAATTTTATGTCCATGCCTAAAAGGAATTCATTTTACAAATGCATAATAATGCAGATAATTATTACTCACAAGAAGTGTTAAAGACGTATCTAAACTAATAGAATTGTTTTGCACTTAAAAAAAATTCTAATTTTACCTAAATATTTTCTTGGATTGAATTTGCTTATAGTAAGATGGTTTCTTTTATCTCAAAGAAAATATGTAACTGATATCTTTGAAGGATTAGAGAAATGGACCTTTAAAGTGTAACCTAACAAATGCCCCTTGGATTTTCCAACCATATCTAATAAGATATAACATATGATGATCCATTTATTTCATTATATAAGATTAGTTTAAAAATTGACACATCTATCAAATATATATATATATATATATATATATATATATATATATATATATATATATATATATATATATATATATATATATATATATATATATATATATATATATATATATATATATATATATATTGTTAGGGTTGGAAGTCAGCATGTTCAAAACCCAACATAGACATAGGATGTTATTTTTGGTTCTCAGACACATTAATAAGGCTTCTTGGACTGCTATTATATCAACTCAGATTAGATAATTAAATAACAAATGATTCATTAATATTCTTTATATTTGGTCTATTGATTATATGAAGACAACTTTCACACACTTTATTCTTATGAGATCTAACTATTATTGCCAGATCCAATGTTAAAGAAAAGTATTGAGTTGTGACTTATTTTAAATGTTCAATAATATGGATCATTATGCCACTAATAGAATTCAATTTTTCAATAACTGAGCTTATGATTTTGTATTTCCATAATTATGCAACAATATGTATTGCTAGTAATTTTTTGCTTCATTAAATAACAAATATCAAAGTTATTTTATATGAGATGTTTGTTGAGAGATTTAACATGGAACTAGTTTGAGCATTTCAAAGCATACAGAAAACTGTTAAAACCAAAGTAAAAGCAATCACACAGAGAAACACTAAGATTTAACATGAAAAAACTTGAGAACGGGGGAAAACCACAGAGCCACACCACCAAGAAATTCACCATGATAAAAAAAAAAAACTAAGAGCACTTATACATTTTTTGAGAGAAACAAGGATGAACTGTAAAAATCATCTAAATATGAAGTCTCCAAACTCGTAGCACTATGGCGCCTAGGCACTAGCGCCACTATCCTCCAAGCATTTCTGCATGAGTTTAAGCACACGCTGCTACTGCAATGCCGTGATGCTGACTTTTCTATCTTTGAATCTTTGGTGCCTAGGGCTTAGTGCCACTGTGTTGCCTTTTGCAACACTGAGGCTCTAGCTTTTTTGTCCTCATGGTACAAATCCATAGATTCCAATGCCATGGAACCCTACTTTTGGCGAGTTGCTGCCTTTTTCTATTTCTCATCCAATGACCTCATATTCTAATGCCTCAATGATACATCTATAGCGCCTATACGCTACACACCAAAAAAATAATTTTTAGGGAACTGCCTCCAAACCCACAATCAGGGGGCTATGGGCTCCAAAAATTCTCCATTTACCTCTCAACAATGAAGAGAGCGATGATTTAAGTGTCAGTGTAATTTTTAGAAGGCAGATAGAATAGTAGATAAGACACTACCTAGAGATTTCACCCTCATTTTGTGAGGACTTTAGATCTGGTTTCAAGTTTCCTATAGACGCAAGCACCTATAGTTAATTACCCCTCTCAATGTTGAGAGAGAACTTTTGATTAAGGCTAGTCATTAGATTGCTTAACGCGTAGTGTATAGAGCAGCATGTGGAGTTTTGAAATTTGGGGTTTAGAATTTATGAAATTCATTAGTATTAGCTTAAAGCGTTGTGAGAATGATAACATGCCCGATCTGGATCCCATGGTTTCGTCATCCTAGGCTATCATGGTCCCTTGTCTACTTAGTCAGAGGAGGTAGTCGATCCAACCTGACCGAAGTATCCTTATCAGCAACACATGGGTTACGTCGTCCAAGAAATCTTTATATACTTGGGATGGTGTTTGCTAAGGATACAATCTTAAGTCTACCTAAACTAATAGATGGTTTTTTGCTCTATCAAGTATACCCTATGATTCACAACACAAAAGATAGAGCCATTGGGGAGCATATGAGCTACAATCGTGATCATAATATAATGGTTTTATTTGGCGGTAGCCACCCGATCAGAGGATTCTGGTCATAATTGCATCATATGTGAAGCCTACTGGCCAAGTCACACAATCAGAGGACACGAGCCACATCCTTACTAGCATGAGATTGATTGAGAGTGAACATAGTATAACACTTGATTTGACATTAGCTCCTTTGTGAGCTAGAGTTTTCTTAATTTGTCACCTCCGACAAATAATTACAGAAAGTGCTTTGAATGGAGTTTGCTTTAAGCTTTTAAAGATTAAATTTAATTTACATAATTTTAAGATTGATACTTGATTTGATTTAATTTGGTTTGAAATTAGAATCACATTTTAAGATTGATACTTGATTTGAGTTTGCTTTAAGCCAACACATTCTGTCTGCTTGTACGAAGAGTTGCAGATTCGGTGGCATTTAAGGAATTTTAAATTATTCTAATAGCTTACTAGATCCCTTGGAATTTTAATTAGTTTCTTTTATTCAAAGTTGATTAATCTTTGAATGTTTAGTAGACTCTCATTTATATATATTGATGATCTTCAAACTCGTTACTATCTCTATTCAATTTCTCTTTGATCCAATTTGAGCATTTAATAAGATGAATAATATGTTTCAAATATTTTTTAAGAATTCCTTGATTATGCTTATTAGCAATCCTTCAATTTCATTAGGAATCTATTATGCATCCTTTGATATTCTTTAATTTACTTGGACTGAATCATATTTAAAGACTATCTTAATTCCAAAGGGATTTCTTGTGATTTGATTAGATATTCAATGAGATCATCTTTCATATCAATTGAAATGAGGTGTTGAAGTGCTAAGCTTATGTTTATCACCAAATTATCCAACTCATTTCAATTATTTCATGATCGAATATCTGAATATAGTTCAAGACATTATATTTTAAATTTTAAAATGATTTCAAATATTTGAGATATTTATTCATGAAAACGGCTTGATATTCAAATTTAAAATTATCTTATAATTTTTTGATTTAAACTAATTTATTTAAGTTTTTGTCAATATAAAATACAAAAATAATTTCGAATGTCTCACATGGGAACTATTTTGGCCGACCTGTCAAGCCTTAATGAGCATGATAGTTGGTGTTTTCAAGCACCTCGGCCAAATTTCAATCTCATTATGCCCTAATGAGCATAACAAATATTCTCCTCCCTCTCTCTTTTTTAATTCCCAAATTTAGTCAAAATTTCAGTAGTATTTCGACATAAGGGGCTGCATCTAACAATTTTGGCATACTTGGTATGCCTAATGAGCATAGCGAGCTATGTCTTGTGACACCACAACCATTTTTTTGCACCTGCTATGCCATTGGGCATTAGCGGGGTCTTGAAACTTGCAAAAAGAAGTACAAGCACATATATGTAGATAATTTCCACACACATTCAACCTCATCAGTTGCAACATCTTCATGGAATTCATGCTCTCAATGATTTTCATCTTAAGAGCAATCTGTTTTAGTAGGGACTTCTGCAAAATGATATGAAAGCTCAAGTGCGCATAAGCCATCATTTGAATAAATTACATGCTAGGTTAAGGCAACACTCTCCGTAGAGTAATACATTTATCAATTTTTTTAGATCATCCGTGTTGCACGTATGTTTGCAATAGAGAGTAGATCCAATATTCGCATTAACCTTGCCTACTATAAACCAAATGTAGTCTGATGTCTGTATCTTAGCATTATAAATTTAAGCAAATTTTGTTCAAGTGATGAATTGGAAAGAAAACTTAGCCTTTCTTTGATGCTTAGTAATGGAATGAGGCTCATCTACATAGCTCTCTGAGAAATAACCCTCTCCAAGTTTTTCTGAGGTGTAGGTTCCATTTCTACCACTTCTTCTTCCCTTCTTTCTCCAAACCTCAATACATTCACAGAGAAATCCTCTTTACTGGTTTCCAAAACCCCTCATCAATTCCGATAAATCCTCTTTTCCAACCATTTCAAGTAGTACTACTACATGCATTCACTCATCTTATAGAATTAAAAAAATCTGTGAAGTCATGAAACTCATTTCCACTCCACCTCTTAAATGAACCAAACTCACCTACTTCCACCTTATCATTGTAAACAAAACTCACAAATCCTCATGAAGAAAAAGAACATCAATTTGAGATATCACTTGCTGTTAGTTTTTGCGGTTAAGAAAGATGACAGAGCAAAAAGCAAAATAGAGGATCGTCTGCCACAGGTACTTTCCTCTGCTACTCGCAACCTCAATGCAGGAAAATTCCTTGAAACCCCACAATACTATAAGAAGAGAGAGAGAGAGAGAGAGAGAGAGAGAGAGAGAGAGAGAGAGAGAGAGAGAGAGAGAGAGAGAGAGAGAGAGAGGGAGAGAGGTGGGTGAAGCCTCCATAAAATAGTAGAGAGAAAGAGTCTTCCTTTTTTTTTGATCTCGGGAATGAATAGAGAGGAAAGGAATATCTTTGGATCAAGAGAGGGAACAATTTTGAGATGGCGGAGGAAGCCTCACGTGAGAGTGTTTGGCTTGCGGTTCCTCAACCAATTGAAGAGGGGGGAGATCGTGCGAGAATGGTTTCTCAGCTGGCTTGTGGTTCCTCAACCGAATGAGGAGAGGGAGGAAGATTGAATAGGAGACGCTGAGTGGATCAGGGGCTTGTGGGGTTTAATGGCTCAATCCGGCTCAGATTGCATGGGTTTGGGTCAGTTAGGTTTATCAGATGTAAATAAGTTTTTTAATCAATTTTCTAAGAATCAATCTTAATATGAATTTTATGCTGACATCATTATATGGTTAATATATGTGTTGATTCAAGATTATTTTGATGTTCCAAATGCAACGACACAGTCCATTTCGTGATCGAAAGCCGTTTGGTTCAAGTCAACATCGAATTAGATCCATTTTGGTTCTAAATACGCATTATCGCTTCCGACCACTCGCTGTTCACATAGATTCGATCGAATTGATCACAGATAGTCTTATTTAATATATTTTTATGTTTCAAAGCTAACAATATAATCAATTTTATGATGGAAGGTCGTTTGGATATTGTAGCAACCTCTCGACTCTGACATATGTGACGGCATTTTGATAGCTCGATCTCTTAATCGATTAATTGTTAGATTATAGAATATGTATATTCTGACCAATTTTGATGTTTTAAATACAATAGTGAAGTCTGTTTTGTAATCGGAGGCTATTTGGTTCAAATCGATATTGAATCGAGCTAATTTCAGTTCAAAATTGCACGTCACAGCTTTCGATCGCTCAATATTCACGTGAACTTATCCAAATTGAGTGCGAATAATCTCATTTGATAGAATTTGATATTTTGAAGCTAATGGCATAATCAATTTTGTGAACGGAGGTTATTTGAGCATTATCGTAACCTCTTGACTCTAATATGCATGTCGGCATATTGATAGCTCGATCACTTGCTCAGTTGATCTTTAGATTGTGCAATATTTATGTTGTGACCAATTTCAATGTACTAAATGTGATGGTGAAGTCCGTTCATCAATTGGAGGTCATTTGGGCATCGTCACAACCTCCCAACTCTAATATGTGCGTTGGCACATTGACAGCTCGATCGCTTGATCGATTTGTCATTAGATTGTGCAATATTTATATTTCGATCAATTTTAACATTCTAAATGCAATGACAATGTCAATTAATCAATTGGAGATCAATTCAACTGATCTTTTGCACCATCAAGCATATTTAAGCTTCGATTTAAGCACTATTGCATCTGAAGTCAATTGAATTCATCTTATAAGCTCGATTCAACTCATGTGGCATATATGAAGGTCAACTAAAGTCCCCCAATAAATATGATTTGTGCATAGAGTGGATCATGTTTGTTGAAAACTGGCTAAGCTTTTGAGTTGACCAAAGATCTTGAATCATTTAGCTTCAATTTCAATAGCTTATGGAGTTTTGACGGAATTCATCATCAGTGTGATGCCTTATATTTAGATGAGCTAAATAGTGGGATTGCTCGATCTATCTTGATTGACTTGTCAGATTAAGAGCTTCATCTACAATTTACTCTCTACTTCAATGGGTTTGCTGAAGATTTCTTTCTTCTATGTTATTGCAGACTTAGGTTTCCTCCAACCCTTGCTTCGTGCTTGGTTGGGTTTGATGGAAGAATTGGTTTGTTTGTTTTGAGATTTGGAATTTCTTCTATCCTAGCTTTAAGCTTGACGGACTTGATAAAGGATTAACCCGATTTGTCCATATCGACTTGTCAGGAAGTGTACATATAACTTCAGCCCAATGCTTGCTACTTTGATGAACTTGTTGAAGGATGCATACAGATGACCTAGCCTTCCATCTTATATTAGGTCTATAATGTTGAGTAATCAACCTCACAATATGTGCTTTAATAGATTGAATAACTACAAAATTTCTTTAGTTCGACCATCAGCTTTGTATGCACTATGGAATTATTCCCTCCGTCAGCAACTCAGTCATTTATAGACTTGTTGAGTTTGATCTTTAGAACCTACTCAAGTCTTCGACTTAAGCTGTGGTGGGTTGGTGATTTGGTGATCAGACTAACGAATGAGGGCTCTTTCACTGCGCCTTTTCTTATGGCTTGTTGAGTGAGCAGAGCGTTAGCAACTTGCCCATTTGTGGGCTTGTTGAGTTTGACCTTTAGAACCCTATTTGTGTCCTAGACTTTAGGATGTAGAGGTTGATATTTAGACTTTAGGATGTAGAGGTTAATATTTTTCCAACTTAATTGATTGAAGCTTTTGAAATTGAGAGTTCTTTTAACTTGCTCTTTAGAATTTGACAAATCTAGAAGATAAACTTTTGATATTTAGGATTATCTTTTCATGCATAGAAATAGATTCTTTTGTTCCTTGCAAGAGCCTGTAACTTTAATAATAATAATTATGGATATATTCATGGATCTTAGTATAAAGCTTGATGTCCACTGAATATATGTACAAGAAGACAACTTGTTTCACAGGTGAGGATTTTACAACCTTGATCATAAAAAAGGGCTCTTATATAATAGGGGGATTGCAGATTAGCTCAGAAATATATCATAAAGTTTGAGCTTCTTTAATATAAATAAATGTTCTCATTCTGATCATCATGTATATTTATCTTAAGATCTCGACTTAAAGCACGATGTCGACTTAGATAAATATATAAAAATACCCCATGTCTAATAGGGGAAATTCTAAAGCACTTCGAAAGAGCTCTAAAATAATTTAGAAAATATATCAATATTAGAATTGATATATTTGATCTTAAGAATGTTTTAACATATAACATTGACTTCATCTATGTATAAAGATCTAAAAATGTCCCTGTGTAACAGGGGAATTTTCAAGAAAATTTTTTATCATCTTGAGTAGGTATATTTATTTAGGAATCACAGCATGAAGCATGATGTCGACCTAAATAGATATACTAAAAAAATTCCTGTCTTATATGGGGATGTTTGCTTTATTTCAAAAATGCATTATTTTGTTACAAGAAAATTTCAAGAAAAACTTATACATGTAATGAAGGTGAGGAATAATTGGTATTCACAATACCAAGATAAATTCTCCTTCTTGAAAAGTTTGAGGACACACCGTATAATCGAATACTTTGGACGTCGCCGATAGGTTTCTAAATTTTGCTAAGCTTGGAGCCTAGCTTTGTCAAACGCATCAAGCACTTCTATCCATAGACGGGCATTCTCATCTTTAGTAAGATCTTGTTGAATGGCTACTTGGAGTGAAGGTAATTCAAATTCAAGTAGTAAGACTACTTTAACTCCAAACACTAGCACATAAGGAGAGAATTTTGTGGGAGTACAGTCCAGATATCACGTTGTTATCTTTCTTTAAGGCAATTTCACTTCAAGACTTTGGCCTCCATATTTGCTTACCTTTTTGTTAGGACCTTTCGATTGTGGATTCTTAGACATGTGTCCAAGTGTCATGCCTCGATGCTCATTGTGTGAGACTTGAATTGGATGACATCTTATCGGGGTTATAGGATGAGGTCTCCTTGAAGGAGCAACTCTGGCCTCCCTGATGACAGGGCCTTCATATTTTCTTTTTATCAATCATTTCTCCTTAGCAACTTTGAGGATTCGATGCACTATTGCACATACAGTTTCAAGTTTCTTCACTGTAGAAGATGAAACCTGACATTATCTGGTCGAGAAGGACTGTTTGATTTGACTAGTAGAGCTATTTTGCTTTACCCATCTCAGGCTGTCAAACATATTATGAGTTGAAACACTCGCTTATGGTTCCACATGTGATTGTACAATTTTCTACTTAAATAATGGCTATTGAGCATGCAGTTTAGCATTTCTCTTTCTTTTCTATCTCTGGGCTAGCTTGCTTCCAAATGAAGAAGCTTTTGTGTCATTATTTCTTCTTGAGGCTTCGATCTCGATATTTATTTTTCTTACTACCAAAAATTTTTGCTAGCGGATTCCCGAACATGCAGTTCAGGTGTCACACCTCGATATTCACTATGCAAAAATTTCTTAGAATGATCTTGAGTTCTTACTACCATTGATGGTAGCTTTTATTGAAGCTTTATCATTTTCTCTAATAATCGGACATTGATACTTTTTTTCATAAGATCCTTCTCCTTGACAACGTTTAGCATTATGTGCACTCTAGAGGACAGAGTCTTGGGATGTCTCTTTTATGGAGTTATAGCTTGGTGTCATTGTCCCCCAGAATGATTATTTGATATTACCATTAGAGCTATTCCTTTTCACCCACTTGAGATTTTTAAACTTGCTGTGAATGGGAACACTTGCTTCTGGCATCAAGTCTGGTCGCATGGCTAGTGATTCAGACAGAAATTGTTGAGCTTGTAGTTCAGCATTTCTTCTCCTTCTTTGCTTTCTACTCAATTTTCCTCTATAAGAGGAAGCTTCAGCATCATGCCTTCCTAGTGTGAAAGGTTTGATTGGCAGAGTTGTATTATTCTGGAGAACTACAGTAATAGTTCTCCAAGTAACTTTAAATTTTAATTTTATTATATTTCACTACTATTATAGCTTAGATTCGACTAGCCAAAGATGAAAAGAGAAATCATCCCCAATGAAGTCACCAAAATTTGTGGACTCCAAAAATTCACCATTGACCTCTCGATAATGAAGAGAGTGATGATTTAAGTGTCAATGTAAGTTTCAGAAGGAAGATGGAATAGTAGATAAGACACTACCCAAAGATTTTTCCCTCATTTTGTGAGGACTTTAGATATGGTTCCAGGTTTCCTATAAGCACAAGCACCTATAGTTAATTACCTCTCTCAATGCTAAGAGAGAACTTTCTATTAAGGATATTCATTAGATCACTTAATGTGTAGCGTACAGTAGCACCATGCGGAGTTTTGGAATTTGGGGTTTAGAATTTATGAAATTCATTAGTATTAGCTTAAAACGGATGGTTGGGGGAATGATGACATGCTCGATCTAGATCCCATGATTCTGTCATCCTTGGCTATCATGGTCCCTAATCTACTTAATCAGAGGGGGCAGTTGACCCAACCTGACCGAAGGATCCTTATCAGCAACACATGGGTTACGTCATCCAAGAAAATCTTGCATACTTAGGGTGGTATTTATCTAAGGAGATAATTTTAAGTCTACCTTAGCTGACAGAGGGCTTTTTACCCTATCAAGTATGCCCTCTGATTCACAACTCAAAGAGAAGAGCCATTGGGGAGCATACGGGCTACAGTCGTGATCGTAATATAATGACTCCATTTGGTGGCAACCACCCGATCAAAGGACTCTGGTCGTAATTGCATCATATGTGGAGCCTACTGGCCAAGCCATGCAGTTAGAGGACATGAGCCACATCCTTACTGGCATGAGATTGATTGAGAGTGAACATAGTAGAAGACTTGATTTGACATTAGCCCCTTTGTGAGTTAGAGTTTTCTTAATTTATCACCTCCGACCAACAATTACGAAAGGTGGATTGAATGGAGTTTGCTTTAAGATTTTAAAGATTAAATTTCATTTAAGCAGATTTTAGATTGATACTTAATTTGAGTTAATTTGATTTGAAATTTGAATCACATTTTGATGGAAGTATCCCCCCGGTTGAAATCACCATTCAACACAACCATTATCAGGGTTTATGAGTTTGCTTGGTCATTTAATTTATTGTTTTAGATCCTGTTGACTCTACTACTTTAATAATAAAGGATCAGATCTACTGTCATATGACAAAATTAGCTTATCAGATTTCAATAATTTAAATTTTTATAATAATTGAATTTTTAGGTTTTGTTAACCCAAACCCGCTCTTAAGACCAAACAGGGAAGCAACCCATGCAGCATCCTCAGACACTAAATTTAAGCATTCAGCATAGTGTCGGGGCCCATGTAGATAATTAGAATACTTGTACAAATTTTTGGAAAGCTCAAATTAAATTGAAGATTGCTTTATATCTCGTAAGAATTTATTTCTTTCAAATGATTGTACAAATTTTGAAGCACTTGAATTGAGTGATAGTTGGCTCTAAAATTTATGAAAAATTAATATATTTGAAGTCTATTCATAATTTAAGTCAACGTCTTCTGTCTGCCTGTACAAAGAGTTGCGGATTCGGTGGCATTTATGGTGTTTTAAATTATTCTAGTAGCTTACTAGATCCCTTGAAATTTTAATTACTTTATTTTATTCAAAGTTGATTAATCTTTGAATGTTCAATAAACTCTCGTGTATATATATTGACTATCTTCAAACTCGTTACTATCTCTGTTCAATTTCTCTTTGATCCAATTTGAGCATTTATGTTTCAAATATTTTTTAAGAATTCTTGGATTATGCTTATTAGCAGTCCTTCAATTTCATTAGGAATCTCTTATGCATCCTTTGATATTCTTTAATTTACTTGGAGTGAATTATATTTAAATACTATCTTAATTCTAAAGGGATTTCTTGTACTTTGATTAGATATTCAATCAAATCATCTTTCACATCAATTGAAATGAGGTAATGAAGAGCTAAGCTTATGTTTATCACCAAAATATCCAACTCATTTCAATTATTTTATGATCGAATATCTGAATATATTTCCGACATTGCATGTTTCAATCTTTGAAATGATTGAAATTTTCTTTTCATTATCTCAATGTGAAATCCAAGATAATTCAAATATTTAGTGAGAGATGTTTATTCATTTGAGAGCAGTTGACTAATTCTTGATTTCAGTTGGATTCAAATTTTGATAATTGTGCTTACTTAAAAATTTAGCAAACTCAAATTAAATTTTAAAATTTGCCCCCAGCCAGTCGTCCGTTCGACAGACGACTGGCTGTAATTTAAATTTTTTTAAAAATAATCTGGCGGCAGCTATCGTATTTTGCGTGTATCAAAATCATACGGTGTTGGAATTGAGCGAACTCTATATCGTTGGAATCATAACAAAATTTTGTACAACTTTCATGTTGGTTGAAATTTACGATTGAGGCCTGATACGCCGCAGATTTTGCGCATGCAAAAAAAGCGGCGTGGATGAACATTCGAGCAACGTCAGATTTTGCGAACAGTCATAATGGAGTCGAATTGAGCGAACTTTGTATCGTTGGAATCATAACAAAATTTTCTACAACTTCTATGTTGGTTTAAATTTATGATTGCGGCCAGATATGTAACATATTTTGCGCATGTGCGCAAAAACTGCAACGTGGAGCTGAAAATTCGGAGCAGCTGTCGTATTTTGTGCGTATTAGAGTCATACAATATTAGAATTGAGTGAACTTTGTATCCTTGGAATCATAACAAAATTTTCTACAACTTTTATGTTGGTCAAAATTTATGATTGCTGGCCGATACGTAGCAGATTTTGCAAATGCGAACAAAAACTGCGGCGCCGAGCTGAAAATTCAGAGCAGCTGTAGTATTTTATGCGTATAATAGTCATATGGTGTCGGAATTGAGCGAAATTTATATCGTTGGAATCATGAAAATTTCTACAACTTTTATGTTGGTCAAAATTTGTGATTGCGGCCCAATGTATAGCAGATTTTGAGAAATGAACAATGATAAGAAGCCAACTCAAACTAAGTTTAGAAAACAAACTAACTACCTCTCTACTGTTACTACCAAAGGAAATATCCTCACTGAAAAACATACATCATTGTACAACTTGAGTGCTAGTTCTTCTAAATAGATAAAGAAGTATAAATATAACAGGACAAAAAAGATATGAATTTTTATAAATTAAGGTAACGAAAAAAATAAAATTGTTCCTGACTATGCCTGCGAGACAGAATACAAAAAGATAGGTACATATACAACAAAATGTAATCCTGTATGGACAGAAGATAATAGTACATATGACTATCTCCGACAATGCCTGCGATGCGATATTGCATCACTAGCGTAATGGGCGATGGTCATCCGGGTCTAGATGATGTTCCGATGTCGGTCCTCCTCTTCAACCCGCCGGAGGGTTGTTGCAGTAACCTGTGTGTGTAGCACGCATATCACGACCCATCGTAGGAAGCGAGAAACCATGATACAGACCATACGGGGTTGTCATATGGAATGACGGAGGCCCATATGCATGAGGGACTGATTGCTAGCATGGGTGCGTCTGTGACCACATAGGTTCCTGGTATGAATACTGTGGTGGCAGTGTGAATGTATATGCAGATGGTCCGACCACTGGTGGAGATAATGAACCAATATCCATCGCAGGCCCATCAGGTTGCACGGCGAAGTACACGGAATGCTAGTGTCCCCTGCATGCCATCGAAATATGCATGTTGCGCCGAAGCCTCAAAATCCGTTAATATCCTCCCAAAATAGCACAAAAAAATGTCTTCGATATTCAATATGTGCTCATGTCGAGGATAGAACTGGTGGTATTGTAGGTGTCTTCGGATATATATGTAGCAAGATCGATACAATCTCATGTATCGATTAATGGCTGCGCCCTCACCCTGCTGGGAAGAGTTTACCATCACAACTAAATCATGTCTGCTCTCCCACTGCGCAATATATGTTTGGTGATAATCGACCCAGTCCACATCGACTTTCCCTCGACCATCCACTCGCACGAAAGCAAAATCTATTGGTGCAACCTCAGTCATAGGTGGAAGGCCAAAGCTTGAGCACACGATCGGGCAGGTGCCACTCAACTCATTTTCAGCTAATCAAGGGTACTCTAGCCAGCCATATGTCATCCCCACGTAAGCATATCAATACAACACGTGCACGGATCTGAACTCCATATGGCTCACAGATCACTTGTGTTGTTTGAAATGAATATTAGCTATGTTATCTACATACAATAATGGGCCAAAAAAAAACAACGCAATGTACCTGACTCTACAGTAGGTCATCTAGCTCGTCTCAGAACTCGATATGGATTCATCTCTCGACATACCCTTCATTCCGACAACCCACACTCACCATCTATGTCCTGTATGGAATATGTAACGTTGGTCTGTCGACATGAACATGCTCTCACACCCATACCTGCAGTAACTATAGGCAACCAATCATATTCGTGCGCTTCGGCTTCATTGCCTCATGGAGCTCTCTGTACAAATGAGCAAGCATAGCTGATCCTAATGAGAACTCCCTAAATGTGTTAAGATCCTCTAGTAGGGGCAGATACTGCAGGTGAATCTCCGAAGAAGATGTGTCTGGCAAAAGGAAACAACCAATAGCAAATAGTATATAAGCTCTAACATGCATGCTAAACTGAAGCTCTGGTAGATCTAAGTAAGAATTTCTGTAATACGTCCAACGCAGCCACCGTAAGTGCAAACAGGTCTATGCATGCGCTTGCCCCATTCTGAACTCTGCTGTGATATGAGGCTAGATCGGATCGTGGTAGACAGTCTGCGGCTCTGGATGTGCTCCTATCAACTCATCACAGCAATCTAGACAAGATGCCCACCGTCTGCCCCCACCAACAGCAATCCGCCCAATAATAGGCAGGCCATCTATCTGAACACCCAGGATCATAGCAACATCCTGCAATGTGATCGGCATCTCCCCAATAGGCAAATGTAATGAATTTGTCTACGAAGACCAACGTTCTACGAATGCTGTGAGAAGGTTGTGATCTAATAGAATGTACTACATCTGAGACACACAATCCAATCCAGCTGCTCGTAAAGTGGTCATTAATCTCGGACAGTTTACTGGCTAATCTTTGAACATAAGTACATGAAATGCAGCATCCAGAACAAAAATCTACACAGTATGGAATTACAGTTCAGTGGACAAAACTATAAGGACAATCCATATACATAGTTTGACTTAAAAAACTTACCAAATCAGATGTGCTATATGTCGATTAATGAAGCACGCTATACTAGGGTGACCGGAGGTAGTCCCAGCCTCTTCGCACATCTTCGCCTCTAAGGGGTGAGCACCTTCTTCGGCAGACATCCTACCTACAACAAAGGCAACACAATTGAATTCAACATGCTAGATATAAATCTATAATGTATAAAAGAGATACAATAGAGGAGAAGCTTATACAACATCTAAATCTTTCAATCTATCAACTTTCATTCTCAAGGATGTATTTTTAAAGTAGTCTTCTCATTTTGTTGTCATAGTATCATAGATACTAACACACACTCAGAACCAATCTAGAGACGAACCAAATGAGGAGAAAGGCAAGTCTTGTTTTTTAATCACAACTTAGGAGACAACAATTAACTATTCATAAGAGAATATTTGAACTATTATGTAAGCATCTGAAAGCATCAGAGAACATAAAACATGCAGATACTTACTCAGAATTCATAGATTCAAAAGGCACCAATTCAAACAAGACTAATTTGCTTTTTATGTAAACCAAAAATATGAGAAATCAACTCCAATGATAACTTCATAATCATCCAAATTAAAAAAAATTCAGCAAGAGTTTGAAAGCCAGCAAAGTGCCACAATTCAATTGGAATTCATGCTGCTCACTTATTAAAGATTTGATTAAAATCAATCATACTCATAAAATCATTTGCAAGTAATGTAGATGAAAAGAACATAAAAATCTCCCAAGCATTAAAAAATAATGTTTCACACTTTGCGAAGAAATAAGTATTCTCAAAACAAGAGGATGTGTTTACATTGCACTTGAAGGAATCAACATCTAATCATGAGCAGAATAGAATGTATCTTTAAACCAACAACTTTTTACATATATACATCACATATCTTATACATAAGAATCAAATTACTCCAAATTAAACCAGGCAAACCCGCTTGAATCTTTGCTGAAATCCCACACAAGATTAATGGCATTATAGGTTTAATGGATAAGCACAAATGAAAATCATTGTAAATGACAAAAGAAGCTAACCGATAGAGAATCTAATATTACTAAAAGCCAGAATTTAAAATTTTGAACTAACACACACTCAGAACCAGATTCTCATTTCTTTATGGGTAATACCAGATTCTCATTGAGAAGACTACTTTAAAAATACCAGATTCTCATTGGACCCCAATTTTATAGTAATAATCGTATTTGGCGTACATCGGAGTCAAACCGTGTCGGAATTGAGCGAACTTCATATCGTTTGAATCGTAACAAAATTTTCTACGACTTCTATGTTAGCCAAAAGCTGTGATTGTGACCCGAAGCGCAGCAGATTTTGCGCATGTGCACAAAAACTGCTGCACTGTGCTGAAAGTACGGCGCAACGACCGTACTTTGAGTGTACCGGAGTCACATTGTCAGAATTGTGCGAAATTTATATCGTTGGAATTGTAACAAAATTTTCTACAACTTTTCTGTTGATCAAAATCTGTGATTGTGACCTGAAGCACAGCAGATTTTGCGCATGTGCACAATGCGCAAAAACTGCAGCGCTGTGCTGAAAGTACGTTGCAGCGACCGTACTTTGCGCGTACCGGAGTCATACGGTGTCATAATTATGCAAAATTTATATCGTTGGAATTGTAACAAAATTTTCTACAACTTTCCTGTTAGTCAAAATCGTGACGACGCCAACAGATTTTATGTATGCGCGCTAAAGCCGTCTTATGCTGAAAGTCTGCAACGCGTAATTTGCACGACGAGTCACATGGTGTCCGAATTTAGCGAACTTTATATTGTCAGAGTCATAATGAAATTTTTTATAACTTTCCTGCTGGTCAAAATCTGTGATTATGACCCGAAGCGCAGCAGATTTTGCGCATGTGCACACAAACTGCTGCGCTATGCTGAAAGTACGGCGCAGCGACCGTACTTTGCGCGTACCGGAGTCATAATGTCGGAATTGTGCAAAATTTATATCGTTGGAATCACAACAAAATTTTCTACAACTTTTTTGTTGGTCAAAATAGGTGACTATGACCCAAAGCGCAGCAGATTTTGCACATGTGCGCACAAACTGCTACGCTATGCTGAAAGTACGGCGCAACGACCCTAATTTACGCGTATCGGAGTCACACGGTGTCCAAATTGAGCGAACTTCATATCGTCTGAGTCATAACAGAATTTTCTATAACTTTCCCGTTGGTCAAAATCTGTGATTATGACCTGAAACGCAACAGATTTTGTGCATGTGCGCACAAACTACTGCGCTATGCTGAAAGTACGGGCGCATGACATTTCTGTATGGAGTCATACGGTATCGAATTATAATATCGTTAGAATCATAACAAAATTTTCTACGATTTTCCTGTAGGTTAAAATCTGTGACTATGACCCGAAGCACAGCATATTTTGCGCATGTGCGCAAAAACTGATGCGCTGTGCTGAAAGTACGGTGCAGCTACCGTAATTTGCGCGTATCGGAGTCACACAGTGTCGGAATTGAACGAAATTTATATCGTTAGTATCATAAAAAAATTTTTTACAACTTTTCTGTTGGTCAAAATTTGTGATTCAGACTTGATGCAGTAGTTTCTACTTTTATACCCTAAACACAAGCAAAAACAAACAAACAATATTTACTCCCTATACTAACAGCCCATGCAACAACATTACTGCACTGCACTAGGATTTCCACCGCATTTCAATCATAATATTAGATGTACTACAAGGAAATATGATAAATATTCAAAAATCATACACGAAATGATTGCGGACCAGGATTCTGTCATTGAACAAATACATTCTATCATTGAACAAATACAAGATAAAAAGAAACATTCTATCATTGAACAAATATGATAAAAAGAAACACAAATAGATTACATTTCCTATTTTAAACTCCCAAACTATAATGCACTTGAGAAACCATTGAACAACTCTTCTAGCACACAATTTCCCAATTGGTCGGAAAACATGCAGATCTGACTTTGTAAATGAGAAGAAAAAGCTAAGTAGTTCTATTTTTAGACAAATAATTAACAGGCCACATATTGGTTTTGAAACCATAGATTCCCTAAAAAAACTTCTTCAAGCCAAACAAACAAGGAGAGTGTGATTAGAGCACTCATTTCTCAGTGGTTACATTGTTGTATAGATGAAGCCCTTGTAATCCCAACACAATGGCCAAACAAACAACTTACAATACAAACCACTAAAAGTCAAAATCTAGATCTGCGATTAGATCACACTACTGAGTTTGTGGGCACGTTGTTCTATTATGACCAACATTTTTACATACACTACGAATCCTGTTACTTCTTGTAGTATTTTCATCAATAGTATTTCTAAATCTATTTGAACATGATCAACCTGACTTCCTCTTGATATTTGATGGGTTGTACTCTGGGAAGTTTCTAGCAGTTATCTGTTCTGGCCACTCATCACGATCAGGGATGACATGAAACACTCCTTGGTAGGTTTTGCAGTAGTAGTCCAAAGTGTAGTATGCCGATACGTAATGAACGTGGCTTATATGTCACTACCCTAACACAAAAATGACATGAGGACATGACATGTGATAAGCTTGTGGTCATCTGCATGTACATCTACAAATATGGTTTTATCTCTACTGATCTCACCGGCATCAAAACTTGGTACTCATTCCGCATTGCGGCTCAAATCTCCTTGCCTCATGTTCACTACCCTGCAAAGTTTCCTTAGCCCGGGGAGAGAACATGGAGTCATGTTGGTTCGCTACAGATGTTGCTAAGTCCAGGCATTTCATGAACGTAGAGACTATGTTATAGTATATTGCAGAGACCAGTGTCTGAATTGGTAAGCCATGTGCCCATTTAAGTACACTGTTGAAGTATTCAACTGCATTTGTGGTCATAGTGTCATACCTGTACCCATCATCATGGGTAAGAAACCACTGATGTACATCCCTTGATACGAGCCAATCGTAGGCCTCCTGTTTGATGTTCTTGATATCAGTCATATACCTTTTAAAAATGGGGATATCATCAGTATTACCTGCAACATACATTTTCTGGCATATGAACTCAACGTCTCTGACTCCAAGTTGTCCAACTGCTTTTTTAAAGTTCTCCCTCAGATGTCTCAGGCCAAAGCGATGTGCAGCCCACGGTAATATTTCCTTGTAGCCCCATACCAACCCCGCGTGCCTGTCAGAAATGATGCGCAAATCACCTCTAGTACAGATAAATGAAATTAAGTCTTGGAGTGTCTGTAGAAACCAACACCATGACTCAATACTCTCTGATTCTAGTACTGCGAAGGCCAGTGGAAATAAACCGTTGTTGGCATTAATTCCAACTGCACTGAGTAGAGTCCCCCTGTACTTACTTAGGAGGAAAGTCCCATCCAGACATAAAATAGGCATGTACCAACCAAGAATTGAAGGCTCAAGGACCGTAATAATCAAAATATATACGACTCTAACGACTGCACTCTATAGACCGATCCTGGCATTGCTAAACATATAGCATACATGAATCTCTCTAATGCAGATGACACCATTTGAAAATTTTAAACTAATATGCCACTAGATCTATAATTCTTCATACAAGCAGAAAGAAGCCGATGCTAAATTAAATTCTCCATGAATTATTGAGCTTCTTTCAATCCAAAAATTAAAGAATTTCATTCTAATTATGATTTTCAAAATTAATAATTTTATTAATTATATGAAATTATCTAAGCTATAAATACCTGCATGTGCTCAGATATGAAAATTTAGAGTGCAAATTTTAATGTCTAAAAATATAAAATCTAAGTTGGAATTAAATAAAATATAAAATCAATCTCATGATGCCTCCATGGCTGCCGCAGAGGTTGCTTCCTGGTTTGATCTTAGGACCGAGTCCGAGTTAACAAAACCTAAAAATCTAATTATTATAAGAATTTTAAATTATTGAAACATCTGAGATGCTAATTCTATCATATGATAGTAGATTTGAAATAATAAATTAAATGACAAACAAACTCATAAACCTCGATGATTGCTGTGTTGAATGGAGATTTCAACCATAGGGGATACTTCCATCAAAAATATAATTTTAACTTTAAATTAAACTAACTCAGATTAAGTATCAATCCAAATGTGAAATCTAATATATCATTAATCTAAAAATTCTTAAATGAAATTCAATATCTAAAAACTTAGAGCTAAAATTCAACCCACTTTCCGCAATTGTTTGTTAAAGGTTACAAATTTAAAAAACTCTAGCTCCTAAAGAGCCAATGTCAAATTAAGTGTTCTACTATGTTCACTCTCAATCAATCTCATGGTAGTAAGGACGTGACCCTTGTCCTCTGACTGTATGGCTTGGCCAATAGGCTCCATATATGATGTAGTTACGACTAGAGTCCTCTGATCAGGTGGTGACCGCAGTACCATTCTATTACGATCATAAATGTAGCATGTATGCCTAATGGCTCTTCCCTTTGAGTTGTGAATCATAAGGTATACTTGGTAGGGCAAAAAGCCCTCTGTCAGCTAAGGCAGACTTAAGATTGTCTCCTTAAACAAATACCACCCTATGTCTACAAGGATTACTTGGACGACGCAACTCATGGCTGCTGATAAGGATCCTTCTATCTGGTTGGGTTGACTACCTTATCCGACTAATTAGACTAGGGATACAATAGCTCAGGATGATGGAACCATGGGATCTAGATAGGATAGGTCATCATTCCCTCAACCATCTGCTTCAAGTTAAAATGATGAATTTAATAAATTTTAAATTTTGAAACTCCACATGCTACTACTATATGCTATGCATTTAGCGATCTAACGACTAGCCTTAATCAAAAGTTCTCTCTCAGCATTGAGAAAGGTAATTAACTATAGGTACTTATGCCTATAAGAAACCTGAAACCAAATCTAAAGTCTTCACAAAATGAGGATGAAATCTTTGGGTAGTGTCTTATCTACCATCTGTCTTTTGAAAATACACCAACATTCATAATCCACTCTCTTCAATGTGAGAGGAAGATGGAAATTTTTTGGATCCCATAGATTTATGGTGATTTCGTTGGGGATAGGTTTCTCTTTCCATCTTTGGCTAGTAGAATCTAAGCTATAATAGCAGCAAAATATAATGAAAGTTTAAAGTTACTTGGAGAACTATTACTTTAGTTCTCCGAAATAACACAACACTGCCAATCAAACCTTTCACACTAGGAATGCATGATGTTGAAGCTTCATCTTATAGAGGAAAACTAAGTAAAAGGCAAAGAATGAGAAGAAATACTGAACTACGAGCTCAATAATTACTGCCAAAATCACTAGCCATGCGACCATACTTGATGCTAGAAGCGAGTGTTCTTACTCACAACAAATTTGAAAATTTCAAGTGGATGAAAAGGAACAGCTCTACTGATGATATCAAACAATCATTCTGGGAGCAGTGACACCAAGCTATAACCCCCACAAAGGAGGCATCCTAGAGTACACAGGGTGCTAAAAGTTGTTAAGGAGAAGGGTCTTATGAAGAAAAGTATCAATACCTATTTATCAGAGGAAATGAGAAGGCTTCAATAAAAAGGCTACTCTTAGTGGGTAATTCTCAAGACCATTCTAAACAATTCTAGTACGGTGAACATTGGGGTGTGACACCTGAACCGCTCCAGGAATCTGCTGTCGAAAGTTCCCAGCAAAAAAGGAAAATAAATATGGAGGCCGAAGCCCTCAAGAAGAAGTAACAACACAAAAGCTTCTTCATTTGGAAGCATGCTATCTCAGAGACAACGGAGAAAAAGAAATGCTAAATTGTACAGTTAATAGACATTATTCAAGCAAAAAATAGTACAACCAACTGTGGAACCAAAAGCGAGTGTTCCAACCCATAACATGCTTGACAGCCTAAGATGGGAAAAGCGGAACAACTCTACTGGTCAAATCAAATAGTCATTCTAAATCCGACAATATCAGATTATAGCTTCTCTAGTGAGGAAACTTAAAATTGTATATGCAATAGTGCATCGGGTCCTCAAAGTTGCTAAGGAGAAAGTACTGATGAAAAGAAAATACCAAAGTCTTGTCATCAGAGAGGCTAGAGATGCTCCTCCAAGGAGACCTCCTCCTAGGCAAGATGTCAACCAATTCCAGTCTTGCACAGTGAGCATCGAGGCATGACACTTGGACAACAGGTCCAAGAATTCTCCATTGAAAGGTCCCGGTAAAATGGTTAGCAAATTGAGGGCTCTGACCAGTGAAACTGCCTTAAAGAAATGACAACAACTTCAACAAGTCTACTAAGCAAAAAACAAAGACTGATGGAAACTCTTCTTCAACAAGTCCAACCAAGCAAAGAGCAAAGGATCAAAGAAGTTATCCCAATGTTCATACAAAGTGAAAGGTTGAATTAGGGGAGTCATATCATCAATATGTCCATTACGCGCAAAGCATAGGACTGAAGATTCTTCACCATTGACCCAACACAAGCTCTGAGGGCTAGGTCACCGGTAGACATCCTTTATAAGCCCATCAAAGTAGAAAGTTAGGGTAGAAGGTAATTTTGTATCACCTGACAAGTCTTCAAGACAATTCAGGACTTTACTCCATAAAATCCGTCAAGGCATGAAGCCAGGATAGAAGAAAATACAAGATACGAATCCTTGAGATAAAGTCTTCAATAAGTTTGTCAAAGCACCATGCATAGGACCGAAGATATTCTCATCTCACAAGTAAGTCATCAAGTCCGTTAAGTCCACCAAGGCACAAAGCTAGGATTGGGGGAAAATACAAATTTCAAACTATCAAGAGGAAGCCTTCAACAAGTCCAAAAGCACAAAACATATGACTAAAAACATTCCAAATTCTCTCAACTATCAAAACCTCCCCGCAAGACAGATGTATATTTATTCAGGTTGACATCGTGCTTCACACCGAGATCCCTAAATAAATATACATAATCAAGAAAAAAGGAATGTAATCTTTGATGATCTATGATAAATCTTTTAAAAATATCGTGAAAATCCCCTTATTACAAAGGGGGCATTTTTTTAGATTCTATATATAAATGAAATCAATATTATGTGCCAAGCTCTCTTAAGAGCAAATATATCAACTCAAATATTGATGTATTTGTTTAATCTTAAAATTATTTCAAATGTGTTTTAGAATACCCAATGAAAGACAGGGGTGTTTCTTTATTTTCATATGGGTTGACATCATGCCATAAGACAAGATCCCTGAATCTATTTTGATTAGGGTATATATCGTACCTTGAGCTGAGAATCCCATTTGATTTCTCTATTATCCTAATATTAAAGGTACTATTGATTATTATGAATAGTGAAGATGTATCTTTAAACAAGTTGCACATAAGATGATTTTGTAATTGAAAGATTCATCTTCTATACTTATGAAAGTCCTCAAAGTCAAGTGAGAGGATTTTTGATTTGTAAACTTTGATATCGTTAAGTTGAAGAAGCGCAAGTCTATTCACAGCTCAAGTCTAAGACTCAAGTGGGTCCTGACCATTAGACTCAATAAGCCCAAATATGGTTGAGTCGCTAATTGTTCTTCGCACTCGATAAGCCGTAAGAAAAAGGCGGTAATGGTAGAGCCCCCGCATGCTACTCAAATGACAATAGCTATTCTGCCTCAAGCTGAATCGACTTAACATGTCCAAGTCATTCAAAATAAAAAAAATCTCTTAACTGATTAACAGACTATGAATGAGGTTATAGAAGATGATTTATCCTTAAAACAACATCTGTGTAAAATATCTCGAAGATATACAAAAATGTAGATACAATACCTCAAGTGCAGTACAAAATAAGGATGAGAGAAATACTGGTTTTCCACTAAGAGAATAAGATAATACATGCATGATAACAAGAGAGATAAAAAGAAAAGGTACATCAAGGAAGCCTAGACTAAAGCTCCTGAAGTTATGCTGAATAAACTGCTAAAGACTGATGCTCACTCTCAGCCAACTATAAAGCCTCTACAGCTCTGGTCAAAGTAGCTTCAACATTCACCATAGCTCTATGGCATTCTTGGTAATGGTGCTCCTCCTCCTCTATAGCTTGAGCTCTCCCATCCTACTCAGCCTATAAGCCTGACTGCCAGGATATCGCTCTCTCGAGATCCCTCCACAACTCCCTGATTCTGGCAGTCTATCTGTCTAACTCAGAATTGGCATCTATCGATCTATAACAGTCATGTCATATAGCCTCAACACTCTTCTCAAACTCATCATGTGCTAGGTTAGCTGCCTCCCTATGAATCCTAACCTGCTCCTGAAGCTCTGTCAGTAAAGTGTTGGAGAGGACGATACTGAGTGATCTCATCTGGTGGATTAGAAACTTTGCATCTCTACAAAGAGTCTCCCAGTACCTGAGAGCCTGCTCGTCCAAACTAGTGCGAGCTAGAAGATCCAGAATGATGTTTTCATATGACGTGAAGCGGTCAAGTGACTCTGTTGAGCTTAGAGTAAGCCTAGAGATCACATCCCTCAAAAATATCAAGCTGTAGTCCCGCATGCCTCTGTCGTGTGGATCTGGTGAAGATGGATATCAGTGGTAGATATCTAACTCGTAACCCACCTCAGGCACTACAAGAAATAAATGAAAATAATCAGCACAAAATAGAGCAGTAAATGTAAAGAAGTGTGACTAAAGAATAAAGAGAGGAAGTAAAATATTTGAATATGGCAAATCTGACTGAACTGGTGTATCATAAGCGACATAGTCCTCAAAGACCCTCACTATCTGGTAAGCTCCAGGGCAATGTGCAGGCTCAACAAAAGCTCCACTAGGTACAGGGTTTCTTACCTTTAGAAGTCTCCCTAGGATAATGGATAGAGTAAGGCTCGGTAGGGAAAAGTGGCTCCACATAAGGAGTAGCAAAATCTGAGGTGTTATTATCAAAGGCAGGCACACTCAACAACTGAACTATAAAGTCCTCTATAGCATATCCAGTACTAGCTGACACCTATGGCACCTCGTCAGGAGTTAGAAGTCACCATGGGAGTGGACTCATGGAATAATCTACTGAAGCTCGAATAGGCTCTATAGGTTAACTGTACCTATGTCTGCAAGCTGCTGAAGGAACCTCAGTATAGCTAGAAGAAGAATCCATAGCTCTAACCCTACTATAAGGAGGGGTATCCTCAGCCCTAACCTGCTCATCAACTGCTGCATCTATAACGAATCAAAATAAAATATCAGATATATTGATTATATTTTATTGATATAACAAAGAGAGATAATCGAAGTATTGAAAAAGAGAAAGACAGTGATTATACCTCTAACACTGCTATCTGTTATCGATGGTGACTGACGATGAGGCATCTTACCAAGAGGAACTCCTAAAGATCTCATCCTTCATTCATATTTTCTAGCACCATGCTCTAAGAAAGGGCCAAAAGACAATCATACCCAAGTGAGGTGGGTATAACTAACCCCCGTGTGACTCTATGGAGGAGCTATCCGAAAGTGAGAGCTAGTACCAAGCCTCAATAAATTTAGCCAAATAATAGAAGCAGTAAAGTAACATGCCTCAAGGGGAATCATCTTGATCTTCCTAATGTCCACTACACTAAGGATGAATGGCCTACCGTCATGAGCAGTTGACTAGAAGAAACCAAACTATCGTGCAACCCGGTTGGGCTGATAGCGTTCTATAAAAATCGACTAACCAAATCGATAACATAACTATCCTAGACATGTACTGAAAAAGTACTCAGCTACTCTCAATGTATGTCGACCATGAAGCATTGAATATCTGCCATTATCATCAAAACTATCAATGAGATTAACTTCCATCAAGTCAGATGGTAGACCAAATATGTCTGACTAGTTGTGGTGAATAAATCTCTTATAGGGAGTCGCCTTTCAAATCTGTGGAGAAAAGAAAGAAGAGACCTTATAGAAATTCATCTTAGTAAGATACCACACAGATCCGCAAATGTACTTATTCAGGTGATCGAATATGTCATCAAGGTATAGTGTACTATCTCGAAAGAAAAAAGTCACTACTCTTTAATGGAACTAATCACCTCAATAAGGACTCCTAAGGACGATGGGTCTGCATATATACCAGAGATTCTTCCCCTACTTTACGTGGAAATGTAAAGCAGGTTTTATTTTAAACTTGGTTCATTAAGTTCCCTACAGGGGCAAGCCCCCATAGTTAATTACATCCTAAAGGACTAGATCCTTTAGGAAAAACTCTTGATTAATGTAAAGGATCGTTGTCTCTGAAGATTTCAATAGGAAGGACCATTAATCGAGCATCTCAAACTATCCTAAAATTGGGCTGTACATTTTACAAATTGATTTAGTTTTTTTGAGTTATATTTTTCATTAGAATTTTAGGACTTAAGATTCCTTAACACAAGATTAAGGAAATGCCTAAGAGGTGAGGAATTATGTTTATGGCCCACAAAGGAGAGAAGCAACCTCAGAATCTAAATCTAGGGAGCTTCGGTGAGGGCCGGAAGCACAACCTAAATCTAAGGAGAAAATGAGTAATTGGTTTGCCTCCATAAGAGAGAACAAACCACTCGATAGCTTGGACTTACAATTGCCTGGGGGTGGCTGCCAACTAACTCCTCCTATGATTTTAAATACATGTAGGCATGTCTTTATGCTTATGCAAGATAACTAGGCTATTTTTATTTAGAAAAAGACAGTCCTTAAACTTACTCCCTTAAGAGACTAGATCATGTAAAGGGACATGCTTCAAATGACCTAAATCTAATGCAATTCAAATTTAATTTTATTTTTATTTTTGGACAATCATTTTGACTTAGGCTAATAGGATTTTTATGACTAATGCATGAGAAAGTAGATTGTTGGCCAAAATCAGCTAGAAGTTTAGGAGGTGAGTTTCCACCACGGCCCTCAAAGGTCAAGTCGGGTTCTCTGGCAAAGATGGAAGCCCTCCAGTCTAGAGTGAAATAAGATACCGTTGTGCATGATATTATAAAGAAAAGAACTCATCCAGCTAAGGGGTTCCTACTTCTTTTATCTTGATTTTAATCCTAAGCTTTTGATGAGGTTATGTATTATTTAGTTTTAGTTTGAATTGTTAAGTTGGGTAAAAGATTTATTTTTTCTTAAAGAGCCTAATCCACATCTAGGCCATACATAAAGAAAGGAAGAAACTAGCAAAAGCATGCCACTAAATGCACAAGTTAAACAAACATCAATCAATTTATAAAACTAGCACAAAAAGAATAAATGGTCGTTTGTGGTTGGGCACCACCGCAAAAACCCAAAAATATCAAATGTGGGTAGACGAGCTCTACCCTTGTACAACCTAGTTACAAATGAATTAAATTACAAATTAAGCAAAGGAATTCATTGTTATGGTGGGTCTTCAAGCTTTATTCTTCTTTCTTCTTTCATTCTTTCCTTTCTTCCTTTCTTCTTTGGTTCTTCCTTTAGATGGTTGAATGGTAAATACTCCAAGGCTTCACATGGTGCATAAGATGGGATCTTATGACCAATGTTCATCCTAATCCCCCATAACAAATTATTCTAAAATCCTATTTATACAAATTTTTACATGAAAAGGAAATGTATAAATCTAACTAACACCTACAAAATAGAGGTTAGTCAAATAACACCACACAAAGCCCAAGCATATATATTAGACTTATCACCCCACACATGGGTGACTAAGTTTACCTAGCCTATGGATCATGCAAAGGGGTATAAGCACCTGTAAGTAAGAAGCATTTATATTTATATTTATGATAGCACCCCTTTAGCACAATCCACTGCAGAAAAGAATAGTTAGACTAAGCATGTCCTACCATTCATTCTATGAGCATACACCCTAACAACTAGTCTAAAATATTCATCACAAAATAAAACATAACATCAAGCCATGCACCGACCTAACCTAAAGATAGAAGTGGTGACTTAGGCTAATGTGTGCTTAGAAGGTTTGTGTGGCATGCTTAACTTAGGACTTTAGGTTTGAATTTTCTAAGTATGAAGGACATGTTCAACTTAGAGTAGGGTTTCATTTAAGTTGTTTAAGTGTTTTGGTTTATTTTTATTTCATATTTTAATTTGGTTTAAGTGAAACCTACAATTAATTACTAAGTTATGAAGAGAGGAAAAGAGAAGAGAACTTCTCTTTCCTTCCATAATCTTTAAGTAATTTCTAAGGTAAGTTCACATTTTAATTTCATTTAGGTGAATATTTTAATTACATCTTTTAATCAATCCTAAGTTTAGACAAACTCTAAACAAACCTATTCAAAAGAAAGGCATTTTAAGATTAAGAAAAATGAATCAAAATTCACATAACACACATTACTTCAATTCTTTCCCAATATATATAACATGTATATAGATGGTCCCTAAGCATATCTATACATGCAAACGAGAATTGTTAACACATTTTATGATGCATGCTAAGTAATAAATTTAAGAAAATTTAGAAGATTGAATATGTATGAATTTTCTTAAGTAGAAAAGGTTTTCCTTATCCAAAATTTTACATACATGCATGAAAGTAAGAAAGGCATAAGTAAGTACAGTGCCATTGTTAACCAGAGGTGTAAGGTACAAGACCTACTTAGGGCTACTTAAAGCCTCGCAACCTCATGGTTGTCCAGACTAATATACCACTTTCCTTAAGTACTAACTTGCTTATAAAAGAAATGAAATGGAGAAAGAAATGCAAAAGTTTGCTTAATGGTTTCATTTTTGTTTATGCAATTTATTCATGCAAGTGTAGACAATCCTACTTAAATGATGGCATAGGGATGAATAAGGTATAGGATTAAGTAAGTGTTGGGTTATTTTCAAATGAACCCTACATCTTACCAATCCTTATTCAAAGCTATACTAACAAAAGAAAGGAAGCAAAAGGCTACACTCAACATGCTTTATAATTTTATCACATGCAAGCTTATAATTAGGATTTAAGAATAGAACACTTTCAAATTTGTTGTTTCATTTATAGATTTTGAAAATACTTTTGATTTAGTAGTGATAATAGCCACTCATATTTTACTTTAGCCAACACATGCACATTTGACATAAAGTAAACAATTTAATTTTTAAAATTTTGAAACACGAAATTATGAATGCATGAATCACATGACATATAATTCAACATGTTGGGAAAGATCTAAAGAAATTTAATCATGCAAATAAACTCACTTTACTTAAATCCTAAAACATTCTTAAAGAATAAGACAATTTAGAATAAATCAAACTGAATTTCAAAATGATTTTTTTATTATTTGAAGTTTGATTTAATTTTGAAAAGGTGAGATGGTTTGCTATTCCTAACCCATTCCCACATGTGTTTTATATTTTTGTTTAATTTTTGATAATTAAATCCATTTTTATGCATTGATAAGGTTATGGTATGCATTAAGTGGCTTAATTAACCCTTACCTACACCACCTTAGAAAAATTAACTAAGTGATTATGAGCCAATGAGATGACATAAAACCCACAAGGTATTTAAATTGTCAATGCACCTAGTAATGAAAAGGCAATGAAATTTGGCTCATAATTAAAAGTTAATTAAGCTAAGGGGTTTAGCTTAAGTACTTTTAAAAAACTCTTTCACACTTATGAAAGGGGTTTTAATTTCCTTAACTAGAATTAGGCTATTAAACACCTAAGGATCTACCCAAGGTAGATTAATTTAGTTCTAGAGATTTTTAGAATTTTTGAAAATTATTTAAAGGGATAAGTAAGGAATTAACCCTTAATTAACAAGGGGATTAAAGAAAGAAAAGGGGGTTTAGGGAATAGCTTAGGGGAAATACCCCAAAATTATTCCATAAAACCCGTACTCACTAGATCTAACCTTAATCCAACTTAATCATAGGGAAAATCCATTAATTATGCCATAATTACCTTAATCACATGAAGGGGTAATTAGGGAATGAGCTAGCAAATTCCCTAATCAAGGCCTTAATAATTCTTAAGAAAATTAAAGGAGGTCATCCCCTAAAATGAACCCTAGAAATTTGAGATCAATTGGTCTCTTAATTAGAGAATAATTAGCTAATTGACATTCCCAAAGAGCTAAAATTCAGAGAAAAAGGGAATTCAAAATACATTGGAAACATTTTAAAAATATTTTAGATGAAATTATCTATCCATAACATTTTTTCTTATATTTTTTTTGATTTTTCTTGAAGAATTAATAATAATCACTAACTCTAATACCCGCCATCGCGACACGTCGGGTCGATGCTTTATCGTGTTGCTCTGTGTGCACCTTATTTAGCTTGTCAAATCAGGGGTACGATGGTAGCGCACATGCTTTTATCCTTAGCCATCCAATCAAAGATTGGATGGCTGAGGAAACACCTGTGGTTTTAAATTGAGTAACGGATATGTAAACGTGCCTAATAATCTCAGCCGTCCATCTAAAATGCATAGATGGATGGCTTAGATGGGCTGAGTTCTTCCCTAAGGATGAATGTGAATTGTTCATGATCCAAGGGGAGATCTGAGCCTGATCTTTCATAGATTCATTCAAGACTCAACCCACACCATCTAAAGGACCATAGTGGCCAATCCAACGGTGGATTTTATATGCAATGGAAATTTCTTTCACAAAGGACCACCACCTCTTATCCTAAGTGATCAGAAAAGCACTAACCTCACCGGCACTCGGGATCGATGAGGTAGCTTTGTCTAGTGGAGATGAAGCCTAGTTGAGGTTCCTAGGTCTTGAGGTTGACTAGATGAATGGGAGGACCAACTCTTCTTCACTACCTTTGGGCTTTGATTGAATTGATCTCTCCCTTGCCTCTAGAACTTCAGAGAAAGCTTGGGCAGGCTCGACTTAGCTCCTAAACCAAATGTGCAAGAGGAATTGGAAGGAGATTGAGTGTAGAGAAAATTTGGAATTCAATAGAACTCCCTTACTTTGCACTATTCAAAACTGAAGAATGGGAAATCTAAATCTTCTCTAGGGACCTTGAGGAACCTCTGTGAAGGTTTCCAAGAGTTCCTAGGTTCCAATCGATCAAGTGGCAATGCAAATTTTAGTGGATTAGGGGGAGTATATCTCCCATATGGCAAATTGGACGGCCGACAATAAGCTTTATATTTTTATCCAATTGACACCATGGGATGGGTTATTTGGGTTTTTAGAGAAATGCACATGGTTGGCCAAGGAGAGTGGAAGGCTAACTCCCATGTGCATCCAAAGCTTTGGGGAGTTTGAAATTTCAATTTCATGGTTATGGGTCAGGTTTGGTCCATGGGCCAAATGGGTTGACCCAAACCCATTGGGTTGGGTGCACCACTCATCACTAGGTCTCCTTAAGGTTTTAGGAAAGCCTCAAGTGATTGTGATGAGTGCATGACCAAAATACCCATGGGCTAGGCCAAAATTTGTTCTATGGATAAGGGATATAATGGTCATTTTGATTTTTTTTCAATTTAGATAGGTTTGGTATGTTAAGAAAATATAAGTTTCAATGGATTTGATTTGATGGTTTGTCATATTGACCCATTTAGGTCAAAATAGGTCAACTTGGGTCAAGTTGATCATATCATTTGAAATATTTTGGTGCCTTTTGTTTGGTTCAATTTGGATTGAATTTGGTTTTGGCTCATATGATTCATTTATGTCAAATGGGTCAAGTTGACCAATTTGACCTATTTGATCTATTTAGGTTAGGTCAAGGGTAGGTTTATGTTTGGTTAGTCATATAAAGTGGATTGGTATCTTTGTTTCCATTCAATTTGAGTTAAGTTCAATTTTGGCTCAACATGATCCCTTTAGGTCATGTTGGGTCTAAGGTCAATTGGGCTAGGTTGGGTCTAGTTGGCCAAGTGAGGCTTTGGTCAAGTTCCACAAGTGATTTGGGATGGACTTCACCCATTGGTTTCAATCAATTTGGCTTAGATCAAGTTTTTACACATTTTGGCCCTTTAGGTCAAAATGGGTCAACTAAGTTGGGGGCCAAATGGGTTAAGTTAGGCTCAAAGGTTGACTTGGTCAAGTTCAAACATAGGTCATGAGTGAACTTAGATTAATGGTTTTAATCAATTTGGCCTATGGTGGATTTTGGCTATGTTAAATTTCATTTTAGGTTAAGTGTTGACTTGGTCAACCCTTAGGTTTGACTTGGTTTGACAATTTGATTGATTGATCATCCCATGATGATTGTTGATCATGATGAGAAGGATATATGAGTTTGGTTCAATCCAATTTGGTTAGGATCAAAGGTTGGCTCATAAGGGTACTTTAGGTCATTTTGGGTCAAGTGAGCCAAAGTGGATCAAATGGCTTGGCCAAAGCTTGATTTGAAGTTCAGTGATCTTGTATATGGACTTATGAATAGAATATAAATCCATTTACAAGTGGTTTGACGTCAAATGGGTTTTGATCCATTTGAAAATTTCATATTCAAAAGAAGAATATGAAGGGGTCTTGTGTTTGATTTTTGATTTGGGTTTTAATTGTTTGACTGAGGTTTGGATTTATATATGAGCTCATGATTGTAGGTTTGATTGAAATGAGAGAAAATCAAGGGTTTGGGTTTGATTTGAATTGATTTTGGCTAAGTTCAAGATTTTGACTTGAAAGGCTTAGATTTGATTTTGAATGGATTTGAGTTTGATATTTGGAGTTGGTTTTTATTGTTTGAATTTATATTTCATTTATATATGTGAATATAAATGAGAATATAAATTGATCATGAGAAAATTTCAAGGATTTGAAGTATTATCATGATTTAGGTTAAATCCATTAAAGGGAATTTAAAGGATTTAAGGGAATTTTAAATTTGAAATTTAATTTTTGAATTGGATTTGATTGATTTATATTTATATTTCATTTATATATGAGAATATAAATGATAGTACAAATAAGTTTTGAGAAAATCCCATGAATTTGAAATGGTTTGGTCAATGTTTAGGTTGAATCCATTAATGGAAAATTAATGGATTTAAAAATTTCTAGCATTTTAAATTTGGAATATAATTTTTGGGTTTGATTTGATTGAGTTATATTTATATTTCATTTAAATATGAGAATATAAATAAGTTTTGAGAAAATTCCAATGATTTGAATTGATTTGATCAAGTTTTAGAGTTGATTTTGGCTAAGTCCTTTAATGGAAAATTAAAGGGACTTAAAGAAAATTTTCATGAATTGATTTGGATTTTGGAATTTGATTTGATGGGTTTGAATTTATATTTCATTTATATATGTGCATATAAATGAGAATATAAATGGATCATGAGAAAATCTCAAAGATTTGAATAGGTTTAGATCATAGTTTTGGATAAGTCCTTAAGGAAAGAGTTAAGGACTTAGGAAATTTGAACTTAGGTATTTTTAATGGATTTTGATCATGGGTTTCAATCAAGGATTTCAATCATGGAGTTCAATCATGGAATTGAATTAAGAAAATAAAATAGAATTGATTTGGGGTTTTGACATGAAAGAAGGATAGTGAGGAAAGGTTTAAGCTAAAGGGTAGGAAATTTTCCTAACACCCCTAAGGCATGACCTATTCCTATGGATAACTTTTCTAAGTCTTCTAGGGCAAGGGGAGAGTGTCCACCTAATCACTAGATGTTTCTTAAGACTAAGGAACTATTAAAGTCTAAGAGAAGTCCTATGCCTAAGATGGAGGTGTTGAGAGCTCACTCTAAAAATGAGGTCAATACTGGTGAATTAACAAAAATTGGTCTCTAACCAAATGAGGAGCAAAGAAGAACATGTGAATCTACTCCATCTCCAAGTAGGTGATGCTTGGTATAACTAAAGGTGCCCAGGTGTGTGTTGTGACTGAAAAAATATTGGTGTTGATGAAATGATCAACAACAAGAGATCGAAGCACTAATGTAAAACTATCTATCCCCCATGGAAAAGAGAGAATGAGCTTAGTGTGGCTCTACTTATGTCCAAGCCATAAGAGAGAGGGGAGAAATCCACTAAGGGATAGAGTGTGAACCTTCCACTAGGGAAGTAGGTTCAAGTCATCTATAAGGAGATGAGAGGTTTGATTTGATTTGAATCTCACTAAGGAGAGATCTCCATTTGGGGAGAAAGTTGAATTTGTTTCAAATTTTTTTAGGTTTGAATTTTTGAACCCAGTGGTTTGCAATTCAATGAGCATGAAGACAACTCAGATTTACCAATCCAAAGGGGTAGTCTACTAAGCACATAGTAAGACTAACCAACCAAAGGGATGCCTTTCGGTATGCAGCAACTGTACTAGGAAGAAAGCATAGTAGACTTACATCCTCCAAGAAAGGACCAGTTGCTAGGGTAATCTATTAGCAAGGCAAAAGATTGAACCCAACCTAGGGCTGACTATTGAGTGAATGCCACTGAGGGACTTAGATCAACATAAAGATAGTTAAGGATTGATTTCATTTTTTTAGTTTGTTTATGATTATGATGGATCCCATAGGTTTGCGATAAACTGCACTGAGTAGGGGCCATGGAAGCCTAGACCTAACTCAGATTTACCAATTCAAAGGGAGTGGTCTACTAACCACAAGGTAGAATTATCCAACCAAGGAGAAGTGCCTTTTGGTACACAATGGTCAAGTCTTAAGAAGAAAGCATGGGGACTCATATCTTCTAGAGACAAGGGACCACTAGGGTGATCAGTTGCTTTGGGCAATAAATCAAACCTGACCTAGGGCTAACTATCGAGTGAATGCCACTAGGAGACTTAGATTAGCTCAAGAGTAGTCAAGATTTATTTTATTTTTAATTTATTTTATGGATTCCATCAATTTGCGATGGATCATACTGAGAAGGAGCTTGTAGAAGCCTAGACCTATCTCAAATTTACTGAACCAAAGGAAGTAGCTTCCCAACCGATAGCAAAACTATCCAACCAAAAGAGTGCCTTTCGATTTGCAATGATCAATTTAAGGGAAGAAAGCTGGGGACTCATATCTTTCACTAGAAAAGACCATGGGTGATCGCTTTGGGCAACAAATTGAACCCAACCTGGGTGCTCTATTTATGACAATGATGCTAAAAAGAATGCATCATAGTCATATATCTTCCAAAGCAGAATGATTATCGAAGTAACCTGCTTATGGAAAAATAGATTGAACCAACTAGAGCTGAGTGAGCACGGGGATTTATCTCAACTCGGGTACAATTCTATAGGGAGTTCACAACAGCCCCTAAAGATAGATGCCTCAGGAAAATGGGCCCTTTGGGGGGGCTTGAATCCTAATCCACAAGCAAATATTTTGTTTATTTTAGTCTGCTTATCGTGGACCCTGATAGTTTTGAAGGGATCAAACTGAGAAGGAGCTTATATTAGCCTAGGCCTATCTCAGATTTACTGAACTAAGGGAAAATTTGTGCATCCGTTGAACAAATTTTTGAACCACAGGGGTGGCTACTAGGAAAAGTCAAGTAAGGTGTCTAAATGGGGTTGAAAAGGACTAATCCAAATAGAATGCCCATGGGATGGTAAGGCTTAATCCAACACCGGAGAAAATGACATGGCTAGTCATATATCCAATAGGTATTCAGTCCAACTCAAGGAGAAGCTCGGACTCATATCTCGAGAGTGGTGTACTCACCGGTGAGTCTATCGATAGAACATCAACTAAGGTCTGGTTTGCAACAATCAAGATAGGAAGAAAGCTGGAACTCACATCTTCTAACTGATTCGAGTCATCTTACCGACAGGCTTCGACCTGTATACTACTGAGTGAATGCCAGGGGGGGACTTATATCGACTCAAAAGTAGTAAAGAGGAAAGGATCCTCTGGGAACTTATCCTAAGCCTAAAAAATACTCAACCTGGTTAGAACATGGTGGATAGTTCCAGAAGAAAGCACGGGGACTCACATCTTCTTAAACAAAGTCAACCATGAGGTAGCTTACCGGCTAGGCACTGAACCATACCATACTAACAAGGTGCTCAAGTTAGGAAGAAAGCTCGGGGACTCACATGCTCCAACAAGTGACCACGTGGGTGACATACTAGCGAGGTAGCATGTAGACCCGACCTAGAGCAGCTAATGAGTGAGTGCCATAGGGGGCTTGCTCCCACATCAAGTAGCCCGAGATAAAAGATTTGTGTTTGTGTTTTATGCATGTGTTAAAAGGAATATGATACCTTTGGGGGACTCTTACACCTACTTTAAAACATGCTGGAGAATTATGAGATGATGCCATGGATGGCAACAAAAATTCCCACTAAGAAATGATGTCTCTTGGGTTCTCTCACACCTAACTTAGTTATGCTAATCAAAATGGGATGCCTCTCAAGTTCTCTTACACCTATTCTAAAAGCATTGGGAAATTATGTTTGTGTTGTGAAAGAGGGATAGGATGCCACTGGGGGACTCTTATACCTACCCTAAACACGTCATGGGGATTCGCAAGATAAGCAAACAACACCTCGAAAGAAGAGAAGATTTGATGAATGGAATCAGATTTTGTTCTTTTTATTAATGAATTATTTTCAAACAAGTTTTATTTCATGGGTAATATTTCTTTAGATAGAGCCCATTAATTGAAAGCATTGGGTGTTCCCCTTACAATCAATAAGCTGATAAGATCCTCCTTAGGCCTTCTCTATGACATAAGGGCCTTCCCAAGTGGGTTCGAACTTGCCTTCCATCTTTCGATGGGCAACAATTGGTCTCCTTAGGACAAACACAAGTTCTCCTACTTGGAAAGACCTAGGGCGAACTAGCTTGTTGTGAGCTTGAATCATTTTAGCCTTGTACAACTCGAGGTTCTAGCATGGCTATAGGTGACTTTCCTCCAAACCTCTGAACTCTTCTAATCGCAACTTTGCATTCAGCTCTGTAGTGGTCTTGTTACCCAATGCTATCTTTAGTGAAGGGAGTTGAACTTCTAAGGGAAGAACATCTTCATACTGAGTTGGAGTTTGGTATGGTGTAGTGGCTTTCAAACTAAACCGCTCATTCCATTATCGTTTATTATCATCAGGAGTCTTCTTCAGTATTTGGATGAGAGTTTTATTGAATGCTTCTGCTAAGCCATAAGCCCTGGGGTAGTAGATGGTTGAGTATCTCCTATCTATACCATATCTTCTGATAAAACCATTGATCTTTGTGCTTTCGAATGCAGTACCATTATCAGATATAATTCAACGAGGCACCCCGAACCTATATACAATATGACTCCTGAAAAACTGAAGCACATGGTGAGCTGTGACCTCTCTGAGTTGGATGGCTTCCACCCACTTGGAAAAGTAGTCCGTAGCAGCTAAGATGAATCGATGCCCCTTGGAAGAAGGAGGATCGATTGGACCTACAATGTATCAACACTCAAATGGCCATGAAGCCAAAGTAGGGTGTAAATGTTGGGTGGTTGGTGGAGGACCACACGACCTATGACGATGGCATCTCTAGCTACTCCATGCAATGTGATCATAGAAAAGAGTGTCCAAGTCTTTTGATCTGACTTCATCTTTGGACTGACCTGAAGCTCAACATAGACTGAATGTACCTTTAATGCCATGGGTTTTGTGTTTGTCTAAACAATATAACCACATTTGGTCAAAGGACCGTCGGTATTGGGTGCCATTAACAAAAGCATAAGAAATAGCTCTCTGTTTCACCTGATGGGCTTGATATTTCTCTTGAGGTAGTTTATCGATGTTCAAGTAATCTATGAACGGTTGCCTCCAATCTAGCTCATTGTCTATTTTGGCAATGGCAACCCCCCTTTCAAGAGAAAGTCTCTTGATGAGTTTCAAATCAATAAGGGATAAGACTTGTGTATTTTGGACCCTTATTATAATGGACTCATCTTCTAAACATGCCAACTCTTTAGCAAGTTTTTCCAAGGCATCTATTACTGTGTTATCTGTTCGGGGAACCTTGTAGATGGTGACATCAGGAATCTGGGCCAACAGCTTCATGGTATGCTCATAGTAATGATGAAGCTTGGGTTTGAGGACCTGGTCGGACCCAGCAATCTAGTTGATAACCAACTGAGAATCCCCAAAGATGTTGATGCTCTAGATGCTGATAGTGATTGCTAACTCTAATCTAGAAATCAAAGTCTCATATTTAGCTTTATTGTTGGTGTAGGGGTTGGAAAGATAGTATGAGAATCTCATCACATCGTGATTTAGAGTTAAAAGAACTATTCTACCTCGCTTTCCTCCTAGGAGAATAGAACGTGGTGCTTCACCTTTAAGAAAAGATGCAACACCATCAAAATACATCACCCATCAGTGATTGTCAGCCTCCCCTAAGTTCATGATTTGTTCATCGGGGAGATCATCACTAAGCGGAGAATCAGCAGGAAGTGGGTGTGCTACTAAGAAATCTTCTAGTGCATGCCCTTTTACTGCATGGAGGGGTATAAATGTGATATCAAATCGCGTGATTATCATGGACCAGCCAAACATCCGAAAGTGTTGTGGTCAGGTACTGTAGTGGGTTGGTTCTAGAGATTAAGTTCACCTTATGAGAAAGCATGTAGTGTCGTAGCTTCTAAGATGCAAATCAAAGCTAGGCAATGTTTCTCAATAGGTGGATAGTTTGCTTTAGCAGGGATCAGACGATGGTTAAGGTAGTAGAGAGCACTTTCCTTTCTGTCATCCTTGGCTTGGGCCAACAAAGTACCGAGAGAGTCATCCAATGCAGTAGTATAAAGGATCAATGACCTACTCGGGATAGGGGCTGCGAGAACCGACAGCTTCACCAAGTATTTTTTGATGTCTTCGAATGCGTGCTGGCACTTATCATCCCACTTGAACTTGGCATCCTTTTTGACAAGTGCTGAGAAGGGCTTGCATCTCCCTAATAAGTTTGAGATAAAACATCTTAGATATGCCAACCATCCTTGAAAGGATATGAGTTGAGTTAAACTCTTAGGAGGTGGCATTTCTAAGATAGTTTTAATCTTTTCAGGATCTATTTCTATTCCCTGATGTTGAATAACAAACCCAAGGAATTTCCCGGAAGCAACTCCGAATGCACACTTCAAGGGGATTTATTTTGAGGTTATATTATCTTAACCATTCGAAAACTACTCTCAAGTTAAAGAGGTGGTCTTCCTTTTCTCTGGTCTTGACTATGAGATCATCAACATAGCACTCAACCTAATGATGGATGAGTTCATTGAAGATCTGAGTCATGGCCCGTTGGTATGTAGCACTAACATTTTTAAGGTCGAAAGGCATGTCCCTATAACAGAAGATTACGATCGGGGTTTGAAAAGCAGTGTTTCTTTTATCTTCATGAGACACCTTGATTTGGTTATAGTCAGATGATCCATCCATGAAAGAGATGAGGTAATGTCCACCATTAACTCTGGTATAGGAAGAGGAAACTCATCTCTAGGACATGCCTTGTTTAAGTCCCTAAAATCGATGCAAATGTGAATTTGGCCATTCTTCTTCTTAACTATGATGACACTAGCTAATCAGGTAGGATATTTTTCTTTCCTGATGAAAAGATCGATCATTTTACTTTAAATGACCTATTATTCAATTTCTAATAGCATGTGTCTAGGAGCTTGCTTAATAGGTAACATTAGGGTCTATTGCTAGCTTGGAGTGCAATGTTAGAGATAATTTGGGCATTTCTTCATAACTCCATGCTAAGAAGTCTTTAAACTCACCAATAGCCTAACTAAGTCATTGGTTTCTTCTTCAAAGAATGAACTGATGTATGTGGCAAAGATTTTCTGTCCCAAGGTTAATTTCTTTAGCTTGTCTATTATTGAATGGATCTCTCTTCAAACTCGCCTCTTTGACTTGAAGATCATCTAGATCTTCTAAAGTTTCTAAACACACATTCTCATAAGAGTTGGGGATGTGTGAGAAGAACCTATTAGATTCCAAATGGTTGGTAACAACTAGGCATTAATCTTCATCATCGATTGGACCCACCATGCCAAATCCTAGTCATGCTCTTGATTGTGCTTCCCTGCCAGTATTGCTCCATAATTTTTCAAAATATTCGGACCTGTACTTGGACCAAGTGTGAGGAACTAAATCTTTCTGCATAAGATTTTGAACACAAGGTGAGTAAAAGTCAAAAGATAATTCCATTAATTCTTTAAAAGTATATTCCTCAAGTCCTACATCAAGCTCTGGACTTGAGGATGATGAACCTAAAAAGAACCTCTTCTACTTTGTGTCACTGGAAGACTTAGGGACTTTCTTAACTACTAAACCTTCAACTTTCTGAGATGTAAGTGAGGTAAGAGCTAAGGTTCCCAACTACCGAATAGTTTCACATAAACCAAATTTGAATACTTTGGTTTGCTTGGAGGCCTGGTCTTCATCTCTGGGTGGATCAAAAGTCACCTCCAATGGAACCCGCTGAGAGGGGTTGGCTGGTATACTACTCACATTAGACTCATCCTCTGAGCTGGATTCCAAGTCTATGTGAATAGTAAGGGTACTCCTATAAACTGGAACACGACCTCTATTGGTTGAAGGCCAACTAGGGGGTCTTCCACCTCTGAACTACCTCTATTTCTACCTCTGCCTCTACCTGGTGGAGGTTGAGCCATCCTACCCATATATCCATATGATGGAATAATTGTGGGTGGAATGTGATATGTGGATCCACTTCTTCTTCAATTTCCCTTACTTGCTCACTTGGACTTTTCTTTTTCTTTTGTCTTTTCTTTAGCTTCATTCTTTTTTTGCTTTTGTATTTGCATTTGAATTTTGTCCAAGTTCACGAGAAAGGGTGTTTTGAGGAAGATAATAGGTCGCATCCTCATTGCTCTCATCCTCTCTCACTGAGAATGGCTTCTCATCCCTGTTGACACAGCACTCGATTCCATCTTTTTTGAACTTGATGCACTGATGAGGGGAGGATGGAATGATCTTGTTTTGATGTATCCAAGGCATACCAAGTAAAGCAATGAATGAAGTATTTGAATCAATGATGTAGAACTTGGCTTCAGTCTTCCAGTCACCGATCTCTAATGGAAACACTATGAAACCCAAAGCCCGCTCACCTTGATCATTAAATCCTCTCAACATCATTCTATCTCCTTAGAGAGTAGAGATGTTGATCTTTAAATAGGCAAGGGTCTTTATACTCATAATATTTATTGATGCACCTGAATCCATGAGAACCTTGGTGAGTCTGAACCTATCCATGTCGACTGTGATGTATAGGGGACAGTTGTGCTCCAAGTCCCCTAGTAAAAGGTATTTATCTGTGAAGGTGATCCCTTGGGTTTCTTTTGTATAATGTGCTTCCTCACCTATACCGGTTAGCTGTGCTAAACATATTTCAGGATCAAGGAGAGCCTTGATTAGTGACTCTCTCATCTCTTTGGATAAGACAAGGGAATTATATATGCTTAGCTTAGATGGCAACTTTCTTAGGTGAAAAATGATGTTGTAGTCCACCTTTGGCTGGTCTTCCATAAGCATATCCAAGGGTGGAGCATCCTGTGGAAGGGCTTCTTGATCTTCAGTACCAATGACTTATTTCCCTCTATCTAGAGGTGCTGCTCTAGGAGGTAGAACCTTGCCACTACGGAGGTTGAATTTGGTAATCTCTGGAGGCAAGGTGGTGGCAAGTTCTATCTGCACTTCAGGCTCACCTACAGGGTCTCTTATAGGACTATTAGAATCGGATGATTCCAAGTCTATCTCAAGAGGTCAACTTGTAGTATTCAGAGTTGGAAAGTCCAACTCTGAATTAGAAAGAGGAAGATCAAAATTGTTATAGTTAATTAGACTTGAAGAGTTATCATTAGGAATAGAAGAAGATAACTCATCAGAAGAGACACATATGTAATTTAAATCAGCTTTATCCTTCAATTTCTGGGAAGTATTTGGGGGTACAAAGTAGAAGTCAAGTAGAGTGAGTGGAGTAATCAATTTAATGCCCTTATCCACTGATACAAGAGTTCTACTAGTAGAAGAAATAGAAGAGCTAGCTGAAATGGTAAAAGTCACCGTGTGGAAATTGTAACTGAAGGCTGGAGTCTAGACATGGTCAAAGCATGGCTATCCTAAACACGCTATTATCTGCTATCGCTGAGCTCCCACTTTCCTAGAGTTGGCACTGACAACTTGCAAACCTTCCTTGGTGTTAGAGGTTTGAGCTGACTCAGGCACATGCAATAAAAGCTTCTTGATCTTCTGAATTATTTTCTTAGAAGTTTTAGATAAAGAAATGTCCCAACCTTCTTTATTTTGGTAGGATCGCTTGTATCCCCAAGGATTGCCCTAATGGAATCGGAAGGTTGTTCCTCAAGGTATTCTTTTGGGATAATGATAGCACCGGTCTTGAAATTGTGTTCAAGCCAATCCTTAAATGTAAAGCAATCCTCCAAAACATGGCCCTACAAGGGTAAGGGAAAAGTTTTGATCATGACTTTATCTACTTCCTCCATCTCCTAGGCTCGGGTAGCTAAAATCAAGTTTCTTTAAGAGATTCTTAAAGATTTTCCTGATTACCTCCCTCTTAAAAGAATAAGGTTTGTTTAACTTATCTAAAAGAGTAGGTGGACCATAGCTACCTGGCGGCAGATATGCATGTCACTGTTATGGTTGAGGTGGTGGTTATGCTGGCCATGGAGGCTGAGGTGGAGGCCGGTATGGATGCCTCGATGGTCACAAAGGAGGTGGAGACTACTGAGGTCATGGTTGCTCGGACTTATCCCTAGCTGGCTACTTCCCCTTATCAACCACTGGTACTACTCCAGGTCTCTTCTTATAGACCTTTTGAGATTTCTACTTTGGCAATTGATTTGGAAAAGGTAACCATTTGGCCTCTCCTTGTAGACTATATGCCTTGTTGATTAGCTTCTCAAATATCTTTATAGTGAAGCCCTTAAGCATGAAGGCAATCGGGCCATGGATATTCTTCAAGAGAATCTAATGGCATGCTATTCAGACATCTGTGGTTCACACTTCATACTCAGGTTGCACCATTGGAGAATATAATCAACAAGTGACTCACCGAGTGCTGTTGGGCTACAACAAGATCACTTATAATAACCCTTCGCTGAGCTCCAGCAAATCCCTTGATGAAGAGTTTCTCTAACGCAGCAAATGTCTTAACTGAACCATTGGACAATTTTGCATACAAATCAAAAGTGATACCCGCTAGGCTACTAACAAAGAGTCTAAAGAGTAAAGTGTCGCTTCCACCTGTATTGCAACAACTGAAGTGAGCTATATACTGCCTTGGATTCCCACTACCATTGAAGCTCTTGAAAGAAGGAGGCACGAAACCCTTGGGATATTGGATGGGATCGAATTCTTTTGGGTAGGGTCTACGCTTTGGAACTGATGATCCTCCCTGAGCTTGAGCCAAGGTTTCCTTCACCTGCAGCTCAACCATGGATTTCAAATCTTTTTCATGTATGGAGGTACTTTCCACTACCTTCCTATAGAAACTAGTGCTACCTTGCTCAACGATAGGTAGAGTCTTAACTGGATCTAAGACATGCACTAGTTTAGGCTGACTGACATCGACTGTGCTAGGATGAACTGGAGGGGCTTGCTTCTGAAGCACTGACACTGATACTAGTAAATCCTGCAACTATTGTACCATCCTATTAATCTGCTCATCTTTCTGCCTTAACTGAAGTTGAAGTGATGGGTTGATTTTGCGATGTCTACTTGATCAACCTCATCACCTTCCATGGCATGCTGCTCCCTACGAAGATGACCTCTAGTATCGACCATGCATACGCCAGCTGAATCCCCCCTCAAGTCATCTTCATTGGGATCGAAGCTGACTCTTTCTTAATTAGATCATGCGTATTCTAAGATCTCCTTTTTCTCTATAAAATAGTGTGCAACTATCTCATCTAAGTATCAATCTAACTCTGCAGGTACAAAAGCTTGACGTGTGATATCATGAACCGAGAGGCATCCACCTCACTTGAAGGGAGTCAATCCTGTGCGATTGTAGAAGAATGATAATGACGATGCTAATGGAGTAACAACTGGATGATCCTCTATCATCATGCGAACTATCTAGAATACCTCTGATAGTCATCACCATCTCTGCATCTGGCTGAATGGTTGGAGTTGGTGAAGGAACGACCACGATGCTCCGAGGTCGCCACTCCTTCCGCACCACCATTGGGGCAGAAGGTCGAGCAGGAGAGCTCGGCCCTAGCACAATGGGTGGTGTAGGAGGAGTAGGATCCCTTGGCCATAGCCGCATCACCAACGGGGTATATTTTTCCCCAGATGTGGCCTTCATGGCCTTAGATGGAATAAGTGATGCTGGAACCTGCACTGGTGATGGCGGACATGGAGTAGAGCGGTGGGGTGGAGACACCACCAACTCTCTATGTATAAGAGCTCCCCTCCTATTATGGCTGGTCCCCATGAGGCGGATACTATTAGTATCATCGGCTTGGGTAGCACGCCGAGTTGGAAATCAACCAAAGTGAAGTAACGATGGTGAACCTCTGCCACTCTTCTGATATATGATGTATGGGCCTCATTTTGTGCCGACCTCCCCTACACCTGGAGATAATAGATCATAAATCAAACTAAGCACCAAACTCTGAGCATCCGTATGCTCTGCCTACCTGGCATAGAATAGAGTGAAGGCCGATGTACGACCTCTTATTCTGAGAAACTGTCTATTGTAGATGCACCACTAGAGGAGGTGACGACCAAATCCTCCTGGCATCCTCTATATTTGATCCTAAGAGAGGATGAAAGTGGTTTTCTGTAACCAGTGGTGATGTGATCATGACAAACTCATCCATAGATGCCTCTAACTCTCTTGCTATCTTGGTATGCAAGTGTGACCATACGGTTCTTATTTCTATGATGAGTGTGGGTAGGATGAGAGGAGTGCGAGCTAGACCATACTCAAATGTGGGGGAGGCAAACCCTGAAACCAGGGGAGCCTTACCCTTGGAGAGTACAAATGATAGGGTGCTAGCTTGCACCGGGGTAACATGTGCAACTCGAGGATGAACTAAAACTGGAAATAGAACTGCCGGTACTGTTGGTATTGAAACCACTAAAGGTTGTGGTACTACCACAGCTTTCCTCTTCAGAGAGGAGATCTTTGAATCTAAGGGTAAGTATACCCTGATGACCAACTTTTGCTTGGCCACCCTCTTCCTGCTGACTGTTGTGAGGGGAATGCCCTCACAAGTGATCTTGGTCCCCTCAAATCCATGGCCAAAGTGGATCAAATGGGTATGATCCAAATGAGGGAAGTGAGCCTGATCTAAGGCAAGATCCATGCCATGAGGGAAGGTAAAGACAAATTTGTGATCTTGCCTTTGCACTGACTGAAATTGAAACTGAAAATTGCACTTACTGAAAGAGATCTACAATGAGAAACGAACTTGCATCGTTTTGTCTCCATAGATTTTGAATTTTTTAATTTTGAAAATTTGAACCCACATCCAACAACTTGGAAGTGTTAAGTGGGGTTCAAATGAATTTGAAAAGATTGATTGAAAGAGGAATTTGAGTATGAATCCAAACTTAGACAAATTTAGTATGTTGAAATATGGATTCAAGATTTTGGATAGGATGCTTCCATAGGTTCATTGTTTTATTTTGAATTTGAATTTTTGTTTTGGAAGACCCTTCCCTTTAACAAATTTGGGTATGTTAAAGTAAAGGTCAAATTGATTTTTTGTTGTTTGAAAGATTTGGAATTCTTACTTACTTAGCAAATTTAGGTAAGCTAAGTGAAGTAAAAGTGATTGTTTCTTTTGAAAATTTTTTTGTTTTGATTTTGGAAAATTTTGGAATTATTACTTAGAAAATTTAGGTATGCTAAGAAAATCCTAAGTGTTTCATTTGTTTTGGAAAATTTTGATTTTTGGAAAGAGTAGGATCATTTAGCAAATTTGGTATGCTAAGGGAATCCTAAGGTGCTTCTTTTGTTTTTTTTGTTTTTTTTGAAATGATTGAAAGTGCAACTTTAGCAAATTTGGTACACTAAAGATGGAATCACACTTGATTTTATGAAATGGAAATTTCACTTAGCAAATTTGAGTATGCTAAATAAAATTCCAAATGGTGTGTTTGAAATTTTGATTTCATTTTCAATTTTGAAAAATGGAAAGTTCTCCTTAGCAAATTGGGTATACTAAGGGGAGAAGTTACAAAGGTGTTTGAGAAATTTTTGTTTTGAGTTTGGAAACTTTACTTAACAAATTTGAGTATGTTAAATGAAGTTCCAAGATATGTTTTGAAATTTTGAATTTTGATTTGGAAACTTTACTTAACAAATTTAGGTATGTTAAATGAAGTTCAAATGTGTTTTGAAAATTTTCAAATTTTGATTTTAAATTTGGAACTTCACTTAACAAATTTGGTATGTTAAATGAAGTTCCAAATGTGTTTGAAATTTTTGAAATTTGATTTTGATTTGGAAATTTCACTCTTAACAAATTTGGTATGTTAAATGAAGTTCCAAATGTGTTTAGAATTTTGAAATGTGATTGTTGATTTTGATTTGATTTGGAAACTTACTTAACAAATTTGTGTATGTTAAATGAAGTTCCAAATGTGTTTAGAATTTTGAAATTTTGGATTTTGATTTGGAAACCTTACTTAACAAATTTGTGTATGTTAAATGAAGTTCCAAAATGTGTTTAGAATTTTGAAAATTTTAGATTTTGATTTTGGAAACCTTACTTAACTAATTTATGTTAAATGAAGTTCCAAAATGTGTTGAAAATTTTGAAAATTTTTGGATTTTGATTTTGGAAACCTTACTTAACAAATTTGTGTATGTTAAAATGAAGTTCTAAAATGTGTTTAGAATCTTGAAAATTTTTGGATTTTGATTTTTGATTTTGAAACTTTACTTAACAAATTTAAGTATGTTAAATGAAGTTCCAAATGTAAGTTTGAAATTTTTTGGAAATATGATTGTTGATTTTGATGCCTTGAAAAGAGGACCTCCATTCAACAAATTTAAGTATGTAGAATGGAGATCCATTTTATTTTTGAAATATTATATTTTTATTTTTGTGTGTGATTATTGCTTTTTTGAAAGAGAGGAATTCCAACTTAAAGACATATGAGGGATATGTTTGAGTGGGATTTCCTAAATGAAATTTTATTTTTAGTTGGGGATGAAATCTTCATTTAATAAACCTAAGTATATTAAATGAAGATGTTCACATGTACTTTTTGAAAATTTTAATTTTGTTTATAAATGAACTTTCCATTCAATAAGTGTGAGTATATTGAATAGAAGAATTCATGTGTGCTTTTGAAAAGTTTGATGATTATGATTGTGATTTTTGGAAAACATGATTATTTATTTTATTTTGAAAATGAAATCTTCATCCAAGTGAATTGAAGGAAGATGTTCATTTGTGCTTTTGGAAAATGTTATTAGTTTTATTTTGAAAATCCCTACATATAACAATTACATGAATTGTTAAATGAGGGTGACAAAATTTTGTGGAAAATATTTTATTAAGTGCATTTTTGAAAAAGGGTGCTTTTGAAAATGCAAAGTTCTTTTATGGAGAATTTATTATTTTTAAGATGAACCTTTCCTTATCATGAAAATGATAAGGAGGAAGTCTTTAAAAGATGTCTCTTATTTATTTTAAATATTTTCATTTTACCCATTGGAGGAACCCAATGGGGGCTTTAAGACCAACTGGAATGCGGTCCTAAAACCTAAAGATGTTGGCCAACTTAACTCAAGAATGGAATGAGCTAAGTGCCAATGGAAAGAAGGATAGTCTTGGATTCATACCAAAGTACAAACCCACTATCGATACTCAAAGACAATGATCATTTACCAAAGATGGACAAAGGAACCATTCCCAGTGAAGTCGCTAGAAAAATATATGGTGAATAAATCCATGGAGAAAAGAAAGAAGAGACCTTATAGAAATTCATCTTAGTAAGATGCCATGCAGATCCACAGATGTACTTATTCAGGTGATCGAATACATCATCAAGGTATAGTGTACTATCTCAAAAGATAGAACTCACTACCCTTTAATGGAACCAATCACCTCAATAAGGACTCCTAAGGATGATGGGTCTGCATATGTACTAGAGATTCTTCCCTTACTTTACATGGAAAAGTAAAGCAGGGTTTATTTTAAACCGAGTTCATTAAGTTCATGGCAAGCCCCTATAGTTAATTACATCCTAAAGGATAGGATCCTTTAGAAAAAACTCTCGATTAAGGTAAATGATCGTTGTCTCTGAAGATTTCAATAGGAAGGACCATCAATCAATTTGTTTGTATTTTGAAGATCAAATGGGATTGATCAAGAGAAGGAGTTATTATCGATGCCAAAATGGGAATAAGTAGGAGATGCTCATGATGCTAGGAAACCTAGCGAGCATCTCAAACTATCCTAAAATTGGGCTTTACATTTTAAAAATTAATTTAGTTTGTTTGAGTTGTATTTTTTATTATAATTTTAAGACTTAAGAATCATTAACACAAGATTAAGAAAATGCCTAAGAGGCGAGGAATTATGCATATGGCCCATAATGGGGAGAAGCAACCTCAGAACCTAAATCTAGGGATCTTCGGCGAGGGCCGAAAGCACAACCTAAATCTAAGGTCAAAATGGGTAATTGGTTTTCTTCCACAAGAGAGAACAAACCACCCGACAGCTTGGACATACAATCGCCTAGGGGTGGCCGCCAACTAACTCCTATGATTTTAAATACATGTAGGAAAGTCTTTATGCTTATGCAAGATAACTAGGCTATTTTTATTTAGAAAGAGACTAAGTCCTTAAACTCACTCCCTAAAGAGACTAGATCATGTAAAGGGACATGCTTCAAATGACATAAATCTAATGCAATTCAAATTTTATTTTATTTTTATTTTTGGACAATCATTTTGACTCAGGCTAATAGGATTTTCATGACTAATGCATGAGAAAGTAGATTGTTGGCCAAAATCAGCTAGAAGTTTAGGAGGTGAGTTTCCACCACAGCCCTCAAAGGTCAAGCCGGGTTCTCTGCCAAAGATGGAAGCCCTCCAATCAAGAGTGAAATAAGATGTTGTGCATGATATTATAAAGAAAAGAACTCATCCAACTAAGGGGTTTCTAATTCTTTTATCTTGATTTTAATTCTAAGCTTTAGATGAGGTTATGAGTTATTTAGTTTTAGTTTGAATTGTTAAGTTGGGTAAATGATTTATTTTTTCCTAAAGAGCCTAATCCATATCCAGGCCATACATAAAGTAAGGAAGAAATTAAGAAAAGCATGCCACTTAATGCATAAGTTAAATAAACATCAACCAATTTATAAAACTAGCACAAAAAGAATAAATGACCATTTGTGGTCGGGTACCACGCACAAACTCGAAAATATTAAATGTGGGTAGTCGAGCTCTACCCTTATACAACCTGGATTACAAATAAATTAAATTACAAATTAAGCAAAGGAATTCATTGTTATGGGGGGTCTTCAAGCTTTATTCTTTCTTTCTTCTTTCTTTCTTTCCTTTTTTCCTTTCTTCCTTTCTTCTTTGGATCTTTCTTTGGATGGTTGAATGGTAAATGCTCCAAGGCTTCACATGGTGCATAAGATGGGATCTTATGATCAATGTACATCCTAATCCCCCATAACAAATCATTCCAAAATCCTATTTATACAAATTTTTACATGCAAAGGTAATGTATAAATCTAACTAACACCTACAAAATAGATGTTAGTCAAATCACACCACACAAATCCCAAGCATATTTATTGGAATTATCACCCCACACATGGGTGACTAAGTCCACCTAGCCTATGGATCATGCAAAGGGGTATAAGCACCTGCAAGTAAGAAGCATTTATATTTTTATTTATGATAGCGCCCCTTTAGCACAATCCCCTGTAGAAAAGAATAGTTAGACTAAGCATGTCCTATCATTCATTCCACTGAGCATACACCCTAACATCCAATCTAAAATATTCATCACAAAACAAAACATAACATCTAGCCATGCATTGACCTAACCTAAAGCTAGAAGTGGTGACTTAGGCTAATGTGTGTGCTTAGAAGGTTTGTGTGGCATGCTTAACTTAGAACTTTAGGTTTGAATTTTCTAAGTGTGAAAGACATGTTCAACTTAGAGGAGGGTTTCATTCAAGTTGTTTAAGTGTTTTGGTTAATTTTTATTTCATGTTTTAATTTGGTTTAAGTGAAACCTATAATTAATTACTAAGTTATGAAGAGAGGGAAAGATAAGAGAACTTCTCTTTCCTTCCATAACCTTTAAGTAATTTCTAAGGTAAGTTCACATTTTAATTTCATTTAGGTGAATGTTTTAATTACATCTTTTAATCAATCCTAAGTTTAGACAAACTCTAAACAAACCTATTCAAAAAGAAAGGCATTTTAAGATTAAGAAAAATGAATCAAAATTCATATAACACATTAGTTCAATTCTTTCCCAACATATATAACATGCATATGGATGGATGCTAAGCATATCTATACATGCAAATGAGAATAGTTACACTTTATGATGCATGCTAAAATCCATTTAAGAAAATTTAGAAGATTGAATTTGTATGAATTTTCTTAAGTAGAAAAGGTTTTCCTTATCCAAAATTTCACATACATGCATGAAAGTAAGAAAGGCATAAGTGAGTATTACGCCATTGTTAACTAGAAGTGTAAGGTACAAGACCTACTTAGGGCTACTTAAAGCCTCACAACCTCGGGGCTGTCTAGACTAATATCCAACTTTCCTTAAGTACTAACATGCATATAAAAGAAATGAAATGGAGAAAGATCAAAAGTTTTCTTAATGGTTTTGCAATTTATTCATGCAAGTGTAGACAATCCTTCTTAGATGTTGGCATAAGGATGAATAAGGTATAGGATAAAGTAAGTGTTGGGTTATTTTCAAATGAACCCTGCATCTTACCAATCCTTATTCAAAGCTATGTTAACATAAGAAAAAAAGGAAAAGGCTACACTAAACATGCTTTATAATTTTATCACATGCAAGCTTATAATTAGGATATAAGAATAACACACTTTCAAATTTGATGTTTCATTTGTAGATTTTGAAAATAATTTGGATTTAGTAGTGATAATAGCTACTCATATTTTACTTTGGCCAAGACATGCACATTTGACATAAAGTAAACAATTTAATTTTTAAATTTTGAAACATGAAATTATGAATGCATGAATCACATGACATACAATTTAACATGTTGGGAAAGATCTAAAGCAATGTAATCATGCAAATAAACTTACTTTACTTAAATCCTAAAGACATTCATAAAGCATAAGACAATTTAGAAAAAACCAAAGTGAATTTCAAAATGATGTTTTTTTAATTATTTGAAGTTTGATTTAATTTTGAAAAGGTGAGATGGGTTTTCTATTCCTAACTCATTCCCACATGTGTTTTATATTTTTGTTTAATTTAGATAATTAAATCCATTTTTAAGCATTGATTAAGTTAGGGTATGCATTAAGTGGCTTAATTAACCCTTACCTACACCACCTTAGAAATATTAACTAAGTAATTATGAGCCAATGAGATGACTTAAAACCCACAAGGTATTTAAATTAGCAATGCACCTAGTAATGAAAAGGCCTAATGCAATTTAGCTCACAATTTAAAGTTAATTAAGCTAAGGGGTTTAGCTTAAGTACTTTTAAAACACCCTTTCACACTTATGAAAGGGGTTTTAATTTTCTTAATTAGACTTAGGCTATTAAAATCCTAAGAATCTACTCAAGGTAGACTAATTAAGTTCTGAAGATTTTTAGAATTTTTGAAAATTATTTAAAGGGATAATTAATGAATTAACCCTTAATTAAGAAGGAGATTAAGGAAAGAGAAGGGGGTTTAGGGAATAGCTTAAGGGAAATATCCCAAAATTATTTCATAAAATCCCTACTCACTGGATCTAACCTTAATCCAAATTAATCATAGGGAAAATCAACTAATTATGCCTTAATTACCCTTAATCACATGAAGGGGTAATTAGGGAATGAGCTAGTAATTTCTCTAATCAAGGCCTCAATAAATCTCAAGAAAATTAGGAGAGGCAGAGGTCATCCCCTAAAATGAACCCTAAAAATTTGAGATCAATTGGTGGCTTAATTAGGGAATAATTAGCTAATTAACATTCCCAAAGAAACCCAATTTCAGAGAAAAAGGGAATTCAAAATACATTGGAAACATTTTTAAAATATTCTAGATGAAATTATCAATCCATGCAATTTTTCCTTATATATTTTTTTTATTTTTCTTGAAGTAGTTAAGATTTTTTTGAAGTTTTCTAAATTAATTAAGAATTAATAGTAGTCCCTAACTAATCCCTCACTAATACCTCACGGTGTGACGGTGGCGGTATTAGCTTTTACATGCATCATGCGTGAGCCCCTTATTTAACTTGTCAAATCAGGGGGATGACGGTGCACACACTTTTATCCTTAGTTATCCGATCAAAGATCGGATGGCTGAGGATACACCAGCGATTTTAAATCGAGTAACGGATTTATAAACATGCCTAACAATCTCGGTCATCCATCTAAAATGTGTGGATGGATGGCTAAGATGGGCTGAGTTCTTCTCTAAGGATGAATGTGAACCATTCACGATCTAAGGGAGATCCGAGCCTGATCTTTCATAGATTCATTCAAGACTTAACCCACACCATCTAAAGGACCACAACAGCCAATCCAATGATGGATTTTACATGCAATGGAAATTTCTTTTACAAAGGACCAACACCTCTTAGCCTAAGTGGTTGGAAAATCACTAACCTCATCGAAGGTGATCACTGGTGCTCGGGATCGATGAGGTAGCTTCGTCTAGTGGAGATGAAGCCCTGTTGAAGTTCCTAGGTCTTGAGGTGGAGTAGATGAATGGGTGGACCAACACCACTTCACTCTCTTTGCAGCTTTGATTGAATTAATCTCTCCCTTGCCTCTAGAACTTAAGAGAAAGCTTAGGCAGGCTTGACTTAGCTCCTATACCAAATGTGCATGATGAATTAGAAGGAGATTGAGTGTAGAAAAAATTTGGAATTCAATAGATCTCCCCTATTTGCATTATGCAAAACTAAAGAATGGGAAATCTAAATCTTCTCTAGGGACCTTGGGGAAGCTCTGTGAAGGTTGCCAAGAGTTCTGAGGTTCCAATCGATCAAGTGGCAATGAAAATTTCAGTGTATAAGGGGGAGTATATCTCCCCCTATGGCAATCGGCTGACCGGCAATAGGCTTGCCATTTTGATCCAATTGACACCATGGGATGGGTTGTTTGGGTTGTTAGAGCAATGCACATGGTCGGTATGGCCAGAGAAGTGGAAGGCTAACTCCCATGTGCATCCAATAGCTTTGGGGGAGTTTGAAATTTCAATTTCATGGCTATGGGTCGGTTTGGTCCATGGGCCAATGGGTTGACCCAAACCCATTACACTCATCACTAGGTCCCTTGAGGTTTTAGGAAAGCCGCAAGTGATTGTGATGAGTGCATGACCAAAATACCCATGGGCTAGGCTAACATTTGTTCTATGTCCTAGGGATATAATGGTCATTTTGCTATTTTTTTTCAATTTGGGCATGTTTGGTATGTTGAGAAAATAGGTTGGGCCAAGTTTCAATGGATTTGGAATCCATTTGATAGGGTTTGGCTCATGTTGACCCATTTAGGTCAAAATTCAACTTGGGTCAAGTTGACCAATAGGTCAAATTGGGTCAAACCAAGGGTTGGGTCAAGTTCTTATTACCATTTGAAATGTTTTGGTTACTTTGGTTTGGTTCAATTTATATTCAATTTGGTTTTGGCTCATATGACTATTTAGGTCAAATGGGTCAAGTTGACCTATTTAACTCAATTGACCTATTTGGGTTAGGTTAAGGGTAGGTTTAGGTTTGGTTAGTCATATGAAGTGGATTGGTATCTTTGTTTCCAATTAATTTGAGTTAGGTTCAATTTTGGCTCCACATGACCCCTTTAGGTCATGTTGGGTCTAAGGTCAATTGGGCTAGGTTAGGTCTAGTTGGCCAATTGAAGCTTTGGTCAAGTTCCACAAGTGATTTGGGATGGACTTCACCCATTGGTTTCGATCAATTTGGCTTAGATCAAGTTTTTACACATTTTGGCCCTCTAGGTCAAATTGGGTCAACTTTGGTCAAGTGAGTCAAATGGGTTGGGTTAGGCTCAAAGGTTGACTTGGTCAAGTTCAAACATAGGTCATGAGTGAACTTAGATCAATGGTTTTAATCAATTTGGCCTATGGTGGATTTTGGCTATGTTAGGTTTCATTTTAGGTTAAGTGTTGACTTGGTCAACCCTTAGGTTTGAGTTGGTTTGACCCAATTTGATTGATTAATCATCCCATGATGATTGTTGATCATGATGAGAGGGATATATGAGTTTGGTTCAATCCAATTTGGTTAGGATCAAAAGTTGGCTCATAAGGTACTTTAGGTCACTTTGGCTCTAGCCTAAGTGGGTCAAATGGCTTGGTCAAAGCTTGACTTGAAGTTGATTGAACTTGTATATGGACTTATGATTGGAATATAAATCCATTTACAAGTGATTTGAAGTCAAATGGGTTTGATCCATTTGAAAATTTCATATTCAAAAGAAGAATATGAAGGGGTCTTGGGTTTGATTTTTGATTTGAGTTTTGATTGTTTGATTGATGTTTGGATTTATATATGAGCTCATTATTGTAGGTTTGATTGAACAATGAGAGAAAATCAAGGGTTTGGTTTGATTTGAATTGATTTTGGCTAAGTTCAAGATTTTGACTTGAAAGGCTTAGATTTGATTTTAAATGGATTTGAGTTTGATATTTGGAGTTGGTTTTGATTGTTTGAATTTATATTTCATTTATATATGTAAATATAAATGATAATATAAATTGGTCATGAGAAAATTTTAAGGATTTGAAGTGGTTTAATCATGATTTAAGTTAAATATATTAAAGAGAATTTAAAGGATTTAAGAGAACTTTTTAATTTAAAATTTAATTTCTGAATTGGATTTGTGATTTATATTTATATTTTATTTATATATGAGAAATATAAATGAGAGTACAAATAAGTTTTGAGAAAATCTCATGAATTTTAAAAAAGGTTTGATCAAAGTTTAGTTGAATCCATTAATGGAAAATTAATGGATTTAATAGAATTTCAAGCATTTTAAATTTGGAATTTAATTTTTGGGTTTCATTTGATTGAGTTATATTTATATTTCATTTATATATGAGAGTATAAATGAGAGTATAAATAAGTTTTGAGAAAATCTAAGGATTTGAATTGATTTGATCAAGTTTTAGAGTTGATTTTGGCTAAGTCCTTTAATGGAAAACTAAAGGGACTTAAGAAAATTTTCATGAATAGATTTGGATTTTGGAATCTGATTTGATGGGTTTGAATTTATATTTCATTTATATATGTGAATATAAATGAGAATATAAATGGATCATAAGAAAATCTCAAAGATTTGAATAAGTTTAGATCATAGTTTTGGCTAAGTCCTTAAGAAAAGAGTTTAGGACTTACGAAATTTGAACTTAGGTATTTTTGATGGATTTTGATCATGGATTTCAATCAAGGATTTCAATCATGAAGTTTAATCATGGAATTAAAATAACAACAACAACAACAACAACAAGCCTTAGTCCCACTAGGTGGGGTCGGCTACATGAATCCTTCGTCTCCATTGTGTCCTATTATGTGTCAAATTCTCATTTAAATCAAGTATACTAAGACCATTTTTTATACATCTTAACCAAGTATTTTTAGGTCTACCTCTACCTTTCTTAACATAACTCAAATCTAATGCATATACTCTTCTTATCGTGATCATGACGCTTTTATGTGGCCAAACCATTAGAGACTCTCCTCTAATCTTATCTACCACTAGAGCTACTCCAACTTTTTCCCGAATATACTCATTTTGCATTCTATCTCTAAGAGTAAAGCCACTCATCCACCTAAGCATCCTCAACTTTGTAACACTTAACTTAGTCTTATGCTTCTCTTTTATTGGCCAACATTCTGCACCATAAGTCATTGCAGGTCTTACCACCATCTTATAAATTTTTTCCTTAAGTTTAAGTGGAACTTTTCTATCACATAATAGGCCAGATGCATTCCTCCACTTAAACCATCCAACTTGAATTCTACTAAAAACATCTCCATCTATTTCACCATCATTTTGAATAATAAAGCCTAAATATCTGAAATGCTCACTCTTATTAATGACTTGATCACCTAATGCCACAACACTATCACTAGAACTTTTACAACTAAAATTACATTCCATATATTCAATTTTAGATCTACTTAAATAAAAACCTTTAGACTCTAGAGTTGACCTCCATAATTCAAGTTTCTGTTGGACTCCCTCTCTAGTCTTATCAACAAGAAGAATGTCATCAGCAAAAAGCATACACCAAGGTACATCTTCTTGTAAATGCCTAGTAAGAACATCCATAACTAAAGTAAAAAAGATAAGGGCTTAAAGTTGATCCTTGATGTAATCCAACTAAAATAGGAAAATATTTTGTCAATCCTCCTTGTGTTTGGACACAAGTAATAGCTCTAGTATACATATCTTTAATGACTTGAATATAACCAATATTAACTCCTTTCTATTCTAGAACCTCCAAAGAACATCTCTTGAAACTTTATCATAAGCTTTCTCTAAATCAATAAATATCATATGTAGATCCTCCTTACTTTCTATGCTTCTCCATCAAACCCCTTAACAAATGTATACTATCCATAATAGATCTACGGCATGAAACTAAACTGACATTGTGAGAAACTTCGTATCACATCATAACCTATGCTCAATTACTCTCTCCATAATTTTAATGTATGGCACATTAACTTATTTCTATAATTTGCACACTCTTGTGCATCACCTTTATTCTTACAGGAACCAACAAACTCTTTCTCCACTCATCGACATCTTTTTAGTCTTTAAAATGACATTAAAAGATTTGTAAGCCAAGAAATTCCTTGATCTCCTAAACATTTCCACACTTCTATTGGAATATTATCCGTCCTATCGTTTTCCACATTTCATTTTCTTTAAAGCTTCACTAACTTCAGATTTACTAATACGATAAAAAATAAAATTCTCTATTTTTGTTTAGGTATTAAGGTTGCTAAAATCAATCATACTTTCAGATCCTTCATTGAAAAGTTTATCAAAATACCTCATCCACCTATTTTCAATATCCTTTTCTAAAAAAAGCATTTTATTATTTTCATCCTTAATACACCTCACTTGAACTATGTCTTTACTTCTCCTATCTCTTTGGTTGGCTAACTTATACATACATCTTTCACCTTCTTTGGTATCTAATCTATTGTATAAATCACTAAAAGCTAAATTTTTTGCATCATGTATTGTTTTCTTAAAATCTCTACAGCCACTTTATATCTTAACCAAGTTTTATAACAATACTTCTTATTTTTTATCTTTTCTTGCACACTCTGACTCCACCACCAACTATTCTTATTAAAAGAAGCTTTTCCTTTTGATTCTCCAAGCACATCTTTAGCAACTTGCATAATTTCACTTGCCCTTTTTTCCCACATAATGTTAGCTTCCTCGTGAACATCCCAAATTCTAATCTCTTGTAGCTTGCTCTTAAAATATTTTTATTTGTGTTCTTTAAGTGTCCCCATATAATTCTAAGACAATAATTTGGTTTATTTTTTCTCTTACAACCTTTCATCTTAAAACCTAAAACTAACAATCGTTGTTGGGTACTTATATTTTCACTTGGAATGACCTTACAATCTTTACAATCTAAACAATCTATTTTTCTTATTAGAAAATAATCAATCTGTGTTTTACTAAATCCATTTTTATAAGTAATAATATGTTCATCTATTTTCTTAAATAAAGTGTTAGCAACTACAAAATCATAAGCTAAAGCAAAATCTAATATAGTCCTACCTTCTTCATTAGTCACCAAATCCATAACCACCATGAATACTTTTAAAATCTTCTACCACTACCAACATGTCCATTTAAATCTCCTCCAATAAATACTTTTCTTCAAGAGGTATCTTTTGTATTAATCCTCTAATTCATTCCAAAATTTTTCTTTTGATTACCTCCAAACCTACTTGAGGAGCATAGACACTTATAACATTGATAATCTTAGTATCAACAATAATCTTTAAAGCTATAATTCTTATCTCCACAACTATTAATATTTATAACATTATCCAAACTTTATCTTAATAATCAAACCTACACCATTTCTAGTTTAACTTTTACATGAATACCAAAGTTTAAAACCTAAACTATCAATCTCCTTGGCTTTCTCAACCCATTTAGTTTCTTGAACACATAAAATATTTATCTTTCTATGAACCATAATATCTATTAATTCCATTAATTTACCTATAAGAGTACCTATATTCCATGATCCTAACCTAATTCTAGTTTCATGGACTAACTTCTTTGCCCATCCGTCATAATGTGGGAACCCTTGCTTATTTAACTGCACCGGCGATCACTCTAGCACATTTTTCACTGTATTCAAGCCATACAATGCGTCGCTTCCAGGGAACACCCTACCATTAACACAATGATTTAAAGGATTCATGTCATGATTATTTCAACAAGTTCAATCATGGAATTGATTTGAGAAAATCAAATAGAATTGATTTGGGGTTTTGACTTGAAAGAAGGAAAGTGAGGAAAGTTTTAAGCTAAAGGATAGGAAATTTTCCTAACACCCCTAAGGCATGACCTATTCCTATGGCTAACTCTTCTAAGTCTTCTAGGGCAAGGAGAGTGTCCACCTAATCACTAGATGTGTCTTAAGACTAAGGAACTCTTAAAGTCTAAGAGAAGTCCTATGCCTATGATGGAGGTGTTGAGAGCTCACTCTAAAAATGAGGTCAACACTGGTGAACTAATAAAAATCGATCTCTAACTAAATGAGGAGCAAAGAAGAACATGTGAATCTACTCCATCTCCAAAGTAGATGATGCTTGGTATAAGCAAAACTATCTATCCTCACTCTAAAAGAATGCTGATACTCAAATAAATAAAGGTACCATGTATGTGGAGGTGAACCTAAGCGTACAAGTACTACCAAGGTAAAATCACATCTCATAACTCTAGGGAATCTACCCCAGAAATCACCTCCAATATCTAGTAAATCCTGGCTAACACTGTTGGGGCTAGAGAAACTTGTACACCATGAGAGATCCTGCAGGCTATTAATAAAGCACTTAGGGGAATTGATCCCTCTATAATGGGAAGTATAAAAATGTAGAGCCAAGTCATTACAAATCCTACTAAGAACAAATCCTCACTCAATCCCTATATAGATGGAGAAATCCCCCTGCTGGTAGAATAAGATCCCCAGTCACCTCAGATAAACAAATGCCATCAGACACACTCAATCAAAAAGGATCATGTAGTACTACAGTCCCCTTGGACAGAGCATAATATTGTAAGAAGCTCTAAATTCATGCACTCATATGCAATGTAGCTTGTGATTGTCTAGAGCATCCTAATGCCCTGAAAGTTTGGTGATAGTGGCTCAAAAGATCAATATAGACAGGTGGCATGGCTAACCTACCTCATCGATCATTATCATCTGAAGGATGCCTACAAATAACTCATGTGAGAACACACTCCTTGTAATGGTAACCAAACACCGGAAGGCTTGACACAGCCTGTAAATCCCAAAGTGTAACTATCAACTCCTTCAAGCCAACCCAATATGTGTAACTACTAGTATCCTAGAACTCTACCACTATGGAAATTCAAGAAGAAGGAATACCTCCTGTGGTGTTTATTTTTGGATTCGTTCGTGTGTGTATATGTGAGGGGACACCATGCAGATCTGAGGATGTACTTATTGAGGTGATTAGGTATGACATCAAGGAATAGTGTACTATCTCGAGAGATAGAAGTCACTACCCTACGATGGACCTAATCACCTAATAAGGACCCCTAAGGCATGATAGGTCTTCGAATATATCACAAATTTTTCTCCTACTTTACATTGAAAAGTAAAATAGAGTTTATTTAAACTAGGTTTATTAAGTTCCCATGGAGGCAAGCCTCCATAGTTAATTACATCTTAAGGGAAGTGAATCCCTTAAGAATACTCACGATTAAAGTAGGAGATTATTGTCTCCAAAGAATTCAAAGATAATACTATCAAAGGATTGGTTATATTTTAGAAAATCAAGTGGGATGGATCAAAAGAAGAGAGTTATTATCAACATTAAAGGAGATATGTAGAGAGTGCTCATGATACTAGGAAGCCTAGTGAGCACTCCAATCTATCTTATGGTTGGGCTTTATATGTTTGAAATTGAGGAGATTTTATTTATTTGAGTTGAAATTTTATTAAAAATCTAGGGCTTACAATTCCACAGTGAAAGATTATAAAAATGCCTAAGAGATGAGGATTTATGCTTATAGCTTGCAAATGGAAACAGTAATCGCAGATCCTAAATCTATGGAGCTTTGGCGAGGGCCAAAGCATGACCTAAATCTAAGGCAAAAATAGGTATATGGTTTACCTCCATAAGAGAGAGCAAACCACCTGACCACTGGATTTATAACATCCTAGAGTGGCAGCCAGCTAACTCCTCCTACGCTTTAAATCCATGTAGGCAAGTCTTATTCTTTTGCAAGATGGCTAGGATGTTATATCTTTAGAAATAAAACTAAGTCCTTAAACCCACTCCTTAAGATACTAAAAAATGAGGGGTATGAATAATGACTTAAATCTAATGCAAATATTTAATTTAGGACTCTTTATTTTAACACAAGCTATGGGATTTTGTATGCTTAAATGTATGAGAATTTGATCATGAGCTAAATCAAAAGGGAAAGTGGTGTTCTTCCATCATAGGATCTTAAAGGCTACATTCTATCTAGCGAAGATGGAAGCCCTCTCTTAACAAGAGTGAAATAAAATGGTTATGCATGATATTAAACATACAACATTCAGCTAAGGGGTTGCTAAATATTTTATTATCTTGATTTAATACATAAGCTTTATGAAAGTTTATGAGTTATTTTAAAAGTTAAGTTCTGAGTTGTTAATGGGATAAAAAATTTATTTTTATCCTAAGAGCCTAATTGCATCTGGGTCATACAATAATCACCAATCATAAATAAACTATGAAAAGGCATGCTTTTTCTAATGCACAAGCTAAACAAATCATCAAACAATTTTATAAAGCTATCATAAAAGAATAAAAGACCGATGCAGTCAGGTACCGACGTACAACCCAAAAATAAATGTTGGTAGCCAAGCTCTACCCTTATATAACTAGGATTACAAGAAAATAATTACAATTAAGAATGATGAATGTTATGGGGTCTTTATTCTTCATTCTTCCTTCTTCATTTCTTCACTTTCCATTTCTTCATTTGATTTGCTCCATTTCTTTCTTCCTTTTGGCTTGATTTGGATATGCTTGCTCCAAAGGCATCACATGGTACATAAGACTTGGTCTTATAACCAATGCTCATCCTAATCCCCCATAACACTCATCCTAATCCTGATGCAAAATTACATTAAAGAAGGAAAGTAAATCTAGCTACACCTACAAAACAAATGTTAGCTAAACACACCATACATACAACCCAAGCAGTTATATGAATAATTTCAACTTAGCACCCCACACATGGGCAACCAAGCTCACCTATTATAACTTGGATTAAGCTTAGGGGCTAAGAAACCTGCATAACAAAAGCATTTATATTTTTTTTATTTAGTAACCCCTTAAGCACAACTTCCTGCATAAAACATGATTAGGCTAATATTGGCTTAACATCCAGACTACGCATATACATCCTAACATCTAGTCTACAATAATACATCATAAAATAAGCATACACCAAACCATACACTGCCCTAACATAAAGCTAGAAAGGGTGACTTAGTCTAATGTGTGTGAATTTAAGCTTGCATGGTATGTCCTAACTAGGCTTTGGAGTTGTAGTTTGCTAAGTGTGAAGGATTTAATTTATAAAGGGTTGATTTCTCTTTAAATGATTTAATTGATTTGAAGATTTTACTTAGTATTATTTTTTTGTTTTATATGGCCTACACTTAACCACTAAGTGTTATAAAGAGAACAAAAGAGAGAATCTCTTTCATCCCTACCTTAAGTCACTTCTAAAATAAGTTAATTAATCAATTTCTTTTAGTGAATGGCTTATTATATATTTTAATTAATCTTAAATTTAGGTTCACTCTAAATATTCATTTATTTCTTTCCATCATGTATATCATGCATATGAAAAAAGCCTAAGCATATCTATACATGCAATTTAGATTTATAGCATACCTGAATGATAAATGCAAGGAAGTGTATTTAGAATTTAAATATTTTATTTGATTGAATTATGAATGCATGCCTTTTAATAGAAAGAGGATTTTTCATCCATTAGCTAGATACACATTCACATGTATATAAGTTTTAAGTGAGTACGTCGCCAATATTTTCTACACCAGGGGCATAAGGTACAAGACCTACTTAGGGCTACTTAAAGCCTCGCAGCCCTAGGATGTCCAAACTAATATACCACTTTTCTTAGATCGATGTAGATGTGTAAGCAACTATAAGGATAGAAAAATCCATGCAAAAGTTGTGTTTGATTTATTTAATTTATGATTCTTATTCATTTGCCACATCATACATACATATGTATAAGAGTTTTAAATGAATACAATGCCATTATTTTCTGTACCAGGGGGGTAAGGTACAAGACCTACTTAGGGCTACTTAAAGCCTCGCAACCCCGGGGTGTTCAGACTAATATACCACTTTTCTCAGATACATATAAATGTACAAAAAGAATCACAAGCATAAGAAGCCATGCAAGAAGTCTTATTTGATTTGATTATATGATTTACATATGTGATATGAAATTCTTTCTAAGTCTTAACATGGAAATGCATAGGAATAAATTTAGACAAATGTTGTGTTCTTTTCAAATGAACTATGCATTTATAATTCCTATTTGAATCCATGAAAAGTAAGGAAACAGAGTCTCATACTGCATACCTTATGTTATCAACACATGCAAACTTATAGGTATTTGTAATTAGCATCCCTTCATTTATAATAATAAATTTAAAGACTTTTGAAAATAACATTTGATTTAATAGTGATAATAGCCACACTTATTTTATTTAAATCAACACATGCAATTAGACATAAAAGAAACAATTTCATTTTATTAATTTTAAAAGAAATGAATGTATGATTACATATGACATGCAACATTTAATATAATTGGAAAGAAGTAAAGGAACATAAGCACATAATCTCATTCATTCCAATTAATTCCTAAGGACAACCATACTAAATAAAGCCATTTAAAAAAAAAACCAAAGTTCTTTAATGTTATTTCTTAATTTTAAGTTTGATTTGATTTAGGAAAGTGAAAGAAGTTTGCTGGTCCTAATCCCATTCCCCATGTGTGAGTTAATTTTGGTTTAAGGAAGAAGTAATTAGGTTGATTTTATGGTTTAATTTGGTTAGAGTATGAATTAAGTGAATTAATTAACCCTTACGTACATCACCTTAAGTTAATTAACTATTTAATAATAAGCCAATATGATATGCAACCACATGGAAAGTAAATTTGCAATGCATGTAATTGGCTCATAATTAATAATTAATTAAGCTTAAGGAATCTTACTTAACTACTTTTATAGTTTTCTCACACATCTGAGCTAACCATAATTTTATTATCTTCCTCTTTGGGTAATTAAACACCCAAAGAGCTACCCAAGATTAGATTAGACAAGTTTTGGAATGATTATGATTTCAATTTAATTAATTAAATCATTAAATAATCCCAAATTAATTGATTTCAAGTCAAGTGAAGTGAACTTAGGGAAAAGAATGGGAAAGAGGCCTTAATCTCATTCCCCATGTCCATTCAATGTCTCACAATGATTAACAAGCTTAATTAATAATTTTGTATTGTTTAGATTGTTAATTAATCACCTAATTAATTAAGATAGTAATTAAGACTAGGATAAGTAATTTTCTTAATTAACCAAGCAATAAATCTCAAGAAAATTATGGAAGGCACAGGTCATCCCATTAATCAAACTTAAAAAGTTTAGGATTAATTACTTAGGTAATTAGAGAGTTATTAAGCTAATTAAGTTTTTAATTAAACCCAAATTAAGCCTTAATTACTATTCAAAGTTAATTATTAATTTTAAATTAATCTCTCTTGAAATACTTTCCAAAATGAGTATTCATTTGTATTTTTTGATTTTCTATAATTAGCTATGATTTTTTAAAGTTTTAGTTGATTAAGATAATTTTCATAAAGTTTCTTAATTTATTTTATTAAAATAAATCATTTGAAATTCAAAATTTAATATCTTTCAATCCAGAAGTGATTTTGATAAGAAATTTTTATGGTAGGTAGATTGCAGTTTCAATTTCAATCTCTAAAAATTTCAACTTAATCTTAAATGTATTATGAGTTTAACAAATGAAACTTAATTTTACTAAAACTCAAATTAATCTCATAATATTTTGTTAAATTTATGGATTTTGGGTTTGCTAGACCCTTCTCGGAAAGACAAATCCAACAAGTCCTTGTTTGAAATATTTTGTTAAGTATTTTATTTTCTATCAATTTTTGAAATTTCAGGAGTTTTAAATAATTTTTAAAATCAGAAAATCAGGATTTCCCCACTTAACCCAGCCAACATCATGCACGACACTGATGTGGCAACGTAATGCCATGCAGCACCGTGCAGTTGGGCCACGTGGCACTGATGCGGTGTGCAAGTTGGAAAATGCAGGATCGAAAAAATGATGCGCGGTTCGATCTAGACCGTCCGATCGCGGAAAGGATGGTCCAGATCTATTTTATGATATCAGAGAGATAAAAACAAAGGATCTAAGCTTGATCTGAGCCAACCGATATCACGAATCATGGGTTCAGACGGTTCTTGTGCGTCCGATAGAAGAAATGGATGGAAATATTGTTCACCCGAGATTTTTCAAAATTTTGAGCAAAATTTCATCCAAATGAGCTCATTTTCACGGTGATTCACACCAAAAAACTTCTATTTCATATTAGGATTGTATAAAATAAAGAATGTGGGGGGATTCTAAGCAAAAAATTCTAAAATTGCACAAAACACATCACCAAAAATAAGAGATCCTAAGGTCGGCTATGGGTTTTTGAAGATTACCTCATCGGGGATGATTTTTGGTGGCGGTGATGATCTGAGAATGATTTTGAGTGGGGGAAGAAGCCTTGAATGAGCCTAGACCTTCACCTTCACTTCAGAATGATGTCTTCTCCAATCGCTGCCACTTCCTCACCGAAATCCACTTATTTTTAGTGTTTTTTGCCCTAAAATCAAGTGGGAATTATTGCTGGTTGGTTTGGGAGCTCTAAGGGATGGAAATAAGAGTGGGAGGAGGAGTTATTCAGCCTCTAATGCCTTGATTTCAAAAGTGGCCTAAAATCCCTCATTTTTATTTTATTTTAGCTCCAAAATGAGTGTCATTTGGCTTGGGGTGGTTGGTAATAAAAGGGAATCATCCTAGGTGGCTCATTTTAGTTAGCTAAGGCATGAAAAGTGGCTACCATGAAGCTTAAATGGGTGTCCTAGCAAGGGCAGATGGGAGTACTTCATGCTAAGTGTTCCAATGGGAGAGGTGAGGTGAACTCACCTTCTCATGAGTCATGGCTGCCCCAACCACCTCTTGGGTCAGATAATTAGTATCCTTGGTGCCTATGTGGACCAATGGATGAGTTCCAAGTGGCTAATGAAGAGAAATAATCACTTATTGGATGCCCTTGACCCAAGGGAAAAGTGGTCATTTGATATTGGATTTGATTTGAGCAATTTTGAAATGAGTCAAAAAAGTGAGTTTGACCAAATTTCATGTCATTTGGTGTTCATTTGGTTTACTTTGGGTCAATTTGACCCATTTAGGTCAAACTGGGTCAAAATAGGTTAGGTTAACCAATTGATCAAATTGGATCAAACTAAGAGTTGGGTGAAGTTTAAATGATCATTTGGAGTATATTGGTTCAATTGGTTTTAATCAATTTGGTTTAATTTGGATGTTGGCCAATTTGATCCTTTAGGTCAATTTGAGCTAAGTTGAGCAATTTGACCCAATTGACCAAATTGATTAGAATCATGGCTTGGTTTAGGTTTGGTTGATCATTTAGAATATATTGTAGGCTTTGGTTAAGTTCAAATTAGATTTGATTAAGTTTTAAGTTGATTTGACCCTTAAGGTCAATTTGGGTAAAGTTGGGTTAGGTTGACCAATTGGTCAAATTGGGCTCAATTGAGGCTTTGGTCAAGTTCAATAATCAATTTGGAATGAACTTGAGCCATTTTTTGCAATCAATTTGGTTTAGATTGCAATTTGGCTAGTTTATGTTCATATGGATTAAAGGGTTGACTTGATCAATGGGCTAGGTTGACTTGGTTTGAATTCATGATAATTGATTAACCTAGGATGATCAACAATCATGAAATGAAGTTTGGATTGGCTTAATTCACTTTGATATGAATTGAATTGGATTTTGGTTCATGTAGGTCAAATTGGCCACTTTGGGTCAAGTGAGCCAATTGGGCTTAGTTGGCTTGATTTTGAGTTGAGTTTGATTTAGTTTAGTTTATATATGGATTTGAGATTGACATATAAAATCAATTGCAATTGGTTTAAGTTCAAATAAGTTTTGGTTCATATGAATATTTTAAGTCAAATGGGTTAGGTTGGGTTTGACTTGAGTTTACTAGAATTTGGTTTGATATAATCATAGTTTATGTTTATATTTGGAACAATGATTGAAGGAATGAATAAATCATGAAGAAATCCATGGTTTTTGAGTTAATTTGGGTATCATTTAGCCAAGTTCAATAATTTGGCTAAAAGGGCTAAAATCAAGAATTTGATTTGATTTGGGTTTGGTTTTGGGCTTTTGAATTTATATTTCATTTAAATTTGTGAATATAAATGAAGATATAAATGGGTTATGAGAAAATCACTTGAGTTTGGAGTGATTTTGAAGTAAATTTGACTAAATCTAAGGATGTAAGTCAAAAGGGCTTGACTTGGGAATTGATTTGATTTTGGTTTCAATCATTTAGATTTGATTTATGGATTAGAATTTTGATTTTAATTTGATAATTGAGAAGATCAATTGGATTGGGGTTTATTTTAATTTGGTTTAGTCTAAGTCCATAAGATAAAATCAAAGGGCTTAAAAAGGAATTTGGAGTTTGAATTTAATCATGGGTTTCAATCATTTGATAGTTGGATTTGATTTTGAAATTTGGATTTGAATTTGAGATTTGTTTTGGAAGAAGGAAGCAAGGATTGGGTTTAAGCTATAGGGTAGGCAAGTCCTCCTAAATCTCTAAGGCACAAACAATTCTTATGGCTAACTCTTCTAAGTCTCTAGGGTTAGGTTAAGTGTTCACCTAATCACTAGAAGTGTAAGACTAAGGAACTCTTAGTGTCTATGGAGTCCTAGATCTATGATATAGAAGTTGAGAGCTTACTCCAAAAGTGAGGTCAACAAAGGGTGCCTAATAGGTGTGGTGTTACTAATAAGGCACACCGCACGTATTGGTGTTGACCGAGATGATCAACAATGTCTGAAAGATCGTAAACACTAATAGAAATGATCTATCCTTAAACCCGAGGTATAGACAAAATCAAGATCTTAGTGCAATGTAAATCTACTTATGCCAATGGCATAAGAGAGGAAGGAATGATCTACTGAGGGATCAAGTATGTGAACCTTTCACTAGGGAAGCAGATTCAGATTATCCACTGGGGATAGAGGATAAGAGTTTGAGTTAGTTTGATATGATTTGAAAAGAAATGATCTGCTAGGGATGAGTGTATGAACCTTCCACTAGGGAAGCAGGTTCAGGTTATCCACTAGGGATAGAGGTTAGATTTGATTTGTGCCTCGCTAGGAAGAAATATAATTTGATTAATTGATGGGACATCCATTGGGGATGAGAATTTGATTTGATTTGTTGATTTATGATTTTGTACTCCACTAGGGAGAGGATATGATTTTGTTTTTAGGGCACATCTGCTAGAGATGTGAGCTTGGATCCATTGGGATAAGATAGGTTTAATTTGGACTCCACTAGAGAGAGGGTGACAGATTTGATGAGATGGACCTTGTCGGTGTGCGATGGATCAACTAAGAAGGAGCTAATATCAGCCTAGACCTATCTCAGAATTACAAATCTAAAGAGATAGTTTACCAGCCATCATGTAGGATTATTCAACCTAAGGGGTGCCTTTCGGTATACAATGGTCAAGCTAGGAAGAAAGCACGGGGACTAACATCCTCCTGAACAAAGGAACCACTGGGGTGATCGGTTGATAGCACAATAAATCAAACCTGACCCAAGGTGACTATTTGAGTGAATGTCACTGTGGACTCACATCGACTCAAGGATAGTCAGAATTAATTTAATTTGGGATGGACCCTATCGATGTGTGATGGATCTGCTAAGAAAGAGCTAATATCAGCCTAGACTTGTCTCAAATTTATAAATCCAAAGCGATAGTCTACCGGCCATGGGGTAGAGCTAACCAACCAAAAGGGGTGTCTTTCGGTATGCAATGGTCAAGTTAGGAAGAAAGTGCGGGGACTCGCATCCTCCTGAACAAAGGACCACCTGGATGATCAGTTTCTTATGCAATAAATCAACGACCTAAGTGCACGGTGTGCGATCATGCTAGAAAGAATGTGTGGTAGAATTATATCTTCCAAAGGAATGATAATCGTCGGGGTGACCTATTGGTGGTACAACGAGTCAAACCCAACCTAAGGGCGACTATTGAGAGAGTGCCGACCCGGGGACTTATCTCAACTCAAAAGTAATTAGGCGATTCCTATAGGGAGTTTTACTAACACTGCCCTAAAGATAGGATGCCTGCTTGGGAAATGGGCCACTAGGGGCTTGAATTCCTAATCCATAATCGAAGATATATTTTGTTTGTTTATTATCATGGACCCTTGGTTTTGAGGACCATTAAGAATGAGCTCATATCGATTAGTCTATCTCACTTACGACCAAGGGAGAATTGCATATCCACAAGATAAATTCTCCAACCACAGGTGGCTACTAGGAAAGTGGGAATGTCCAATCCAAAAGTAGCCGGGGTAGTGTCTAAATGGGGTCACTAAAGATGTGATCTAAATAGAGTGCCCTGAGGTGGGCCAGGCGTTATCCAAAAACATAAAAAAAAACCTATAAGTATATGGTGGCCAACTCAAGGAGAAAGGATGGGGACTCACATCTGGCAAGAGTGGTGTATCCACCGGGTGGGTCATCGTCAGCATGACGATAACCAACCAACCTAAGGTGCCCATCGATTTGCGATAATCAGTCTAGAAAGAAGGCGTGTACATCTCTAAAATGGAACGATCAGGGATAGTCTATCTTGACTGATAGGGCTATCTAGACCTAGAGAGACTATTAAGCGAGGGGTCCCATGTAAAGACTAAACCTAAGCTTCAAGTAGTCAAGAGGAAAGGAGTGATTGGGGGACTTACCCTAAACCACAATATACTTGACCTAGTTAGTGCATGATGGCTAGTCCAAGAAGAAAGTGTGTAGGCTTACATCCCCTTAAACAAAGTCAACATGGGGGTAGCTTACCAGCTACATAGTAAGGCCTTCCAAACTGACAAGGCGCTCATTGGTTTGCAATGTTCAAGTCAAGAAGAAAGCGCGGGGACTCACATTTGCCAGACAAGTGCCCACTGGAGTGACATACTAACAAAGTAGCATATCGGTCCAACCTAAAGCAGCTAATAAGTGAGTGCCACGAGGAGCTTTCTCCCACATCAAAATAGTTCTAGACAAAAGATATGTGTTTGTTTGTGTTGTGACAGAGGGAATAGGACGCCGCTTGGGTTCTCTTATACCTACCCTAAACACGCAGAAGAATGAATGAAATGGTGCCTAAGGGAAATTATGACTCCACCAAAGAAAGGATGCCACTTGGGTGTTCTTACACCTAACTTAGTTATACCAGTTGAAATAGGATGCCTCTTGGGTTCTCTTACACCTAACCTAGTAGCACTAGAGGATCATTTAGAGTTAGTGTTTGTGTTATGGAGGGATAGGATGCTGCTCAGGTTCTCTTACACCTACCCTAAACACATCATGGCGGATTTGCAAGCGAAAGATATTTCTAACACATAAAAGATGGAATTTGATATGAAAAGAAGTTTTATTGATGATTATTTCCAAACAAGAATTATGGATAGTATTTCTTTAAGTAGAGCCCATTGATTGGAACCATCAGACCCTCTCGCTTACAATTTATAAGCTGATAAGATCCTTCTTAGTAAGCTTTATCTATGGTAAAAGGGCCTTCCCAAGTGGGTTCAAACTTGCCTCCCATCTTTCGATGGGCAACAATTGGTCTCCTTATAACTAAAATAAGCTCTCCTACTTGAAATGCTCTAGGATGAACCAACTTGTTATGAGCTTGAGTTATTTTGGCTTTATACAACTCGAGGTTCTAGCATGCCCAGAGGCATCTCTCCTCCAAATCTCCAAGCTCTTCCAACCATAACTTAGCATTATGCTTCATTGTGATCTTACTACCCACGACTGTCCTTAATGATGGGAGTTGGCATTCTAATGGTAGAATGGCTTCAGACCCATACACTAAAGAGAAAGGGGTAGATTGAGTTGGAGTTCTATATGTGGTGCGGTAAGCCCACAAGGCTTCCACTAACTACTCATGCCACTGTCCCTTATTTTTTTAAGTGTCTTCTTCAGTATTTGGATGAGGGTTTTATTGAATGCTTCTACTAGACCGTTTGCCCTTAGGTAGTAGATGGTAGAGTATCTCCAATCTATGCTGTGTCTCCAGGAAAAGTTATTGATTTTAGTTCTCTTGAATGCAATACCATTATCATATATAATTTATCGAAGCACCCCGAACCTATATACAATATGGTTCCGAAAAATTGGAACGCGTCGAGTTATGACCTCTAAGTGGGATTGCCTCTTCCCACTTAAAAAAGTAATCGGTGGCAGCTAGAATGAACCTGTGACCCTTGGAAGGAGGATCGATCGGACCTACTATGTCAGTACCCCAACACTCAAATGGTCATGAGGCCAATGTAGGATGGAGACTATTGGGTGGTTGATGTAGGACCACACCGTGTACCTGACATTGGTGGCATCTTCTAGTTATGTCCATATAATTTGTGATCATCGAAGGCTAGTAGTATCCTAGTCTCTTGACCTTGGCTTTCATCTTCAGACCAAATTGATGCGCTCTGCATAAACCTGAGTGTACCTCAGTCATGATCCTATGGGCTTCATATTTGTGCAAACAACGTAACCACATATGATCGAAAGACTGCTGGTACAAGGTGCCACCTATGAGAGTGTAGAAAAGGGCTCTCTTCTTCACCTAATGTGCTAGTGATTTCTCTTAAGGTAGTTTTCCAGTATGTAGATAATCCATGAATGGTTGCTTCCAATCTGACTCCTCATCCTTTTTGGCAATAGCAACCTCCTCTTCAAGAGAGAGTCTCTTGATGAGTTTTGCATCAGTATGGGGTAAGACTTATCTATTTTGGACACATATTGGAATGGACTCATCTTCTGGGCATGCCAGTTCTTTGGCAAGCATGGCTAATGTGTCTGCTACTATGTTATATCCTCGAGAAATCTTGTAGATGGTAACCTTTGGGAGTTAGGCCAACAACTCCATGGTGTACTTGTGGTAATGATGGAGCTTAGGCTTTAGAACCTTGTAGGGCCCAGTGATTTGCTTGATCATGAGCAGAGAAACTCTAAGATTTTGATGCTTTAGATGCATAATGTAATGACTAACTCCATACCTACAATTAGAACCTCATATTCTGCTTCATTACTGGTGCATGAATTGGACAGATGATATGAGAATCTCATCAGATCACGGTCTAGAGATAGAAGAACTATTCCTACTCCCCTTCCGGAGAGAGATGTGGTTCTTCTCCTTTTTGAAAAGGAAGCCACACCATCAAAATACATCTCATAGCGAATGCTAGTGTCCCTTAAGTTCATGATTTGTTCATTGAGGAGGTCATCACCGAGCGGAGAATCAGCAAGAAGTGGGTGTGCTTCTAAGAAATTCGCTAGTTCTTATCCTTTCACTGTACATAAGGATACAAAAGTGATATCAAACTATGAAAAAATCATGGACCAACGTGCCTACCATCCAGATAGCATCGACCATTTCCTGAGATATTATAGTGGATTGATCTTCAAGATCAGATTCACCTTATGAGAAAGCATGTAGTGTCATAGCTTTTAGGATGCAAAGATTAAAGCTAGGTAATGCTTTTCAATAGGTGGTTAATTTACCTCAGTAGGGATTAGACGATGATGAGGTAGTAGAGAGAATTTTCTTTCCCTTCGTCATTGGTTTGAGCCAACAAAGTGCCAAGGGAGTCATCTAATGCAGCAGTGTAGAGTATCAATGGCTTGCCTGGGATAGGGGCTGCTAGAATTGGTGGCATCATCAAGTAGTGCTTGATATCTTGAAGGCATGTTGACCGGTCATCTCATTTGAACTTGGCATCCTTTTTGACAAGTGCTGAGAATAGTTGGCATCTTCCTGATAGGTTGGATATGAAGCGTCTTTGATACACCAACTGCCCTAGGAATGATCTAAGTTGAGTTAGACTTTTAGGGGGTGGCATTTCTAAGATAGCCTTGATCTTCTCTAGATTGATCTTTATTCCCGATGTCGGACAAAAGTAATTTCCACTCAATGCACACTTGGGATTCATTTTGAGGTTAAATTGTCTTAACTGTTCCAAAACTACTCTCAAGTCGAAGAGATGGTCTTCCTTTTCTTTGTTTTTGACTACTAGATCATCAACATAGCATTCAACTTGATGATGAATGAGTTTGTTGAAGATCCGAGTCATGGCCCACTGGTATGTAGCACTAGCATTTTTAAGGCTGAAATGCAAGACCTTATAATAATAAATTCTGATTAGGGTTCAAAAAGCTATGTTACTTTCATCCTTGAGGGCCTTCTTGATTTGGTTGTTGCCAAATGACCCATCCATAAAGGAGAATACTACATGAGATGAGGCAATGTCCACCATTAACTCTAGTATAGAAAGTTAAAATTCATTCTTAGGACATGCCTTATTCAGATCCCTAAAATCGACACATATGCGAATTTGACCATTCTTTTTCTTAATTGGGATGACACTAGCCAACCAGGTAGGATATTTTTCTTCCCTGATAAGGCCAGGATCAATCTATTTCTTGATTTTAGAAGTGACCTGTTGTTCAATGTCTAATCGCATGCATCTAGGAGCTTGCTTGATAAGGTTAGCATTAGGTTCTATTGCTAATTTGTGGACTGCTACATCAGAGATTGTAGTGTTTATTTTTAGGTTTTGGTGCTTTATGCGTATATATGAGGGGACACCACGCAGATCTGTAGATGTACTTATTAGGGTGATCGGTATGACGTTAAGGAATATTATACTATCTCAAGAGATAGAAGTCACTACCCTATAATGGACCTAATCACCTAATAAGGACTCCTAAGGCATAATGGGTCTCCAATATACCAGTGATTTTTCCCCTACTTTACATGGAAAGTTAAAGTAGGGTTTATTTAAACTAGGTTTGTTAAGTTCCCTATGGAGGAAAGCCTCCATAGTTAATTATATCTTAAGGAAAATGAATCCTTTAAGAATACTCTCAATTAAAGTAGGCAATTATTGTCTCCAAAGAATTCAAGATAGACTATTAAAGGATTAGTTGTATTTTGAAAATCAAGTGGGAGAGATCAAAAGAGAAGAATTCTTATCGAAACAAAGGGAGATGAGTAGGGAGTGCTCATGATACTAGGAAGCCTAGAGAGCATTTCAATCTATCCTATGGTTTGGCTTTATATATTTGAATTTGAAGAGATTTATTTTTTTAAGTGGAATTTTTATTAGAAATCTAGGACTTATAATTCCACAATACAAGATTGTGGAATACCTAAGAGGTGAGGATTTATTCTTGTAGCCCACAAAGGAAATATTGACCTCAGATCCTAAATCTAGGGAGCTTTGGTGAAGGCCAAAACATGACCTAAATCTAAGGTGAAAGTGGGTATATGGTTTACCTCCATAAGAGAGAGTAAACCACCCGACTGTTAGGCTTATCACCGCGTGGAGTGGCATCCAGCTAACTCCTTTTATGCTTTAAATCCATGTAGGGAAGTCTTATGCTTTGCAAGATGGTTTGGCTATTATTTACTTAGAAGAGAAACTACGTCCTTAAACTCACTCCCTAATAGACTAGATCATGAAGGGCATGAATAATGACTTAACTGTAATGCAAATTTTGTCAAGTTTTATTTAATTTTTGGACTTATTATTTTGACACAGGCTATAGGATTTTGTATGCCTAAATGCATGAGAAATTGATTATGGGCTAAATCAAAATAGAAATAGGTGTTTTTCCATCAAAGGCTCTTACAGGTTATGCCTTTATTCTCTAGCACAGATAGAAGCCCTCTCTTAGCAAGAGTGGAAGAATATGACATGCATGATATTATACATTCAATCATCCAGCTAAGGGGTTACTAAATATTTTATTATCTTGAATTAATTTCTAAGCTTTTATATGAGGTTATGAATTATTTAAAATTTTAGTTATGAGTTGTTAATGGGATAGAAAATTTATTTTTATCCTAAGATCCCAATCGTATTCAGGCCACATAGTAATCACCAATCATAAAGAAACTATGAAAATGCATGTTATCTCTAATGCACAAGTTAAACAAAATATCAAACTTAATTAAAACAATATATAGAGTTATGCCAATTCCATAAAATTATAATAACCTTACAAGTCATACTTGCTCAATTCAAATATATAAATAAGATACTATGTGCATACCATATATAAAGGTTGCTCTTGATGTTATAATGTCTAAGAATTATTTGAGAAAAATAACAAAGAATGAATAGCATAACACATTATAAATTGGATCAATCAAGCACATAGTTTTCGCCAATTTAAACCTAGAGATGACTAATAATATGCATCTAAACCTATAAACCAATTAACAGATTTATTGTTATTTCTTAAAATACTTAATTTTAAATCAAACTATTAGTTCTAATACTCTTTCCAAAATTTTTCATTTAATAAAATAAAATACATGTTTAATATCATATTTTTTATGCTTATTAAATGATCTAAAGTTAATGTTTACAACTTTAATGATAGGTATATACATTATCATTACTGATTTGCTTTGCAAATAGTTATACTTGATTGATATAAAATAAATGATTTTTTCATAATATTTATATCATTTATGTAAAAGTTTATTTATTTATCTCCTATTTTTTGAAAGCTTTAAAAAAATTTAAAATTTATTTATGTAACACTTCAAGAAGATGTTATTTTAACCTAATGTAATTTTATTTTTCAATGTGGCTCTGTCATCACTAAAAATTAATATGAGTATACCTGATGAAATTAATTTATGTATTACAAAAACATATTAGAAAGGTCTAATTGTTCATTTAAGGTTAATGTTGGTATTTTTGTATTTTGGAGAAAAAAGTAATCATGTTAATAAGTAGATATGAAGTAAATGGTAAAACTTGGTTATTTAGGATTTTCTTAATTTTAGTGTTTCATTTGAGTCTTTGTTTATGTTATCCTTTTTAGTACTCATTATTTGTTGTATTACGCTACAAGAAAACTGCATATTTTTTATGGACCAATCCGTTGGTAATCAATAATAAATCCATCGATAATGAGCTTTTCTATCCCTAGTCGAAACCTCATGGTATGTAGGAGGTGGAGGCAATGCATATCCTCCGTCCTCCTCTTATGATCGAGAGGGGGGAATTACTAGTCAACAATGGGAAAATCTCATGAGGAGAATCCTCCTCTGTAATGTGGGATGCAGCATCCATCTCCTAGGCGGCATGCTGGTGGTGTCGCTTAATATTGGCTCTGTTGCATTCTTTGTGTGTGTACTTATGATGAGTAAGGTGGTGAGAGAGCTAGATTCTACTCGAAGGTGGGAGGCTATCTCCAAAGCTGTAGCCATCCCCTGAAGGGACCAATAAAGGTGTCGGTGGCAAGTGGCGGTGAACAATTCGAGTAAGGCGGACTAAATGGTGGAACCTCAACTGCCTTCCTTTTCAGGGAAGGATACTCAATGTTAGAAGGTAGGTCAATGCAGATGACTACCTTCTACCCTGCCACCTCATCCCTTGGTGAGGTCCCCCCCTTGCAAGTGATGGCTCCTCAAATCCTCTGAAGAACACTAAATAAGTGGAGTCAATGAGGAGGCTGATCCATGGCCAAATCTATCTTGAACGAAAAGATGAAAACAAACTTTTGAGAGGCCATGTGTGAAGATTGCAAAGTCTGCACTAACTGATCTGAGCTGTGTGTCTACAATTGTTGAAATATAACTTGTATTATATTTCTGCCTTGATATTTGTTCCATAAAAGTAACAAAAGTTTGGAGTTTTGAACCTACACTCAACAATTCAAATATGTTAAGTGGGGTTCATTGGAGAGATTTGGATGTTTTGGAGGATAGTCTTTTGCCATTTGATTTATGATTTTAGAACCCCTACTAAACCAATTTAGGTTCGTTGGTTGGGGTTCAAAAATTTGAGGGGAGATTTCTTTCTTTTTGGAGATTGTTTACGTTTTATGTTTCTTGTTTGAAAATATGGATAGTTTGAAAGAACCACTATTTAGCAAATTTGGGTATGCTAAGAAGAGGTTGTGATTGTGTATTTGTGATATTTTTTCTTTTGAAGATTTGATTGTGATATTTTAATTTGAAAAATGGGGCTTCTTACTTAAACAAATTTAGTATATTAAGTAGAGGCCACATGTGTTTGATTTGTACTTGAAGATGAGACTTTCAATTAACAAATTTGGTATGTTAAGTGAAAGCCAAATGTCATTTGTGATATAGATTTTCTTTTCTTTGAAGATGGGAATCCCACTTAACAAATTTGGTATGTTAAGTGAAAGCCCCAAATATGTTTGAGATATGTTTATTTTCTTTTGAAAATGAGAGTCTCACTTAACAAATTTGGTATGTCAAGTGAAAGGTCAAGTGTAGTTGATATGAAAAATTGGATCTTTATTTAACAAATTTGGTATGTTAAAATATGGATCAAATGTTTGTTGACAAGAGACACTTACTTAACAAATTTGGTACGTTAAGTGAAAGCCTAAATGTGTTTGTTATGTTTTTGAGAGTGGGATTCCCACTTAACAATTTGGTGTGTTAAGTGGAAATCAAAGCATGATATGACTTGAGAATGGGATTCTCACTTAATTGGTATGTTAAGTAACAACAACATAATTATGAGGTTCTTACTAACAAATTTTATGTGTTAGATAGAACCAAACATATGCTTTGAAAATGAGACTCTTACATAGGAAATATTGGATATGCTAAGTGAAGGCCTAAAATTATGTTATTTTTTATTTTGAAAATGAGACCCCCATTTAACAAATTGAAATTGTTAAGTGAAAGTCAAATTTTATATTTTTGAAAATGAGGCCTCCACTTAACAAATTAAAATTATTAAGTGAAGGTCAAGTTTTATGTTTTTCTTTTGAAATGAAACTCTTACTTAACAAATTGAAATTATTAAGTAAAAGTCAAATTTCTAAGTGAAGTTCAAATTTTATGTTTTGAAAATGAAATAAATCAAAATTATTAAATGAAGGTCAAATTTAATATTTTGAAAATGAGACCACCCACTTAGCAAGTTGAAATTGTTAAGTGAAAGTCAAATTATATTTTGGAAATGAGACCCCACTTAACAAATTGAGATTGTTGAGTGATAGTCAAAATGTTTGATTCAAATAGAGATCCTCACTTAACAAATTTGGATATGTTAAGTGAGAATTAAATATGGTATGATTTGCTTTTGAAAAGAACCTCCATGTAGCAATCATGGAGGGGTTTTAATTTTGTGATTTTAAGAGTTTCTTGAAAGGTGCTTTTGGAAAGTGTTATTTTTGTGAAAGGAATTATTTTATTTAAATTTTATGATGAACCTTGAGTCACCAAGTTAGTGGTGAAGTGGTCCTAAATTTTTATTATCTCCCTTTTTATTGATAAATTATGTTTTCACCTATTGAGGAACCTAACAGGGGTTTCAAGACCTACACAGAGTGAGGTCCTAAAACCTAAAGGATGTTGGCTAACATTCCTTAAGAACAAAATAAGCTAAGTGCCAATGGAAGGAAAGATTGTCTCAAACTCACCATACAAGTCCAATATCAATGCTTGGAGACAACAATGGTACTAGAGATGGAGAGGAACCATCCCAGTGAGTCGCCAAAAAAAATTTGTGGTGTTTATTTTTGCATTTAGTGCTTTGTGTGTGTATATGTGGGGACACCACGTGATCCATAGATGTACTTATTAGGATGATGCATTAAGAAAAAAGTGTATTATCTCGAGAGATAGAAGTCACTACCCTATAATGGACTTAATCACCTAATAAGGACTCCTAAGGCATGATGGGTCTTCGAGTAAACTAGAGATTTTTCTCCTACTTTATATGGAAAGGTATAGCAGGGTTTATTTAAATCGGGTTCGGTAAGTTCCCTATGGAGGCAAGCCTCCATAGTTAACTATATCTTAAGGAAAATGAATCCCTTAAGAATACTCTCAATTAAAGTAGACGATTGTTGTCTCCAAAGAATTCAAAGATAGGACTATCAAGGTATTAGTTGTGTTTTTGAAAATCAAGTGGGAGAGATCAAAAGGGAAGAATTTTTATCAAAATCAAGGGAGATGAGTAGGTAGTGCACATGATACTAGGAAGCCTAGTGAGCGTTCCAATATATCCTATGGTTAGGCTTTATATATTTAAATTTGAAGAGATTTATTTATTTAAGTGAAATTTTTATTAGAAATCAAGGACTTATAATTCCACAATACAAGATTGTGGAAATGCCTAAGAGGTGAGGACTTATACTTATTTCCCGTAAAAGGAAATAGCGACCTCAGATCCTAAAACTAGGGAGCTTTGGTGAGGGCCAAAAAATAACGTAAATCTAAGGCTAAAGTGGGTATATGATTTACCTACACAAGAGAGAGTAAATCACCTGACTGTTGGGCTTATTACCGCTTGGAGTGGAAGCCAGCTAACTCCTCCTATGCTTTAAATCCATGAAGGCAAGTCTTATGCTTTGTGTTGACCTCATTTTTAGGATGAGCTCTCAACTCCTCCATCTTAGACATAAGACTCCTCTTAGACTTTAATAGATCCTTAGTATTAAGACACATCTAGTGATTAGGTGGACACTCAACCTAGTCTTAGAGACTTAGAAGAGCTAACCATAAGAATAAATCAAGCCTTAGGGGTGTTAGGAAGATCTGCCTACCTTATAGCTTGAACCACATTCCTTAGTTCCTTCCTTCAAGTCAAACTCCAAATCAAATCAACATCAAACCTAAATCAATTCTAATGATTGATTTTCTCATCAAATCAATGCCACATGATTGAAATCCATGATTGAATTTTTAAGTTCAAAATATTTCATAAGTCCTTAAGCCCCGCTTAAGGACATAGCCTAAATAATTTTCAAATCAATTCAAATTCATGAATTTTTCCCATAACTCATTTATACTCTCATTTATATTCACATATATAAATGAAATATAAATTCAAATCAATCAAATCAAATTCCAAATCATATTTCCTAAGTCCTTAATTTCCTCGACTTAGCCTAAATCATCTTCAAATATATTAAAATTCATAAAATTTTCTCACAACTCATTTATATTCTCATATATAAATGAAATATAAATTCAAATCAATCAAACTAAATTCAAATTCCAAATTTCAAATCTTGCCTAAGTTTTTTTATTTCCCTTCGTGGACTTAGCCTAAATCAATTCAAATTCATGAAATTTTCACATAACTCATTTATATTCTCATTTATATTCTCATATATAAATGAAATATAAATTCAAATCAATCAAACTAAATCCAAATTCCAAATTCCAAATTCAAAATCTTGTCGAAGTCTTTGATTTCCCTTCATGGACTTAGCCTAAATCAAATCTAAATAAATTCAAATTCATGAAATTTTCCCATAACTCATTTATATTCTCATTTATATTCACATATTTAAATGAAATATAAATTCAAATCAATCAAACTAAACCCAAAAGTCAAATCCAAATTCACAAATCTCTCTTAAATCCTTTATTTTTCTCTTAAGGACTTAGCCTAGATCATGTTCAAATCACTTCAAACTCATGAAATTTTCTCATAACCCATTTAAATTCTCATTTATATTCACATATATAAATGAAATCTAAGTTCAAACAACCAAAACCAACTCCAAAAATCAAACTCAAATTTAATCAAAATCCAACCTAAGCCTTTTAAGTCAAATCCTTGAACTTAGCCAAATCAATTTCAAATCAAGCCAAACTCTTGATTTTTTTTCATGATTCAATCAATCCTTCAGTCATGAATCTAAATATAAATACAAACTTCAATCACTTAACCAAAACTCAATTCAAAAATCAAACCTAAGTCAAACTGATGCTCACCCCTTTGAATTTGAAATTGTCAAATGAATCAAAAACCCATTTGACTTCAAACCACATGCAAATGGATTTATATTTCAATCATAAGTCCATATGTGAGTTCAATCAAACTCAAATCAAGCTTTGACCAAGCCATTTGAATCACTTAGGCTCACTTGACCCAAAGTGACCTAAAGTACCATGAGCCAAACTCTAATCCTAACCAAATTGGATTGAATTAAGCCCACCTAAATCTCTCATCATGATCAACAATCATGAGATGATCAATCACTCAAACTGGTCAAACAAGTCAAACCTAAGGGTTGACCAAGTCAACACTTAGCCAAAATGAAACCCAACATAGCCAAAATCCACCATGGGCCAAATTGATTGAAACCAATGATCTAAGTTCATTCATGATCAATATTTGAACTTGACCAAGTCAACATTTGAGCATAACCTAGCCCAATTGGCCGAGTTGACCCAACTTGACCTAAAAAAGTCAAAATGGGTCAAAACTTGATCTAAGCCAAATCAATTGAAACCAATAGGTCAAGTTCATTCCAAAATGATTATTGAACTTAACCAAAGCCCCAATTAGCTAACTACAACCAACCTAGCAATTGATCATGAACCCATCTTGACCTAAAGGGTCATATTGAGCCAAATTTAAACTTAACCAAAATTGATTGGAAATAAAATACCAATCCCTTTCATGACCAACCAAACCTAAACCTACCCATGACCTAAAGATAGGTCAAATGGGTCAAATTAGTCAACGACCCATTTTGATGAAATCAAATGAACCAAATTCAAACCTAAACCAAATTGAATCAAACCAAAACCACCAAAATATTTCAAATGGTCATATGAATTTGACCCAACCCTTGGTTTGACCCAATTTGACCATTTGGTCAACTTGACCCAATTTGAACCATTTTTACCTAAATGCATCAACATGAGCCAAATCACATCAAAACCAACTCCAAATTTAATGAAACTTAGCCAAACCTATTTTATCATCATATCAAACATACCAGAACTGAAATCAAGGTCAAATGGGCATTTTACCCCTAAGCCATATGGTAAATTTTGACCAAATCTATTTGGAATTTGGTCAAATCCTCTCCATAACCACTTGACACCCTCTTGGTGGATTAAGTGAACACTAGGGAGCGTGGTGCACCCAACCCAAAGGGTTTATGTTAGCCCAACTTAGCCCAATGGCCAAATCGACCACTCCTATTGAAATGGCAACATGGAAATCACCCTTACACTTAATTCAAGCACATGGCCACCTCACCCACTACTTCTCTGGCCAAAACTAAACCACATGCAATTCAAAATAGCCTAACTAACTCATTGCATCAGGTGTATTGATCAAAAATGGCACAATCCTTCTCGAGTTGCTCAAGGGGAGATATACTCCCCTAATTCAATTCAATCTTCACTCTCCTTGTGATTGAAGCATTGGAACTAGAAAGCCTTAGAGAGTCTTCCTAAGCTTCCAGAGGATTTGAAAGTTGGTTTCTGTTTTCATCACTTGAAAATAGAGCTTGACTAAAATTTGAATTTACTCCACACTCAACATCCAATTCCTTCTTCAAGCTCTTAGAGGACCAAGTCAAACTTGCCCAAGCTCCAAGCAAGGGGAGGATCCAATAATCAAGGATCAAGGCAAGGAGGAGTTGACCCATAGAAGCATCCACTCAATTTCAAAGCCTCCAAACTTCAGCACAGCTCGTTTCAACAAGATAAATATCCTTCAATGGAATCGAGCACTGGTGAGGTATGCCATTTTTCTGAGCTTAAGTTCAATGTATATTGGTCCTTTGTAATGTGAACTTCAATCCTAGGTTAATCTAGCCATTAGATGTTCTTGTATTCATGCTTAGATGGTGTGGGTTGATTTTCAATCCAATCTGAGCTCAATCGAGCTCGGATCATGGCCTCAAATATGGATGGTCTCCATGGCTCACAGAGATCGGCAGGGACGAATCTCAGGTCGTCCATCCATACATTTTGGATGGACGACTGAGATTAAAATGCGTAGCACCCATAATTTTCTCTCTCAGATCTACACCTTTAATCTCAGCCGTCCGATCCTTGATCTAAAGGTTGAGGAGAAAGCGCGTAGCGCCGCCGCCACGTGGTGCTACGATGTGAAGAGTTAAGTACCCAATCCTATTGTGCCACATGTAAAGCGCATGCCGTGTCAGCGGCACACGCGTCAGCGGCACACGCAGCACCGACGGGATTAATAATAAAATTAGGGATTATTTAATTTCTAATTCATCACCAAATCTTCTAAAATTCATATCTAAGTGTAGAAAAATCAAGGAAATATGAAATAAATTGCATATGAAAGTTAATTGAACATAGAATATTCTAAAATTAATTTCAATGGATTTTGAATATATTTTTCTTTGAATTTGGGTTTTATTCGGAATGTTATTTTGCTAATTACTCTTTAATTACTCATCTGATTAATCCTAAACTTTTTTTAATTAATTAGTGGATGACTCTGACCTTCCCTAAATTTCTTGGGATTTATTGGTGGATTAATTAAGGAAATTACTAGTTAATTCCATAATCACTCCCTTAATATAATTAAGCTTAATTAAGAGCATAATTAGTGGTTTAACCCTCTCATTGAGTCAATTAAGTTTTGATTAAGTGAATGTGAGGTTTAGGGAATGATTTTGTGATACTTTCATTGAGATATTTCATAAACCCCCTTTTCTTCCATAATCCATCTTTAATTATGGGTTAATTCACTAATTACCCCCTTAATTAATTTCATAAAATTTTAAAACCTTCTAGAACTTAATTAATCTATCTTGCATAGATGCTTAGGTGTTTAAGAGCCTAATTACATTAAGAAATCAAAATCCAACTCACATGTGTGAGAGGGGTTAAGTTAAACCCCTTAGTTTAATTAATCACTAATCATGAGCCAAATTGTATTAGGTCTTTTCTTCCTAGGTGCATTGAAAATTTAAATTCCTTGTGAGGTTTTATGTCATCTCATTAGCTCATGATTAATTGATTAAATATGCTAAGGTGGTATAGGTAAGGGGGTAATTAATACACTTAATTCATACCTTAACTTAACCAAAATATTAAATGGATCTAATCATCTAAAGATTGAACTTAAATATCATACACATGTGGGAATGCGTTAAGAACAGCAAACTCACCTCTCATTTCTCAAATTAAATTAAACTCAAACTAAAACCAAACTTTCTATAAAAATAATTTGATTTTCCTTAAGCTTTCTTATATCATAAGATTGTCTTTAGGAATTAATTAGTGTGAATGTGTTAACACGCTTTCATCATTTTAGTTCATTCCCAATATGCTAAATGTGTATGTCATGAATTTCATGCATTCATTCTTTTCAAAAATCAAAATGAAAGTGAAATGTTTCTGTCAAATTGCATGTTTTGACCAAAAATAGAAATATGAGTGGCTATTATCAGTATTAAATCTAAATTATTTTTAAAATATAGGAATCAATTACCAAAACTGAAAGTGTGTTACTTATATTTTATTTATAAGCTTGCATGTGCATAAAATATAAGGATGTGCTTAGTGTAGTTTTCCTTCTTGCCTCTTTTAGTATAGTTTTGAATAGGATTTGGTAAAGCGTTTAGTTCATTTGAAAAGAACCTAACACTTGCCTAATTCCATTTCTTATTCATTCCTATGTTATTACTTAAGAGGTATATCTACACTTGTACATATAAATTGCATAAATAAAATAAACAATCAAATACAAACTTTCACATTTTTTCTTTTCCATTTATTTCTTTGGTACATATGCTTGTATTTAAGGAAAGTGGTATATTAGTTTGGACAACCTCGGGGTTGCAAGGCTTTAAGTATCCCTAAGTAGGTCTTGTACCTTACACCCCTAATTAACAATGGCACCGTACTCACTTATGCCTTTCATATGTTCACGTGTGCATGTGATAACTGGATAACAAATTTCTTTTCTACTTAATGAAAATTATGCATCATAAGCATTCAAATTTCCTTAAGTAATTCACTTAGCATTCATCATAAAGTATGCCAAACATCTCCATTTGTATGTATAGATATGCTTAGGGTTCATTCATATGCATGTTAAACACATTGGGAAACAAATGAAGTTATGTATATTTTGTGAATTTAGTTCACTTTACTTAATCTTAAAAATGCCTCTATTTTTGAATAGGTTTGTTTAGAGTTCATCTAAACTTAATATTAAATAACACACATAATAAAATATTCATTAAATAAAATTAAACATGAATCCACTTTAGAAATTACTTAAGGTAGGGAAGGAAAGGGAAGTTATTTTCTCTTTTTCCTCTCCTTACAACACTTAGTAATTAATTGTAAGATTCATCCAAACCTAAACAAAGCATCAAATAAAATCAACTCAAATCAACTAAACATTTAAATGAAACAACCCATCTAAGTTGAACATCTTCACACTTAGAAAATCCAAACCTTAAAACCATAGCTAAGCATACCACACAAACCTTTTAAAGCACACACATTAGACTAAGTCACCACTTCTAGCTTTAGGTTAGAGGTGCATGGTTGATGTTTACTTTGTTTTGTGATGTTCTATTTTAGTCTTGATGTTAGGGTGAATGTGCATAGAATGATAGGATGATTTAGTCTAATCATTATTTTTTAGGGATTGTACTTAAGGGGTGCTATAATAAATAAAAATATAAATGCTTTTATTGTGCAAGTGCTCATACCCCTAAGCATAATCTAATAGGCCAGGTGGACTTGGTTACCCATATGTGGGGTGTTAAGTCCAATATACATGCTTGGGATTTGTATTATTTATTTAGCTAATCTCTATTTTGCAAATATTAGTTAGATTTACTTTTCCTTTTCATGTATTTTTTGCAATTAGATTTTGGAATGATTGATTGTTATGGGGATTAGGATGAACATTGGTCATAAGATCTCATCTTATGCACCATGTGAAACCTTTAGCAATACCTTCCAACCATCCAAAACAAGGAACCAAAGAAGAAAGAAGAAAAGAAGAATGAAGAGATGAAGCTTGAAGACCCCCATAATAATGAATTTCTTTCTTAATTGTACTTAATTCATTTGTAATCCTGGTTGTATGAGGGTAGAGCTCGGCTACCCAATTTATTTTCAGGTTTGTGCGATGGTGCCTGACCATAAATGGCTTCTTATTCTTTTGCATTAGCTTTATAAATTGATTGATGATTTATTTAGCTTGTGCATTAAGATGGCATCCTTTTCCTAGTTTCTTCCTTGCTTGATGTATGGTCTAGATGTGGATTAGGCTCTTAGGAAAAAATAAATCTTCTACCAAATTTAACAATTCAAAATTAAAATAAAGAACTCATAACCTCACCTAAAGCTTAAGTTAAAATCAGATATAAAATTAGCAACCCTTATTTGGATGGGTATTTCTTTTATAACATCATGCACAAATGCATATTATTTTCACTCTTGGAGGGCTTCCCCTTTGCTAGAGAAACTTGGCTCGACCTTTGAGAGCCATAGTGGAAATACACCTCCTCCCTTCTCGCTAATTTTGGCCAATAATCTTAATTCTCATGCATTAGGCATATGAATCCTATAAGCCTGAGTCAAATGATTATCTAAAAATGAAAATAATATGTAATTTGACTTGCATTAGATTTAGGTCATTTAAAGCTTGCCCTTACATGATCTAGTCTCTTTAGGGAGTGAGTTTAAGGACTTAGTCTCTTTCTAAATAAATAACAACCTAGCTATCTTGCATAAAGCATATGACTTGCCTACATGAATTTAAAAATGTAGGAGGAGTTAGTTGGTAGCCACCCCACTGGTTGTAAGTCTAAGCGGTCATGTGGTTTGTCCTCTTTGTGAGGCAAAAACCCCTTTTTTGCCTTAGATTTAGGTCGTGCTTTTGACCCTCGCCAAAGCTCCCTAGATTTAGGTTCTGAGGTTGCTTCTCTATTCTAAGGGCCATAAGCATAAATCCTCACCTCTTAGGCATTTCCATAATCTTGTATTATGGAATCATAATCCCTAAACTTCTAATAAAAATTCAACTCAAATAAATAATTCAATTTAAAAAAAATATAAAGCCCAACTATATGATAGTTTGAGATGCTCGCTAGGTTTTCTAGCATCATGAGCATCTCCTACTTATCTTCCTTTGGCTTCGATAATAACTCTCTCTCTTTGATCAATCCCATTTTATCTTCCAAAATAAATTAATCGATTGATAGTCTTACATATTGAAATCTTTTGAGACAATGATCATTTACCTTAATCGAGAGTATTCCTATGGAATCCCCTTCCTTAGGATGTAATTAACTATGGGGGCTTGCCTCCATAGAGAAATTAATGAACCCAATTTAAAATAAACCTTACTTTATTTTTTCATGTAAAGTAGGGGAAGAATCTTTGGTACACATGCAGACCCATTGTCCTTAGGAGTCCTTGTTGAGGTGATTAGGTCAATTGTAGGGTGGTGACTTGTATCTTTCAAGATAGTAAGCCTCTCCTTAATGTCGTACCCTATCATCCTCAATAAGAATATCTGTGAATCTACGTGATGTCAAAATACATAAAAAGAATATATTTCTATCAACATTTTTAATCTGCATAGAGTGAATATGGAAGTATACATCTTAAAAATTCTTATAAAATTTCACCATAGATTTTTCTGGTGACTCTGCTGGGGACGGTTCCTCTCTCCGTCTTTGGTAAATGATCATTGTCTCCAAATATCAATAATGGGTTTGATCTTCGGTATGAATTTAAGACTATCTTTCATTCCGTTGGCACTTAGCTTATTTCATTCTTAAGTTAAGCTAGCCAACATCTTTAGGTTTTAGGACCTCACCCCGTGTTGGTCTTAAAACCCTCGTTGGGTTCTCCAATGGGTAAAAATAAAAATCTAATAAAAAAAAATATTTAAAGACTTCCTCATTATCATTTCTATGGTAAGGAAAGGTTCATTCTAAAATAATAAATACAAAATAAATCCTTATAAAAAATATCATGCTTTTTAAAAAGTACTCTTTCAAAAAATGCACTTAATAAAATATTTTGCCCAAAATTTTCCCAAATCATCTTCATCTAACAATCTTTATGATTATTATATGTAAGATCATCTTTACAAAAATAAGATTCCAATAATTACATTTTTCTAAAAATACAAATGAGTTTCTTCACTCAATTCATTTTTGGTGAAGACCTCATTTTCAAAAATAAAAATTTCAACAATCATATTTTCAAAAGCATAAAATTTAAAGACGGGCCTTTCCATTCAATACATCTACATGTGTTGAATGGATATTACTTCTTCAAGCAAAATCATAACTTTAAACTTCCACCTAATACATTCCACATGTGTTAGGTTGGGATTTTCATATTTTCAAAAAATAAAAAGCACATATGAATGTCTCCATCCAATATACCCACACTTATTGATGGGGGTCTCCTTTCAAATAAAATCAAAAATAAATTTTCAAAAAGCACATATGAACCTTTCCATTCAATATACCCATATTCATTGAATGAAAGTTTCATTTCAAACAAAACTAAATTTTTCAAAAGCACATATGAATATCTCCACTAAATATACCCAAATTTATTGAATGAAAATTTCATTTCCAAATAAAACATCACTTTGAAATCCTCATAACATATTCCACATATGATTAGGTTGGGATTTCCTTTTCAAAAAGCAACAATCACAAAAAAAATATACATCTTTGGAAAATGAAACAAAATTTATTTTCATCTTACATACCCAAATTTGTTAAATGGAAATCTTTCTTTTCTAAATCAATAAAAAAAAATTAAAACACATTGAAACTTCATTCTAGCATATCACATTTGCTAAAATGAAGTCTCCATTTTCAAAATAAAATTTGAAACACTTTTGGAAATTTCATTTAGCATACTCAAATTTGCTAGTGAAATATCCATTCCACAAAAATTTTTAAAACATATTTGGAACTTCAATTTAGCATACCCATTTGGTAAAATGAAGTCTCCCTTTTCCAAAATTCAAAAAAAAAAATTTGAAAAACCTTTGGGAATTTCATTTAGCATATTCAAATTTGCTAAATGAAATTTCCTCAAAATTTCAAAGCACTTTTGGAACTTCACTCTTTAGCATACCAAATTTGCTAAAGTGAAACTCCATTTTCAAAATAAAACCAAAAACAAAAAATTTTAAACACATCTTTTGGAATTGCATTTACATACTCAAATTTTCTAAGTGAAATTTCCATTTCTAAAATTAAGTGGAACTTCATTTTTTAGCATACCATATTTGTTAAAGTGAAGTCTCCATTTTCAATCAAAAGTAAATCAAAACCAAAAAAAAGAAACACATTAGGATTCCCTTAGCATGCATAAATTTGCTAAGGATCATACTTTTCAAAAGCAAATCAAAATAAAAAAAGAAACACATTAGGATTTCCTTAGCATACCCAAATTTGCTAAGGATCTTCAAAATTAAAATATCAAAACAAATGAAACACTTTAGGATTTTCTTTGCATACTCAAATTTGCTAAGAATCTATTTTCAAAATCTTTCAAAATAAAACACACTTGGGTTCTTCACTTAGCATACCTAAATTTGCTAAGTGGGAATTCAATTTTCAAAATCACCAATAATCACAAGATAAAACAAACAGAAAAGAAACAATTATTTTCAAACACCTCACTTAGCATACCCAAATTTGCTAAGTGAGTAAATTCCAAAATACCAAATAAAAAACAAAACCAATTGACCCTTACTTTAACATACCCAAATTTGTTAAAGAAAGGGTCCTCAAATCAAAATCTAATTTCAAACATGAACCTATGGAAGCATCTTTCTAAAAAAATATTTGAACCCATTTTCAACATACCCAAATTTGTTGAAATTGGATTCATATTCAAAATTCCTCTTTCCAATCAAATCTCTAAATCTTCTCTAAATCCATTTGAACCCCACTTAACACTTCCAAGATGTTGGATGTGGGTTCAAATTTCAAATTCAAATTTAGAAATCAACAAAATAGAAATCGATCCAAGCTTGTTTCCAACATTGCGATTCTACATCGTCTTAGTTCTGACTATGGTTGATTTTCAATTTTGTTGACTATAATGGCGGTTCCACGAAGTTTGTTTTCTTTCCCTATGGCATGGACTTGGCCTTGGATCGGGCCAATCTCCCCAGTGATCAAGCCCATCTCATCCATTTGTAGAGGTTTTGAGGGGTGAGGATCACACTGAGGCACTCCTCATAACTGTGCGGGACCATAGTGGCCGGGTAGAAGCCGGTCATTCAGATTGATTTGCCATTAGATTCTAGCATCCCCTCACTAAAGAGAAAGGAAGTGGTAGTTCCATTAGTTCCAGTCTGATGCAGGTGCAGTCGGCGCTGCGCCCCATGGTTTCCCATGCTGCTCTAGTAAGGGCTAGCACCCACTCATTAGTACCCTCTAAGGGTAAGGCTCCTCGATCCCGGTGCCTCCCTTTGAGGTTGGGTCTAGTTCTTACTCCACTCACCCTACCAGGACTCAGGAGAGGAATAAAAATTGCATGATTAAGCGGTATCATACATGTATTGCTAGGGAGATGGAGGCCGCTACATGATCAGTTGTGGAGGAGGTGCCCACTCTAATTTTCTTGTTGGTTACAGTGAACCCATTTCATCCTTTCTCTGGGTCTGACAGAGAGGATGCTAGGAGGATTTGTACTTCACCTCCACCAGTGGTTACGCCATTAGTTAGCAGAGGAGGAGGTGGTATGTGGCCTCATTGATTCTCGGGTTGAGCTTACGGACGTTCTGAGTTTGAAGCTCAATTCAATTTGAGATGTTATCCCTCCACGGCATGGGAAACATCTATGGCGGAGGGGCGAGGCCACACTTGATACAAATCACTAGGCGAGAGAGGTGAGGTTTGGTTGCGGTCGGACCTCACTCATTGATTTCCACATCGCTACCCGCATAGATCACAAAGATAGTATTTTGCTTATAGGGATGACCCATCATAAGAAGAGGGTCCCTATCTCGAGAGAGGTATCTCCACACCGCCCCCCTCATCGTCACCTATTCACGCGATCTCCCCACCAAGGCCATGAAAGCCAAATTTAGGGAGAAGAGAACCCCGTTGGTGATCTGGCTATGGCCAAAGGATCTTATTCCATCTACACCGCCTATTATGGTGAGGCTGAGCTCTCCTACTCAACCTCCTTCCCTAGTTGTGGAGTGGAGGAAATGGCAACCCCGAAGCATAGTGGATGTCCCTTCACCAACACCACCGGTCAGCAGGACATAGAGATGGTGGTAGTAGTTGTAGAGGGAGGAGATGATAGCCTAGTTACACCCATGATAATAGAGCCTCCTAGGAGTGTCACTCATTTCAGTGTCATTGATAGCCAGGAGTGCATTTCTTTTAGTGAGTATAGTCCTTACAGGATTGATTCTCTAACAACAGGAGAGGTCCAATGCCTCACAGTTCACGATGTGGATCCCATCATCGGTTAGCCAAAAGCATTTATACCAATTTTGACATATTGATCTTTAGATAACATAGTAGCTCACTATTTCATGGAAAAGAAGGAGATCCTAGGATATGACTGGTTTGATGAGGAGAAGTTCAGCTTTGATCCCAACAAAGATGATTTGTTGGGAGACTCAGCTGGGGTTTGCATGATAGATATCAGGGGATCCCTCCTTAGAGAGCAGTAGGCTATGGAAGGTGATGAGGTTGAGTAGGAAGACACAGCCCAATCAGCCCAACACCTCTGATATCACTTAAAACAGAAAGAAGAATAAATAGATAGGATGGCGAGGTAGCTTGAGGACTTATTAGCTGTAGTCTTAGTACTTCTAAAACAAGTCCTAGTAGTTCATCCTACTACAGCTGAGACTAGTCAACCAGAGTTAGTGCATGTCTTCGACCCAGCCAAGACCTTACCTCCCATCGAGCAAGGTAGCACTAGCATGTATAGGAAGGTAGTGTAAAGTACCTCCATACAAGAGAAAGATATCAAATCTATGGTTGAGCAGCAGGTGAAGGAAGTGTTGGCTCAAGCCTGGGAAGGACCATCAGTTCCAAAGGGTAGACCCTACTCTGAGGAATTTGATGCAATCCAATATCCCAAGAGTTTCAAGCCACCTTCCTTCAAGAGTTTTGATGGCAGTGGAAACCTGAGGCAGCATATTGGATACTTCAGAACTAGTTATTGCAACACCGGTGGTAGCGATGCTTTATTATTCCACCTCTTCTTTAGTAACCTAGCAGGGATAGCTTTCGATTGGTATGCTGAACTTCCCAATGGTTCTATAAAGACATTTGTTGAGTTGAAGCAACTCTTTATCAAGAGGTTTGTTGGAGTTCAGCAAAGGGTTACTATTTGTGGTCTTATTATAGCACAATAACACCCAGGTGAGTCCCTTATTGAATATATTCTCAGATGGAGTGACCTGAGTATGAAATGCGAGCCACAGCTTTCTAAGTAGCTTACCATTGAGATTCTTCTAAAGAATATCCATGGCCCAGTCACCTTCATGTTTAAGGGCTTCACCATCAAAACATTTGAGAAGCTAATCGACAAGGTGACTAGTCTACAGGAAAGACCAAATTGTTACCTTTTCAAGATCAGTTGCCAAAGCCAAAGTCGCAGAAGGTATACGAGAAGAAGCTAGGAACAATGACAATGGTAGATAAGGGGAAGAAACCAACTAGATATTAGTTCATGAGACAATGACCTTAGTAACCTTCACTTTCACCTCATTTACCACCACCAAGGCAGCCCTACCGGCTTCCATAACAGCCTCCATGGCCAACATCGTCACCTCCTCAGCCATATCATTAGTAGTAGTGGCACACATATCCACCGCCAAGTAGCTATGGTCCACCTACTCTTTTGAATAAACTCAACAAACCATATTCATTTAAGATGGAGGTAATCAGGAAGATATTTAAGAATCTCTTAAAGAAGCCTGATTTTTTGCTACCCGAGCCTAGGAGATCGGAGGAAGTGGGCAAAAGCCATGATCCTAAATTTTTCCCCTACCACCGTATGCTAGGTCATGTTTTGGAGGATTGCTTCACATTTAAGGACTGGCTTGAACATAGCTTCAAGATCGGTGTTGTAGTTATCCCGAAGGAATACCTTGTGGAACAACCATCCAATTCCATTAGGGTAATCCTTGGAGATACTTGTGATCCTTCCAAAACCAAATAAGGTTGGGATATCTCTTTATCCAAAACCTCTAAAAAGATTGTTCAAAAGATCAAGAAACTTTTCTTGCAGGTGCTTGAGTCAGCTCAAACCTCCAACATCAAGGAAGGTTTGCAAGTTTCTAGTGCCAACTCGAGGAAATGGGGAGCTCAGCAGCAGCATCATGTGCAAGCCTGGGATAGCCTAGTAGCGCAACCACTGACCGAGTCCATCCTCTAGTCTACCATTGCAACTACCACATCGATGACTTCCTCTACTTCAGCTAGTTCTTCTTCTTCTACTAGTAGTACTCTTGTATCGGTAGATAAGAGCATCAAATCTCTTACCCCACTTACTTTATTTGATTTCTACTTTGTACCTCCTATCGAATCCAAGAAATTTAAGAATAAAGCTAGCTTAAATTACATTTCTGTCACATCTGATGGGTTGTCTACTTCTATTCTTAATGGTAACTCTTCAAGTCAAATTAACTAAAATAATTTTGATCTTCCTCTTTTTGATTCAGAGTTAGCCTTTCCTACTCTGAATACTATGGGTTCTTCTTGAGATAGACTTGGAATCATTTGATTTTGAGGGTCCCATAGGAGAAGCTGTAGGTGAGCCTGATGTGTAGGTAGAACCTTCCATTACCCGGTCACTAGAGATCACCAAAGTCAACCTCCGTAGTGGTAAGGTTCTACCTTCTAGGGCAGCACCTCAAGATAGAGGGAAACAAGTCATTGGTACAAAGGATCAAGAAGCCCCTCCATAAGATGCTCCACTCTTGGATATGCTTGTGGAGGATCAACCTAAGGTGGACTACAATGTCCTCTCTCATCTAATAAAGTTATCATCTAAGATAAACATATATGATGCCCTTATCTTATCCAAAGATATGAGGGAATCATTAATCAAGGCTCTCTTTAATCCTGAGATATGCTTAGCTCTGTTGACCACTATAGGTGAGGAGGCACATTACACAAAAAGAATCCCAAGGGATCACTTTCACAAATGAAGACCTTCTTCTGGGGGACTTGGAGCACAATTGTCCCCTCTAAATCACAGTTGACATTGGCATATTCAGACTTGCCAGAGTTCTCATTGATTGTGGTGCATGGTGAACATTATGAGTAAAGACTCTTGCCTATTTGAGGCTCAAGATCTCCACACTCCGAGGAGATTAGATGATGTTGACAGGATTCAATGAACAAGGTGAGCAGGCCTTAGGTTCCATAGTGTTACCTTTGGAGATAGGTGACTGGAAGACTGAAGCCAAGTTTTACATCATTGATTTGAATACTTCATTCACTACTTTGCTTGGTATGCCTTGGATACATCAGAATAAGATAATTATATCCTTCCTCCATCAGTGCATCAAGTTCAGAAAGGATGGGATTGAATACAATGTCAATGGAGATGAAAAGCCATTTTCAGTTAGAGAGGTTGAGATTTATGAGGATGTGACCTATTATCTTCCTCAAAATAGCCTTTCTCGTGAACTTGGATAAAACTCAAAATCAAAAGAAAAAGAAAATGAAGAAAAAGAAAAGAAAAATGAAAATCCAATTGAACAAGAAATGGAAATTGAAGAAGAAATAGATCCGCATATCACATTCCACCCATAGTTCATTTCATCATATGGACATGTGGGTAGGATGACTCAACCTCCACGTGAGAGGTAGCGTAAAATGAGCAGTAGTTCAGAGGTGGAAGACCCCTCCAGCCATCAGCCAATAGAGGTCATGTTCTAGTTCATAGGAGTACCCCTACTATTCACATAGACTTGGAATCTAGCTCGAAGGATGAGTCTAATGTGATTAGTATAACAACCAACCCCTCTTAGTGGGTTCCATTGGAGGTGACTTTCAATCTAGATAGAGACGTAGACCGGGCCTCCAGATAAAGCAAAGTATTTAAATCAGGTTTATGTGAGACTATTAGGCAGCAACTGGAAACCTTAGCTCTAACCTCACTTTTATCTCAGAAAGTTGAAGGTTTAGTAGTTAAGGAATCCCCTAAGTCTTCCAGTGATACGAAGCCAAAGAGATTCTTTTTGGGATCATCATCCTCAAGTCCTGAAGTTGATGTAGAACTTGAGGAGGATACATTTAAAGAATTAATCGAATTGCCATTTGACTTTTACTCGCCTTGTGTTCATAATCTTTTACAGAAAGGTTTAGTTCCTCACACATGGTCCAGGCACAGGTCAGAGTACTTTAAAAAGTTGTGAAATAATATAGGTAGGGAAACATAATCAAGTGCATGATTAGGATTAGGTACAATGGGTCCAATTGATGATGACGATTATTGCTTAATTGTTACCAATCATTTGGAGTCTGATAGGTTCTTTTCACACAACGCCAGCTCTTATAAGAATGTGTGTTTAGAAATCTCAGATGATCTAGATGATCTCCAAATTAAGGATGCAACGCTAGAATTTGAAGAGGAGATCCATTCAACAATTGATAAACTTAAAGAAATCAACCTCAGGATGAAAGAAAATCCATGCCCGATGTACATTAGTTCGAATGAAGAAGAAACCAATGACTTAGTTAGGTTATTGACTGAGTTTAAAGACTGCTTCGCATAGAGTTATGAAGAAATGCCCAGATTATCTCTTGATGTAGCAGTCCACAAGCAAGCAATAGATCCTAACACAACTTCTATTAAGCAAGCTCCTATACGCATGCGATTAGAAATCGAACAATATGTCATTTATGAAGTCAAGAAACTTATCGATGCTGGTTTCATCAGGGAAGAAAAATATCCTACCTGGTTATCCAGTATCATCCCAGTTAAGAAGAAGAATGGTTAAATTCACATATGCATCAATTTCAGGGACTTAAACAAGGCATATCCTAAGGATGAGTTCTTCTTCCTATAACATAATTAATGATGGACATCGCCTCATCTCATGTAATTTTCTCTTTCATGAATGGGTCATCTGGCTACAACCAAATCAAGATGTCTCTTGAAGATGAAAGAAACACTGCTTTCCGAACCCCGATCAGAATCTTCTGTTATAGGGTCATGCCTTTCAGCCTTAAAAATGCTGGTGCTACATAGCAATGGGCCATGACTCAGATCTTCAACAAACTCATCCATCATTAGGTTGAGTGCTAGGTTGATGATCTAGTAGTCAAGAGTGGAGAAAAGGAAGACCACCTCTTTGACTTGAGAGCAGTTTTTGAATGGTTAAGATAATATAACCTCAAAATGAATCCTCTGAAGTGTGCATTCAGAGTAGCTTCAGGGAAATTTCTTGGGTTTGTTGTCCAACACCGAGGAATAGAGATAGATCTTAAAAAGAACAAAGCTATCTTAGAAATTTTATCTTCTAAAAGTTTAACTCAACTCAGATCCTTCCAAGGATGGCTAACATTTCTAAGATGCTTTATTTCCAACCTATCGAGAGATGCAAGTCATTTTCAACACTTGTCAAAAGTATGCCAAGTTCAAGTAGGATGATAAGTGTCAGCATGCCTTTGAAGACATCAAGCAGCATTTGATGAAGTTGCTAGTTCTGGCAACCCCTATCTCGAGCAGGCCACTCATCCTCTACACTACTCATTGCATAACTTTCTCAGAGCTTTGTTGGCCCAAGCTATGATGAAGGGAAGGAGAATGCTCTCTACTGCCTCATCCATTATCTTATTCCTGCTGAAGTGAACTACCCACCTATTGAGAAATATTGCCTAGCTTTGATCTTTTCATCCCAAAAGCTACGACACTATATGCTTTCTCATAAGGTGAACTTGATCTCTAGAATTAATCCACTACAGTACCTCATGACACGGCCAATGCTATATGGATGTTTGGCACGCTGGTCCATGATCCTCTCACAGTTTGATATCACATTCATACCCCTCTGTACGGTAAAAGAACAAGCACTAGCAGATTTCTTAGCAGCACACCCACTTCCTATTGTTCTCTACTTAGTGATGATGTCCCTGATGAACAAATCATGAACTTAAGGGAGGTTGATAACCATCGATGGAGATATATTTTGATGGTGCGGCTTTTTTTCATAAAGGGGAAGCACCCAGATCTACTCTTCCCAGAAAGGCAGGGGTAAGAATAGTTCTTCTGACTCCAAACCACAATGTATGAGATTTTCATACTATCTTTTCAACCCCTGTACCAACAACAAAATTAAGTATGAGGCTTTGATTGTCGGTCTGGAGTTAGCCATCACTATCAGTGTCAAGAGATCAATATCTTTGGGGATTCTTAATAGGTCATCAACTAGATTATCGAGTCCTACAAGGTTCTCAAACCCAAGCTTCATCATTACCACGAGTATACCATAAAACTATTGGCCCAAATCCCTGAAGTCATCATCTATAAGGTTCCCCGAGTAGAGAATGCAGTAGCAGATGCTTTGGCTAAACTTGCCAAAGAATTGGCATGTCTGGAAGATGAGACCATTTCAATAAGGGTCCAAAATAGATATCCCCATCCCTCTAAACTCATTGAGACTTTCTCTTAAAGGGGAGGTTGTCATTGCCTATGGGACAAGGAGCTAGATTGGAGGCGACCATTCATATTTGAACCTACTACCTCAAGAAATGACACAAGTCCATCAGGTGAAATAGAGAGCTCTCTCCTGTGCTCTCGTTGATGGCACCCTGTACCACTAGTCCTTAGACCATATGTGATTACGTTGTTTAAACAAACACCGATCCCGTGGCATTGTATCTGAGGTACATTCAGATCTATGTGGAGCACATTAATCAGGTCTGAAGATGAAGATGAAGATTAAGAGACTATGATACTACTGGCCTTCGATGATTACAGACTGCAAGGATGTAGCTAAAAGATGCAATCAATTTTAGGTACACGGTGTGGTCCTCCATCAACCACCCAACATTCTACACACTACATTGGCCTCATGGCTATTCGATTATTGGGGTACCTTCATTATGGGTCCGATCGATCCTCCTTCTTCTAAGGGGCATCGGTTCATCTTAGCGACTACCATTCCAAGTGGGCGGTAATCCCACCACAGAGAGGTCATGATGTGCTTCAATTTTTAGGAACCATATCGTATATAGGTTTGGGGTGCCTCGATGAATTATATCCGATAGTGGTACCACATTCAAAAGTACCAAGATCAACAGCTTCACCAGAAGACACGGTATAGATTGGAGATACTCCACCATCTACTATCCCAGAGAAAATTGCTTAGTACAAGAATTCAACAAAACTCTCATCCAAATATTAAAGAAGACTCTTGATGATAATAAGCGGCAATAGAATGAGCAGTTGGTTGAAGCCCTGTGGCCTACCACACCACATACCAAACTCTAGCTCAGTTTACCCCATTTACCTTAGTGTATGGGTCCGAAGCCGTTCTACTTTTAGAAGTTCAACTCTCATCACTAAGGATAGCATTAGGTAGCAAGATCATTACAAAGCAGAAAGCAAGGTTGTGGCTAGAAGAGCTCGAAGGTTTGGAGGAGAGTCACCTACGGGTGTGCCAGAACCTCAAGTTGTATAAGGCCAAAATGATTCAAGCTCACAACAAGATCTAGGTCTTTCCTAGTAGGAGAACTTGTGTTAGTCCTAAGAGACCCAATGCCCATCAAGATGGGAGGCAAGTTTGAACCCACTGAAGGCTCCAATGTCATAGAAGGCCTACCAAGAGGATCTTACCACATTGATTGTAAAGGACACCGATGCTTCCAATTAATGGGCTCTATCTAAAGAAATATTACCCATGAAATAAATCATGTTTGAAAATAATTATTAATAAAAAGAACAAAATCATATTTCATTCATCAAAATCTTCTCATCTTTCGAAGCATTTTTTGCTTGTCTTGCAAATCCGCCATGGCGTGTTTAGAGTAACTGTAAGAGTCCCCCAGTGGCATCCTATCCCCTTTTCACAACACAAACACATCTCCCAGCGCTATTATAATAGGTGTAAGAGAACTCAAGAGGCATCCTATTTTGATTAGCATAACTAAGTTAGGTGTAAGAGAACCCAAGTGGCATCCTTCCATAATGGAAATTCTCATTTTCCATCTGTGGCACCATTTCATCAAAATCCTCAAGTGTGTTTAAAGTAGGTGTAAGAATCCCGAGAGACATCATATTACCTTTTAACGCATGCACAAAAATAAACACATATCTTTTATCTCAAGCTATCTTGATGTGGGAGCAAGCCCCCTGTGGAACTCACTCATTAGTTGCTCTAGGTTGGGTCTACATGCAACCTTGCTAGTATGTCACCCCAGTGGTCACTTGTTTGGAGGATGTGAGTCCCCATGCCTTCTTCCTAACTTAACCATTACAAACTAACGAGTGCCTTGTTTGTATGGTAGACTTCACTGACCAGCCAGTAAGCTACCTCGTGTTGATTTTGTTTAATAAGATGTGAGTCCCCATGCTTTTTTTCTTGAACTAATCATCAAGATCTAACTAGGTCAAGTATATTTGAGGTTTAGGATAAGTCCCCCAGAGGATCCTTTCCTCTTGACTATATTTGAGTTGATATAAGTCCTCTAATGTCATTCACTCGATGTCGCCCTGTCGATGGCTTTTGTCAAGAAGACTATCCCAACAATCGGTTCCTTCTGGGAGGATGTGAGTCCTCGAGCTTTCTTCCTAGGTTGATTATTTGCAAACCCTGCTTGGGTTGGTTAATGTTCATTATGCCGACTCACCACTGGATACACCACTCTTGGCTGATGTGAGTCCCCGCACTTTCTCTTTGAGTTGGCCATCGAATACTAATTTGATATATGACTAACCATGTCATTTTGTCCAAGGTTTTGGATTAAGCCCTTAGCGGCCCCATCCCCTACGGACACTCTATTTGGATCACATCCTTTGCAACCCCATTTAGACACTACTCAGGTTACTCTTGGATTGAACAATCCTCCTTTCCTAGTAGCCTCCCCTGTGGTTGGAGAATTTGGTCAACGGATGCATAGATTCTCCCTTGGTTGAGTAAATCTGAGATAGGTCTAGACTAATATAAGCTCCTTCTCAGTTTGATCCCTCACAAACTAATAGGATCCATGATAAACAAACTAAACAAAATAAATAAATTTAATTCACTTGTGGATTAGGAATTTAAGCCCCAAAGGACCTCTTTTCCCAATCAGGCATCCTATCTTTAGGCGGTCAGTGAGAACTCCCTATAGAATTGCCGACTACACAGTTGAGATAAATCCACAGTCACTCGCTCCATAGTTCAATCTATTTTGTTTAAAGTAGGTTACCTGACAGTCATTCTGCCTTGGAAGATATAAGACTATGATGCATTCTTTCTAGCATGATTGTTGCAAACTGACGGATAGCCCTAGGTCGGGTTTGATTTATTGCCCAAAGTAACCAATCACCCTAGTGGTCTATTGTAGTGAAAGATGTGAATCCCTGAGATTTCTTCCCATCAATTGATCATTGCAAACTGAAAGGCACTCCTTTGGTCAGATAGTTCTCCCATCGGCCAGGAAGTTACTCCCTTTGGTTGAGTAAATCTAAGAAAGGTGTAGGTTGATATATGCTCCTTCTCAGTATGATCCATCACATACCAAAAAAAATCCATCAAATAAATCTAAAAATGAAACTAATCTTGACCATCTTTGAGTTGATCTAAGTCCCTCTGCGGCATTCACTCAATAGTTAGCCCTAGGTTGGATTCAATATGTTGCCTTGCCAATGGACTACCCCAGCAAATGGTCCCTACTTTAGAATATGTAAGTCTACTATGCTTTCTTCCTAGTAGCAGTTGCTTATCGGCATCCCTTTGGTTGTAGTCCTACTATGTGTTTAGATACTAATCTTTTGGATTGGTAAATCTAGTTAGGCTCCATGGCTCTACATCACATCCTTCATGACCAGGTCCTTCTCAAAAATCCAAATCTAAAAATTGAAACAAATTCAACACTTCCCTAATGGGACTTAATTAAACATATCAAATCAATTTCTCTCTAGCTAGACTCAAATCAAATCAAACCTCTCATCCCCTTGTGGATGATTTGAACCTGCTTCCCTAGTGGAAGGTTCACATAATCTATCTCTAATGGATCCCTCCTTCCCTCTCTTATGTACTTGACATAAGTAGAGCCACTTGCACTAAGCTCTGGATTCCTTCTATACCTTGGGTTAGGAGTAGATCGTCTTTGTTAGTGCTTGTGATTGTTCAGTGTTGTTGATCATTGCATCCAACAATACGTGTGGTGTTCCTTGTCAATCACACCACACCTATTGGGCACCCTTTGTAGACCTCATTTTTAGGATGAGCTCTCAACTCCTCCATCTTAGACATAGGACCCTTCTTATACTTTAAGATATCCTTAGTCTTAAGACACCTCTAGTTATTAGGTGGGCACTCAACCTAGCCCTAGAGACTTAGAAGAGTTAGCCATAGGAATAAGTCATACCTTAAGAGTCTTAGAAAGATCTGCCTACCCTATAGCTTAAACCACATTCCTTCCTTCCTTCCTTCAAGTCAAACTCCAAATCAAATCAACATCAAACCTAAAATAATTCTAGCCTAATTGATTTTCTCCAAATTCAAATCAATGCTACAAGATTGAAATCCATGATTGAGATCCATGATTGAAATTCCAAGTTCAAAATATTTCCTAGGTCCTTAATCCCCTCTTAAGGACTTAGCCTAAATCATCTTCAAATCAATTCAAATTCAAGAATTTTTCCCATAACTCATTTATACAATCATTTATATTCACATATATAAATGAAATATAAATTCAAATCAATCAAATCAAATTCCAAATTTCAAATATTTCCTAAGTCCTTGATTTCCCATGGACTTAACCTAAATCATCTTCAAATCAATTCAAATTCATAAAATTTTCTCACAACTCAATTATATTCTCATATATAAATGAAATATAAATTCAAATCAATCAAACTAGATCCAAAATCCAAATTGCAAATCTTGCCTAAGTCCTTTGATTTCCCTTCATGGACTTAGCCTAAATCAATTCAAATTCATGAAATTTTCTCATAACTCATTTATATTCTCATTTATATTCTCATATATAAATGAAATATAAATTTAAATCAATCAAACTAAATCCAAATTCCAAATTCCAAATCTTTTAAGTCTTTTGATTTCTCTTCATGGACTTAGCCTAAATCAAATCTAAATCAAATTCAAATTCATGAAATTTTCTCATAACTCATTTATATTCTCATTTATATTCATATATAAATGAAATATAAATTCAAATCAATCAAACTAAACCCAAAAGTCAAATCAAATTAACAAATCTTTCAAATTCTTTATCTCTTAAGGACTTAGCCTATATCATGTTCAAATCACTTCCAACTCATGAAATTTTCATAACCCATTTATATTCTCATTTATATTCACATATATAAATGAAATATAAATTCAAACAATCAAAACCAACTCCAAAAATCAAACTCAAATTCAATGAAAATCCAACCTAAGCCTTTTAAGTCAAATCCTTGAACTTAGCCAAATCAATTTTAAATCAAGCCAAACTCTTGATTTTTTTTTCTTCATGATTCAATCAATCCTTCAATCATGAATCCAAATATAAATAGAAACTTCAATCACTTAACCAAAACTCAATTCAAAAATCAAACCTAAGTCAAACTCATATTCACCCCTTTCAATTTGAAATTATCAAATGAATCAAAACTCATTTGACTTCAAATCACTTGCAAATGGATTTATATTTCAAACATAAGTCCATATGTGAGTTCAATCAAACTCAAATCAAGCCTTGACCAAGCTATTTGATCCACTTAGGCTCACTTGACCCAAAGTGACCTAAAGTACCCTTATGATTGAAATACAAACTTCAATCACTTAACCAAAACTCAATTCAAAAATCAAACTCAAATTCAATCAAAATCCAACCTAAGCCTTTCAAGTAAAATCCTTGAACTTAGTCAAATAAATTTCAAATCAAGCCAAACTCTTGGTTTTTTTTCGTGATTCAATCAATCCTTCAATCATGAATCCAAATATAAATATAAACTTCAATCACTTAACCAAAACTCAATTCAAAAATTAAACCTAAGTCAAACTCATGTTCACCCCTTCGAATTTCAAATTGTCAAATGAATCAAAACCCATTTGACTTCAAACCACTTGCAAATGAATTTATATTTCAGTCAGAAGTCCATATGTGAGTTCAATCAAACTCAAATCAAGCTTTGATGAAGCCATTTGACCCACTTAGGCTTACTTCATCCAAAGTGACCTAAAGTACACTTATGAGCCAAACTCTAATCCTAACCAAATTAGATTGAATGCCAATCTAAACCTCTAATCATGACCAACAATCATATGATCAATCACTCAAACTGGGTCAAACCAAGTCAAACCCAAGGGTTGACCAAGTCAACACTTAGCCAAAATGAAACCCAACATAGCCAAAATCCACCATAGGCTAAATTGATTGAAACCAAAGATCTAAGTTCATTCATGATCAATGTTTGAACTTGACCAAGTCAACATTTGAGCCTAACCTAGCCCAATTGGCCGCTTGACCTGAGTTGACCCAACTTGACATAAAAAGTCAAAATGGGTCAAAACTTGATCTAAGCCAAATCAATTGAAACCAATGGGTCAAGTTCATTCCAAAATGATTATTGAACTTTTCCAAATCCCCAATTGGCTAACTAGACCCAATTGATCATGAACCCAGCTTGACCTAAAGGATTATATTGAGCCAAATTCAAACCTAACCAAAATCGATTGGAAAAAAAGATACCAATCCCTTTCATATGACCAACCAAACCTAAACCTACGCATGACCTAGCTCAAATAGGTCAAATGGCCCAGATTGGTCAACTTGACCCATTTGTCCTAAATGAAATCAAATGAACCAAATTCATACCTAAACTAAATTGAATCAAATCAAAACTACCAAAATATTTCAAATGGTCATATGAACTTGACCCAACCCTTGGTTTGACCCAATTTGACCATTTGGTCAACTTGACCCAAGTTGACCCATTTTGACCTAAATTGGTCAACATGGGCCAAATCACATCAAACCAACTCCAAATTCAATGAAACTTGGCCAAACCTATTTTCTCATCATATCAAACATACCCAAACAAAAATCAAGGTCAAATGAACATTTTACCCCTAGGCCATAGGATAAATTTTGACCAAATCCATTTGGAATTTTCTCAAATCCTCTCCATGACCACTTGGCACCCTCTTGGTGGATCAAGTGAACACTAGGGAGTGTGGTGCACCCAACCCAATGGGTTTGGGTCAACCCAACTTAGCCTAATGGCCAAACTGACCACTCCCAATGAAATGGCCACATGAAAATCCCCCTTACACTCAATTCAAGCACATGGCCACCTCACCCACTCCTTCCCTGGCCAAAACCAAACCACATGCAATTCAAAATAGCCTAACTAACTCATTGCATGAGGTGTATTTATCAAAAATTGCATAATCCTTCTCGGCCATCCGATTGCTCAAGAGGAAGATATACTCCCCATAACTCAATTCAATCTTCACTCTCCCTCAGTCGATTGAAGCATAAGAACTCAGAGCAAGCCTTAGAGAGTCTTCCTAAGCTTTCTAGAGAGGATTTGAAAGTTAGTTTTCTCGATTTTTATCACTTGGAAATAGGGGAGCTTGACTAAAATTTGAATTTACTCCACACTCAACATCAACCCAATTCCTTCTTCAAGCTCCATCAGAGGACCAAGTCGAACTTGCCCAAGCTCTTTCCCAAGCTCCTAAGGTAAGGGAGGATGCAATTCGATCAAGGCTGAGCTCAAGGAAAGGAAGAGTTTTCCCATAGAAGCATCCACTCAATTTCAAAGCCACCAAACTTCAGCAAAGCTTCCTATCAACTAGATGAAGCTCCTATAAGGGAATCGAGCGTCGGTGATCACCTCCGATGAGGTATGCCATTTTTTTGAGCTTAAGCTCAATGTATGTTGGTCCTTTGTGAAGTGAACTTCAATCCTAGGTTGATCTAGCCATTAGATGTTCTTGTATTCATGCTTAGATGGTGTGGGTTGATTTTCATTCCAATCTGAGCTCGATTTTGCCTAAAACATGGCCTATCTCCATGGCTCATAGAGAGTGGTAGGGATGAATATCTGGCCATCCATCCATGCATTTTGGATGGACGGCCAAGATTAAAATGCGTAGCACCCATAATTTCCTCCCTCATATCCACGGCTTTAATCTCAGCCATCCGATCCTTGATCGAACGGCTGAGGAGAATGCGCATAGCGCCCCGCCACGTGGTGCTACGATGTGATGGGTTAAGTATCCAATCCCGTCATGCCACACGTAAAGCGCATTCAATACTAGCGGCACACGTGGCACCGATGGGATTAATAATATAATTAGGGATTATTTAATTTCTAATTAATCACCAAATTTTCTAAAATTCATATCAAAGTGTCAAAAAATCAAAAAAATATGAAATGAATTGCATATGAAAGATAATTGAACATAGAATATTCTAAAATTAATTGCATTGGAATTTGAATAATATTTTTCTCTAAATTTAGATTTTATTGAGAATGTTATTTTGCAAATTACACTTTAATTACTCCTCTGATTAATCTTAAACTTTTTGTGCTTAATTAGTAGGATGACTCCGACCTCCCCTAATTTTCTTAGGACTTATTGGTGGCTTAATTAGGGGAATTGCTAGTTCATTCCTTAATCACTCCCTTAGTGTAATTAAGCTTAATTAAGGGTATAATTAGTTGTTTAACCCTTTCATTGAGTCAATTAAGTTTTGATTAAGTGAATGTGAGGTTCAAATAATAATTTTGAGATACTTTCTTGAGATATTCCCTAAAGCCCCTTTTCTTCCTTAATCCATCTTTCATTAAGGGTTAATTCACTAATTACCCCCTTAGTTAGTTTCATAAAATTCTAAAACCTTCCAAAACTTAATTAATCTATATTGCATATATGCTTAGGTGTTTAAGAGCCTAAGTACATTAAGGAAATCAAAATCCAACTCACATGTGTGAGAGGGGTTATGAAATTACTTAAGTTAAATCCCTTTAGTTAAATTAATCACTAATAATGAGCCAAATTGCATTAGGCCTTTTCTTCCTAGATGCATTGCAAATTTAAATTCCTTGTGAGGTTTTATGTCATCTCATTGGCTCATGATTATTTGATTAAATATGCTAAGGTGGTATAGGTAATGGGTAATCAATACACTTAATTTATACCTTAACCTAATCAAAATATAAAATAGATCTAATCATCTAAAGATTGAACTTAAATATCATACACATGTGGGAATGGGTTAATAATAGCAAACTCACCTCCCACTTCTCAAAATTAAACTCAAAACAAAACCAAACCTTCTTTAAACTAATTTGATTTGCTTTAAGCTTTCTTATTTCATAAGATTATATTTAGGAATTAATTAGGGTGAATGTGTTTACATGCTTTCATCATTTTAGTTCCTTCCCAACATGTTAAATCTATATGTCATATGAATTTCATGCATTCATTCTTTTCAAGAATCAAAATGAAAGTGAAATATTTCTTTTATGTCAAATTGCATGTTTTGACCAAAAATAGAAATATGAGTGGCTATTATCATTATTAAATCCAAATTACTTTCAAAATATAGGAATAAATTACCAAAACTGAAAGTGTGTTACTTATATTTTATTTATAAGCTTGCATGTGAGCAAAATATAAGGATGTGCTTAGTGTAGTTTCCCTTTTTCCCTCTTTTAGTATAGTTTTGAATAGGATTTGATAAAGTGTTTAGTCCATCTAAAAAGAACCTAACACTAGCCTAATTCCATTTCTTATTCATTCTTATGCTATTACTTTAATAAGTATATCTACACTTGTACATATAAGTTGCATAAACAAAATAAACAATCAAATACAAACTTTTGCATTTTTATTTTCCATTTATTTCTTTGGTACATATGCTTGTATTTAAGAAAAGTGGTATATTAGTCTGGACAACCCGAGGTTGCGAGGCTTTAAGTAGCCCTAAGTAGGTCTTGTACCTTACACCCTTGGTTAACAATGGTGTCATACTCACTTATGCCTTTCATATATTCATGTGTGTATGTGATAATTGGATAAGAAATTCCTTTTCTACTTAATAAAAATCATGCATCATAAGCATTCAAATTTCCTTAAGTAATTCACTTAGCATTCATCATAAATTATGCTAAACATCTCCATTTGTATGTATAGATATGCTTAGGGTTCATTCATATGCATGTTATATACGTTGGGAAAGAAATGAAGTGATGTATATTTTGTGAATTTAGTTCACTTTACTTTATCTTAAAAATGCCTCGATTTTTGAATAGGTTTGTTTAGAGTTCATCTAAACTTAGGATTAATTAAAACACATAATAAAATATTCATTAAATAAAATTAAACATGAATCCACTTTAGAAATTTCTTAAGGTAGGGAAGGAAAGAGAAGTTCTTTACTCTTTTCCCTCTCTTTACAACACTTAGTAATTAATTGTAAGATCAATCCAAACCTATACAAAGCATCAAATAAAATCAACTCAAATCAACTAAACACTTAAATGAAACCACCCATCTAAGTTGAACATCTTCACACTTAGAAAATCTAAACCTTAAAATCATAGCGAAGCATACCACACAAACCTTTTAAAGCACACACATTAGACTAAGTCACCACTTCTAGCTTTAGGTTAGGGCGGTGCATGGCTTGATATTTTGTTTTTATTTTATGATATTCTATTTTAGTCTGGATGTTAGGGTGAATGTGCGTAGAATGAATGGTACGATGATTTAGTCTAATCATTATTTTTTACAGGGGATTATGCTTAAGGGGTGTTGTAATAAATAAAAATATAATTGCTTTTACTGTGCAGGTGCTCATACCCCTAAGCATAATCCAATAGGCCAGGTGGACTTGGTTTCCCATATGTGGGGTGCTAAGTCTAATATACATGCTTGGGATTTATATGGTTTGTTTAGTTAATCTCTATTTTGCATGTGTTAGTTAGATTTACTTTTCCTTTTCATGTATTTTTGCAATTAGGATTTTGGAATGATTGTTATGGGGGATTAGGATGAACATTGGTCATAAGATCTCATCTTATGCACCATGTGAAGCCTTTGGAGCAATCACCTTCCAACCATCCAAAGGAAGGAACCACAAAAGAAAGAAGAAAAGAAGAATGAAGAGATGAAGCTTGATGACCCCCATAATAATGAATTCCTTATTGTATACTTAATTTTATGTGGGTTGTATGAGGGTAGAGCTACTACCCAATTTGTTTTTTTGGGTTTTGTGGTGGTGCCTGACCACAAATGGCCTCTTACTCTTTTGAATTAGCTTTATAAATTGATTGATGATTTATTTAGCTTGTGCATTAAGATGGCATCCTTTTCTTTCTTCCTTCTTGATGTATGGCCGATGTGGATTAGGCTCTTAGGAAAAATAAATCTTCTACCAAATTTAACAATTCAAAATTAAAATAAATAACTCATAACCTCACCTAAAGCTTAAGCTAAAAATCAAGATAAAAGAATTAGCAACCCTTTAGTTGGATGGGTATTTCTTTTATAACATCATGCACAAATGCATATTATTTTCACTCTTGATTGGAGGGCTTCCCCTTTGCTAGAGAAACTTGGCTCGACCTTTGAGAGCCATGGTGGAAATACACCTCCTCCCTTCTCGCTAATTTTGGCCAATAATCTTAATTCTCATGCATTATGCATATGAATCCTCTAAGCTTGAGTCAAATGATTATCCAAATGAAAATAATATGTAATATGACTTGCATTAGATTTAGGTCATTTGAAGCATGCCCTTACATGATCTAGTCTCTTTAGGGAGTGATTTTAAGGATATGTTACTTTCTAAATAAATAACAACCTAGTTATCTTGCATAAAGCATATGACTTGCCTATATGAATTTAAAATCGTAGGAGGAGTTAGTTAGCATCCACCCTAGTTGTAAGTCCAAGTAGTCGGGTGGTTTGTCCTCTCTTGTGGATGAAAACCAAATACCCATTTTCACCTTAGATTTAGGTCATGCTTTTGGCCCTCGCCAAAGCTCCCAAGATTTAGGTTATGAGGTTGCTTCTCCCTTTTTTAGGCCATAAGCATAAATTCTCACCTCTTAGGTATTTCCATAACCTTGTATTGTGGAATCAAAAGTCATAAACTTCTAATAAAATTCAACTCAAATAAATAATTCAATTTCAAAAAAAAAAATATAAAGCCCAACTATAGTATAGTTTGAGATGCTCGTTAGATTTTCTAGCATCGTGAGCATCTCCTACTTATCTTCCTTTGGCTCCAATAATAACTCTCTCTATTTGATCAATCTCATTTGATCTTCCAAAATAAACTAATTGATTAATAGTCCTACATATTGAAATCTTTGGAGACAATAATCATTTACCTTAATTGAGAGTATTCCTAAGGAATCCCCTTCCTTAGGATGTAATTAACTATGGGGGTTTGCCACCATAGGAAACTTAATGAACCTGATTTAAAATAAACCTTACTTTTTTTTTCGTGTAAAGTAAGGGAAGAATCTTTGGTACACATGCAGGCCCATTGTCTTTAGGATTCTTTGTTGAGGCGATTAGGTTCATTGTAGGGTGGTGGCTTCTATCTTTCGAGATAGTACACCTCTCCTCAATGCTGTACCCTATCACCCTCAATAAGAATATCTGCGGATCTATGTGGTGTCAAAATGCATAAAAAGAATATATTTATATCTTCATTTTTATTCTACATAGAGTGAAGATGGAAGTATACATCTTAGAAATTCTTATAAAATTTCACCACACTTTGCAACATGGTTAGGTTGTTATTTACTTAGAAGAGAAACTAAGTCTTTAAACTCACTCCTTAAGAGACTAGATCATGAAGGTCATGAATAATGACATAACTCCAATGCAAATTTTGTCAAGTTTTACTTGATTTTTAGACTTTTTATTTTGACACAGACTATAGGATTTTATATGCCTAAATGCATGAGAAATTGATTGTTGGCTAAATCAAAATAGAAACATGTGTTTTACCATCAAAGGCTCTTACAAGTTAAGCTTTTATTCTCAGCAGATGGAAGCCCTCCCAAGTGGTAGAATATGACATGATATTATACATTCAATCATCCATTTAAGGGGTTGCTAAATATTTTATTATCTTGATTTAATTCCTAAGCTTTTATGTGAGGTTATGAATTATTTTAAAATTTTAGTTATGAGTTATTAATGGGATAGAAAATTTATTTTTATCCTAAGAGCCTAATCATATCCATGCCAGACAGCAATCACCAATCATAAATAAACTATGAAAAGGCATGTTATCTCCAATACCCAAGCTAAACAAAACATGAAATAATTTTATAAAGCTATTGCAAAAGAATAAAAGGCTTATGCGGTCGGGTACCGCCATACAACCCAAAAAGAAATGTGTGTATCCGAGGTCTACCCTTATACATCCCGGTATAATGAAAGAGTAATTATAATTATGAAATGATAAGTGTTATGGGGATCTTCATTCTTCATCCTCCATTCTTCACTCTTCATCTTTCATTTCTTTATTTTGATTTGCTCTATTTCTTTCTTTCTTTTGGCTTGATTGGGATGTAGCTTGCTCTAAAGGGCTCACATGGTATATAAGACTTGGTCATATAACCAATGTTCATCTTTAATCCTCATAACACTTATCTTAATTATAATGCAAAAATTACATTAAAAAGAAGGAAAGTAAATCTAGCTATACATATAAAATAAATGTTAGCTAAACACACCATACAACCCAAGTAGTTATAATAATAATTTAGAATTAGCACCCCTCATATGGGTAACCAAGCTCACATGTCCTAACTTGGGCTATGCTTAGGGGCTAAGCAACCTGCACAGAAAAAAGTATTTATATTTTTATTACAGTGGTCCCTTAAGCATGACTCCCTGCATAAATATGATTAGGCTAATATCGACCTAACATTTAGGCTACGCACATATACCCTAACATCCAGTCTAAAATAAAACATCACAAAACTAAACATTCATCAAACCATGCACCGCCCTAACATAAAGCTAGAAATGATGACTTAGCCTAATGTGCATGTGTTAGAGCTTGTGTGGTATGTCTAACTAGGCTTTAGAGTTATGACTTAATAAGTGTGAGGGATTTAATTTTTGAAGGGTTGATTTCTCTTTAAGTGGTTTAGTTAATTTGGAGATTTCACTTAGTATTTTCTTTTATGTTTCATGTAGCCTACACTTAGCAACTAAGTGTTATAAAGAGAAGAAAGAGAGATATTCCCTCTTTTATCCCTACTTTAAGTCATTTCTAAGGTGAGTTAATTAATGAATTTCTTTTAGTGAATGGTTTATTATGTGTTTTTAATTAACCCTAAGTTTAGATTCATTCTAAATAGCCCCGCTCAATAAGAAATGCATCTTAGGATTAATTAGGATGGATTACTATCACATAACACACATCCATTTGTTTTTTTCTATCTTGTATATCATGTATATGAATAATCTTAAGCATACCTATACATGCAATGTAAATCTTAGCACACTTTGATGATGAATGCAAAGAAGTATATTTTGAATTTAAATGTTTCATTTATTGATTGAATTATGAATGCATGGCTTTATTATGTAGAAAAGAGAGATTTTTGATCCATTAGCTAGACACACATTCACATGTATAAAAGTTTTAAGTGAGTACGGTGCCATTATTTTCTACACTAGGAGCGTAAGGTACAAGACCAACTTAGGGCTACTTAAAGCCTCGCAGCCCCGGAATGTCTAGACTAATATACCACTTTTCTGAAATACATTTGAATGTACAAAAAGGACCAAATGGATAGGGAATCATGCAAGAAATTATGTTTGATTTGGTTGTATAATTTACATGTGTAATATGAAATTCTTCTTAAGTCTTAGCATGAAGATGCATAGGAATAGATTTAGGCAGTGTTGTGTTCTTTTCAAATGAACTATACACTTGCAAATCCTATATGAATCCATGTTAAGAGAGGGAAAGAGAACTTCATATTACACATCTCATAATATCATCATATGCAAGTTTATAAATATTTGTAAGTAGCATAACTTCATTTATAATAACTGATTTATAGGTTTTGAAAATAGTTTTTGGTTTAATAGTGATAATAGTCACTCATATTTTTAATTTAAGCCAACACATGCAATTTGACATAAAATAAAATATTTTATTTAATTAATTTTTAAAAGAAATGAATGCATGATTTCATATGGCAACCAATATTTAGCATGATTGGAAAGAAATAAAGGAATTTAAGCACATGATTTCATTCATCCCTAATTAATTCTAAGGACAATCATATTAAATAAGGCTATTTAAAATGGACCAAAATTCTTTAAAGGCATTTTTATTTTCGAATTTGATTTGATTTAGGAAATATAAGAGAGGTTTGCTAATCCTAACCCATTTCCCCATATGTGAATTAGTTTGGTTTAATAAAGAATATTTAAGTTGATTTTATGTCTTGATTAGGTTAAGATATGGATTAAATGAATTAATTATCCCTTACTTACATCACCTTAACTTAATTAACTAATTAATAATAAGCCAATATGATATGCAACCACATGAAAAGTAAATTTACAATGCTCTAAGAAATGAAAAGGGCATAATGCAATTGGCTTATGATTAATAGTTAATTAAGCTTAAAGGATCTCACTTAATTACTTTTATGATTTTCTCACACATGTGAGCCAACAATAATTTCATTATCTCTCACCTTGGGTTATTGAACGCCCAAGAAGCTACCCAAGATCAATTAAAGGTTGCTTAGGTGTGAATGAATTGATTTTTAATTTTAATTTCATTAAGCCTTTGATAAATTGATTAAACACTTTGGTTATGTTTTAATTTGAATGATGAAATTAACTTAAGGGAAAGGATCAAGGGAAAGGCCCAATCATAATCTCTAAATCATTTTAATATTCAATTAGGTTTTGATTTCCTTGAAGATTAATCACTTAATTAATCAATTAATCATTCCATTAATAAGTAGATAATTCAATTTTTATGTTCACATTCCAGTATTTCAACATTATGTATATTATGATTAAAGAGTGATTAGAGTTACTCAAATGATTTCCTAATTAAGCAATCAATAAAATCCCAAAAGATAGGTCATCCCCTAAACATTCACAAAAAATTGAGTGATTAATTATGGTGTGATTAATAATTTTTTGATAAAACCTAATTAAGCCAAAATCACATTCAAAATCAATTAATTATAATTTTCCTAGATTCTCCTCTAAAATATCTTCCAAATGAGCCTAAGTTTGTATTTTTTGGATTTTTTACAATTAGTTATGATTTTAGGAAGTTTCAGGATTAAAAATCAGATTAATTAAGCTAATTAAACCCTTAATCCCATTGAGCCATGTGGCGACCCGACGACGTCCGTGGGCATGATAGATTGACTATTTAAGTAGTCACATCCACTTCGGACGTTCTTTTCATGCTATCGATCCAGATGGGATGGCCATGATTTAATTCACGGGTTAAGGGAAAAATCAAAGGATTTATCACACAATTTAATAATAGCCATCTATTTTGATCATGTGGAATGGATGGCATATGAGCTATCCTAATCACGAGTGATGAAAGATGAGCACCGTCCATCTTTCCCCATTTGATCCGAGCTTACCCAAGCTCGGATTGGGATCAAATGGATCCTACACCATCTAAAGGAGCATGCAATCACATCCAACGGTTGAAATCCCTTGACATAGAGATTTCTTTTATAAAAGACCAACACACAGAGGCCTAAAGCTACAGTTTTGAGAAATTACCTCGCCGAAGCTAAGACCGAGATCAATGGAGGTAGCTTTGTCTAGTAGAGAAGCCTTGTTGAAGAAGTTTGAGCTCAATTTGGCCTAGGGTGCTCGGTCGACTAATCCACGCATGCATACACCTCAGCTTCAATCGAACTCCAATCTCTGGTGCTTTGGAAGGCTTAGAAATGATCTGGTTAGCTTGATTGAGTATGAGGATGGTGTGGGTGCATGGAATTGGGATTTGATTTAGTAGAGAGGTAGTATTGCTTGAGGGAAGGGTGTCCTATTTCGATTTGCACATAAGAGTCGCAATGGCATATCGAGGAGAGGTTGGGGATCTTTGGAATCACTCTGAGGAGTTCAAAATGAACATGGGGACTCAGAGAGTGCGATTGATGTCTCCCCGAATTGAGGGAGAGTATATCCCAATCAAGCGTGAATTGAATTCATAAATCCATAAATTGACCATCAAGCCCATCGAGTGTCACCTGCCACGCGTGGCTCCGGGTTGGTCAAGTAGTAGTAGGAGCTCCAAGGGAAGATAAGGAGTGCTAGGGTGGGATTGCTCTTCCTTGTGTCCATAGGTTCGGCCATGGATGAGAGGGAAGAAGCATGGATCCTCATGGAAAAGGCTAGGGGTTTAGAGTGGGTTAGAAGCTCTAGGAATACTTCATTTGGCATCTTGATGGCTGTTATGGAGATAGCAAAGTGGACTTTACCACTTTGGTAGGATCCAATGCAAATGGCTTTACATTGGTCAATCCCAGCTTGGCTTTCAAATGAGTTTAGGCAGATTTGAGGGTGCTTTGGGGCTGATGGGGAGTGGTTTTGATTAGTCAAAGGGGTTCCATAGGGTGGCTTGAAGTGGTTTAGCTCAATTTGGGCAAAAGGGTTCAATTGGCTTCACATTAAGTTGGTTGACCAATTAAATCAATCAAACCAAGTTAGGTCTAAATCAAGATTTGGAATGTTTTGGTGTGACTAATTTGATATGGTTTGGCTTATATTTAGCTTTGACTCATTTGGCTTCAAATGGGTCAAATGGGTCAAGTCATCAATTTGACCCAATTGACCAAATTTGGGTTAGTGTTGAGTCAAGTTCAATTGGTCATATGAATAGGATTGGTAGCTTTGGTTTTTAATTTGGGTTTAATTTGGGTTTTGGCCAATTTGACCCTTTAGGTCAATTTGGGCTAGTTGGGTATTGGGTCAATGTTGCTTAATTTGGGCTCAATTATGGCTTTGGTCAAGTTCAACAAGTGATTTGGAGTGAACTTGAGATTGGTTGCAATCAATTTGTTAAATCATGATTTGACTTATTTTGACTTTTAGGCCAATTTGGGTCAACTTAGGTTAAGTGCCAATTAGGGTTTGGTTTTGGCTCAATGTCAAAAGCAAGCCAATGGTTTCACCACCCATAAGCTGATTGATTGGATTTGATGTGTTGACCAATTCAATTTGTTGATTAGAACTTAGCTCAGTTTTTGGTGGGTCAAGTGAGTCAAAGGTCACTGCTTGATCAATGTTTTTAAGTTTAAGTTTGAACCCACATATGAGCTTAGGATTGAAATATAAATCCAATTACAATTGGTTTGGAGCCAAATGGGTTTTGGTTCATATGATAATTTCAAGTCAAAAGGGTCAACTTAGGCTTGATTTGGGTTGACTTGGATTTGGTTTGATAATGGTGGTTTATGTTTATATTTGGATCCATGATTGAAGGAATGATTGACTCATGAAGAATCCATGAGTTCTGCATTGATTTGGGTATCATTTAGCCAAGTTCAAAAAATTGGCTAAAAGGGAATTTGATTTGATTTGGGTTTGGTTTTGGCTATTTGTATTTATATTAAATTTATATTTGTGAATATAAATGAAAATATAAATAGATCATGAAAATCACTTGAGTTTGGAGTGATTTGGAAGCAAATTTGATTAAGCTTAAGGATGTAGATCAAAAGTGCTAATTTGGGTTTTGATTTGGTTTGATTTATTTTTGGTCATTGGAGGGTGGATTTCATTTATATTTATGAGTATAAATGAAGAATGATTGATTTATAAGCAAATCAATCATGTTTGAGTTGATTTGGATCAAGATTTGATTAGCTTATGGAGGTAGGTCCATATGGCTTAAGAAGAATGTGATTTGGTTTGATTTATTTTAAAAGGTTTAAATTTGATTTCATTTATATATGTGAACATAAATGAAGGAATGATTGATTTATAAAGAAATCAACCAAGTTTGAGTTGGTTTGAAGGAGTTTTGTCTAAGCACATGAAGGTGGTTCATATGGCTTTTGAAGAGATTTTGGAATTTGGAGTTGATCATGAGTTTCAATCATTTAGAATTTGGAATTGATTTATGATTTGGAATTTGATTTGAGATTGGATTTGATAATTGAGAAAATCAATTGAGTTGGGGTTGATTTGGATTTGGTAAAGGCTAAGTCCATAAGATAAAATCAAAGGGCTTAAGAAAGGGATTTGAAGTTTGAATTTGGTGATGGATTTCAATCATTGAACAGTTGGATTTAATTTAGGAATTTGAATTTGAATTTGAGGTTTGGTTTGAAAGAAGGAAGCAAAGATTGGGTTTGGGCTATAAGGTAGGCAAGTCTTCTTAAATCCCTAAGGCACAGCCTATTCCTATGGCTAACTCTTCTAAGCCTCTAGGGTTAAGTTAAATGTTCACCTAATTACTAGAAGTATCTTAAGACTAATAAACTCTTAGTGTCTATAAGAGTCATAGACCTGTAATGAGAAAATTTAGAGCTCACTCCAAAAATGAGGTCAACAGAGATAAATCGGGCATTTCTTCATAACTCCATGCAAAGCAGTCCTTAAGCTCAGCTAATAGTCTAAGTCATTGGTTTCTTGTTCATTCAACAAGGATCGGATGCATGTTGGACGTAGATTGTCTTCCATTCCCAAATTTATTTCTTTGAGCTCATCGATGGTTGATCTAATCTCTTCTTCAAACTTTGGCGGTGCATCTCTAACTTCAGGCTCATTTGGGTCATCTAAGTTTCTAAACATACTCTCATAAGAGTTATCATGATTTGAGAACTTCCACCCCAAAGAGTGGTGATGATTAAGCAATGGTTGTCATCATCGACTGGACCTACTGTGTCAAATCCTAGTCCTAGTCTTGATTGAGAATATCTACTTTGGTGGTCCATAACCTTTCAAAGTAATCCAACCTGTGTTTAAACTAAGTATGTGGGATTAATTCCTTTTTTGCTCAGTTAAGAACACAAGGAGAATACCAATGAAAAGGCAATTGTATTAAATTTTTATATGAATCATCCTTAAGTTCTATATCAGCTTCTTGACTTGAGGATGATGCTCCCAACAAAAATCTCTTTAGTTTGACATCTATGGATGTCTTGGGGGCCTCCTTAACTACTAAACCTTCAATTTTCTAGGAAGAAAGTGAGGTTAGAGCTAAGGTTCCCAATTGTTGTTTGACTATTCTACATAATAGTGATTCATATACATTCATGCTTTGCTTGGAGGCCTGGTCTTCATCGATGTCTTGCTCGAATGTTACCTCCAAAGGGACCCGCTAAGAGGGGTTGGTTAGCATGCTAACCACATGAGACTCATCCTCCAAGCTGGACTCTAAGTCTATGTGGATAGCGGGGGTATTCCTGTGAGTCGAAACATAGCTCTTATTGGGTGGCTAATAGGGAGAAGGTCTTCCACCTCTGGAGCGCCTCTAGATCTACCTTTGCCTCTACCTAGTCGGGGTTGAGTCATCCTACCCATGTGTTTATGTAGAGAAACAAGCTATGGGTGGAATCTAATATCTGGCTCTACTTCTTCCTATGATTCAGCTCACTTGCATTTTCATTTTCTTTTCTTTTCTTTTTTTTCTTTTTTCTTTTTTTTATCTTTTTGAATATTCACCAAGTTTGTGAAAATAAACTTTTTTTGATTTGGAGGAAGATAGTATTGCGTCTTCATATATCTCAACCTCCCTAACTGAAAATGGCTTCAATTCTCCTTTGACACAATACTCGATTCTACCTCTTCAGAATTTGATGCACTTATATAAAGAGGATGGAACCATGTTGTTTCCATGTATCCAAGGCCTACCGAACAAAGTAATGAAGGATGTATCTAAATCAATTATGTAGAACTTGGCTTCTATCTTCCAGTCATCTATCTCTAATGGCAACAGTATAGAGCCTAAAGCCCTCTCACCTTGATCATTGAATCCTCTCAACATCATCTGATCTCCTCGAAGTTTAGAGATATCAATCCTCAGGCAGGCAAGGGTCTTCAGACTCATAATTTTCACTAATGCACTTGGATCAACTAACACCCAGGCGAGTCTAAATCTGCCCATGTCCATTGTAATGTAGAGAGGACAGTTGTGCTCTGTTGTCCCCAAAAGAAGGTCTTCATTGGTGAATGTAACTCCACGGGCTTCTCTTGAATAATATGCCTCCTCTCCAATAGCGATCAGCTGAGCTAAACATATTTCTAGATCAAGAAGGGCTTTGATTAATGACTCTCTCATCTCTTTAGATAAGACAAAGGCATCATATATGCTTAGTTTAGCTGGCAACTTTCTTAGGTGAGCGAGGATATTATAGCCAACCCTAGGCTGGTCCTCCACAAGAATATCCATAGGTGGAGCATCCTGTTGAGGGGCTTCTTGATTACTTTAATCAATGACTTGTTTACCCTTATCCTGAGGTGCTACCCTAAGAGGTAGAACTTTGACACTGCGGAGGTTGACTTCAGTGACTTTGTGAGATGATTTAGTGGAAAGTTCTACCTCGCCTCACTTCTCCTATGAGATCATCAGAGTCAGATGACTCCAAATCTATCTCAATGGGTGAACCTAAATGATTTAGGAATGCAAAGTATATTTCTAAATCAGAAGATGAATGATCAGAACTAAAGTTATTATCATTATTTTGTAGACTTAGAGAGTGTTCGAGAGGAATAAAATCTTGAGTATCAGAAGTGAACAAGATGTAAGTGAAAGCTTTCTTCATTGATTTCTTCTTAGATGGAGGTACATGATAGAAATCTAATAAATTAAGTAGGGTAAGGGATTTAGTGCCCTTGTTCGCTTATACAATGCTCCTTCTGGTAGAAGAGGAGTAGTGGAGGAAGAACTAGTAGCTGTAACGGTGGATGAAGTGCTGCACTCGGATGGTGATTGCGCTACTATGCTATCCTGGGCAAGTAAGATGGACTGTTGTTGGGCTTTTACCTTTTTCAAGTTGTCCTTAGCAACTTGTAAACCATCCTTGATGTTGGAGGTTTGAGCTTCTTCAGGCACCTGCAAAGGTAATTTCTTGAACTTAGAGATGATTTTCTTGGAGTTTTGGGATAGGGAGATATCCCAACCTTCCTTGGTCTTAAGAAGATAGTGTGTATGCCCAAGGATTACCCTAATAGAAATGGAGGGTTATTCTAGTAGATATTCCTTAGGGATGCCAATGGCACCCGACTTGTAGCTATGCTCAAGCCAGTCCTTAAAGGTAAAGCAATCTTCCAAGACATGTCTTAGCATGCGGTGTAGGGGCAAAAGTTTGGATCATGACTCTTGTCCACATCCTCCGACCTCCTAGGCTCTAGTAACTGAAAATCAAGCTTCTTTAAGAGGTTCTTTAAGATCTTCCTAACTACCTCCCTTTTGAATGAATAAGGTTTATTCAATTTGTTGGTAAAAGTAGTTAAGTGATAGTTACCCAATGGTGGATAAGAATCACTCTGTGCATGGGGATTCTGGCGGCGTGGAGGCGTTGTGGCAGGTGGCCAATATGATAGCCGAGGCAATGGCAAAGCAAGTGGTAGAGGAAGCTACTGAGCTCAAGGTCTATCTAACTCAACCCTAGCTGGCTGCTTCCCATTATCAACTATTGTGACTTCCCCTATCTTTTTCTCAAATTCCTTCTGTGGTCTGGGCTTGATTGACTAATCTTGGAAAGGTAATTGTTTGGCCTCTCCTTGTAGACTAGCTTCCTTATTGATTAATTTCTAAATGTCTTAATGGTGAACCCTTTAAGCATGAAGGCGATCAATCCATGAATATTCTTGAGTAGAATTTCAACAGCATGTTGTTCGACTGTGGTTCGCATGTCATACTTAAATTGTGCCATCTAAGAATGTAATCAACAAGAGACTCATCGGGATGTTGTTAAGATACAATGAGATTTCCCACAGTTACCCTTCAATGAGCTCCAACAATTCTCTTAATAAAGAGTTGTTCCAACTCAGCAAATGTCTTCACTGAACCATTGGGGAGTTCAGCATACCAATCAAATGTGATTCCTATCAAGCTACTAATGAAGAGGCAAAATAAGAGTGCATCACTGCCACCATCATTGCAACATCTAGCTCTAAAATGTGCTAGGGGTTCCAACAGCCATCAAAATTTTAAAGGATGGAGGCACAAAGCCCTTATGGTATTGGAAACCATCAAATTCCTCTGGGTAGGGTCTACCCTTTGGAATAGATGAGCCACCTCAGGCTTGCGCCAATGCATCCCTCACTTGTTTCTCCACCAAGTGTTTGATATCTTTTTCATGCATGGAGGTGCAATCCACCACTTTTTTATGCAAGGTACCACTATCTCCCTCTACAGGAATGCATCTAAGATGATCTAAAGTGTGTGCCCACTCTACTCTATCGGCCACTCCGAGAGAAGGCTGTGAAATCGGAGCTGAATTCAATGTTGAAACTACTGGCATCAACTCTTTGATCTTCTTCCCCATTTGATCAAAATGATCATCCCTCTATCTAAGTTGGAGGAGGTGCTGAGTTGAATGGATGATGTCATCCTCTTCAACTACAATACCTTCCTAGCTGTGTTGATCTCTCTAAAGGGTCCCCCTAGTATCGACTATGTGAACTTCAGTCAAATCCTGAAGGATATCATCCTCATCTAGATCGAAGCTGACCTTTCTCTCCTCATAATCTGATCGATCACTCCTAGAAGCTCCCTCTTCTCTACAAAGTATTGTGCTAAAATCTCATCTAGGGAATGATCTATCCATGCCGGTACAAATACACACTGCTGACCGGTAGAGGAGCTGTGCTCACTGACAGAGATGCAATTAACACTGCCTGTTATTAGAGTGCTAGCTCTGGGAAGGTCATGACTGTTGGAAGAAAAATGCTCGTGACTGCTCATGGGCAGAGTAGTGTCCCTAGGGAGATCCACTTCCATAGGGACTACAAAAATGTCCCCTTCCCCTTTTATAGCTGCAAGCTCGATGGTGGTGGTGGTGATGGTGCGAGCGACAGGATTGCCACTCCTTCACCAAGATTGAAGTAGCAGTCGAGTAGGTGAAATCATTCTCACCTTAGTTAGTAAAGTAGATGAAGTGTGATCCTTTGGCCATAGTCAGATCACCAAGTGGGATTTCTTCTCCCGGATACTGTCTGCCTTTGTAAGTCGGTGGATGGTGGGACCTGAACTGGTGATGGTAGACGAGGAGTGGATCGGCGTGGTGAAGACAACACCGGCTCTACCCTTGTCAGGGCTTTCCCCTAATGACTGGTGGTACCTGTCAGTACTATGCTATCAGTCCTATCAGGCCTCGTGGCCCAATGACTAGGGAAATCAACTAAAGTGGAGGCCACCGACTGAACCTCCGTTGCTCCTTGCTCCCTGACTGAGTTACTACTCTAGCCTCTAATGCTCTGTCACTGCAAATTTTCCTTGTAACACTCCTAGGGATGATCAACCTCAAGTCAAATAATGTACTAGAATCTGAACGTCTGTGTACCCTACCAACCTACCATAATACCATCCATAGGCTGGCATAGGACTTCCTCCTGTCCGTGGTCAAAACCTCATGGTATGTAGAAGGTGGAGACAATGCAGCTATCCTCTGATAGTCCTCCTCTTCGTCTGATGCTGAGAGTGGGAGGAAATGGTTGCTAGCCAACAATGGGTAAACCTCGTGAGGAGATCTTCCCTGTAATGTGGGATGCAGCATCCATCTCCTAGGCGGCAAGCTCATGGTGTCGCTTGATATTGTAGCTCCTTTTGCATTGCTGTGTATGGTGTTGTGTACAATTGAGCAAGGTGGTGTGAGAGCTAGATTCTACCTCGAAGGTAGGGGAGGCTATCTCTGAAGCCAGTATAGCCTTCCCCTTAGAAGGGACCAATGAGGAGGTGTCAGCACGCACCCGAGTGGTAGTGGGAATAACTAATTGAGTAAGAACTAGACTGACTAGCGGAACCTCAAATGCCTTCTTTTTCAGGGAAGGATACCGAGAAGGTCAATGGATGACTACCTTGCCACCACCTGACTAATAGGTGAGGGTCCCTTGTAGTAATGTGGGCTCCCTCAAATCCTCAGAGCACTAGGTAGGTGGAGTCTCATGGGAGGCGGCTGATCGGGCCAAATCTATCTCGAGCAAAAAGGTGAAAACAAACTCGAGAGGCCATGTGTGAAGGCGCAAAGCGACTAATGATCTGAGTCAGTATGTATGTATTTGTTGAAATACAACTTGTATCATATTTTTGCCTTGATATTTGTTCCATGAAAGTAACAAAAGTTTGGAGTTTTGAACCTACACATAACAATTCAAATATGTTAAGTGGGGTACATTGGAGAGATTTGGATGTTTTGGAGGAGAGTCTTTTGCCATTTGATTTGTGATTTTAGAACCCATACTCAACCAATTTAGGTAGGTTGGGTGGGATTCAAAATTTTGAGGGGAGATTTCTTTCTTTTTGGAGATTGTTTGCATTTTATGTTTCTTGTTTGAAAATATGGATAGTTTGAAAGAACCTCTATTTAGCAAATTTGGGTATGCTAAGAAGAGGCTATCATTGTGTGTTTGCGATATTGTTGCTTATGAAAATTTGATTGTGTGATATTTTAATTTGAAAAATGAGGCTTCTTACTTAACAAATTTGGTATGTTAAGTAGAGGCCACATGTGTTTAATTTGTACTTGAAGATGAGACTTTCACTTAACAAAATTAGTATGTTAAGTGAAAGTCAAATGTGATTTGTGAGATAGATTTTCTTTTCTTTGTAGATGGGAATCCCACTTGAGAAATTTGGTATGTTAGGTGAAGCCCCAAATGTGTTTGAGATATGTTTATTTTCTTTTGAAAATGAGACTCTCACTTAATAAATTTGGTATGTCAAGTGAAAGCTCAAATGTAGTTGATATGAAAAATTGGATCTTTATTTAACAAATTTGGTATGTTAAAATCTAGATCAAATGTGTGTTGAAAAGAGACACTCACTTAACAAATTTGGTACGTTAAGTGAAAGCCTACATGTGTTTGTTATATTTTTGAAGTGGGATTCTGACTTAACAATTTGGTGTGTTAAGTAAAAATCAAAGCATGATATGACTTGAGAATGGGATTCTCACTTAACAAATTTGGTATGTTAAGTGAGAATCCAACATGGCATAATTATGTGGTTCTTACTTAACAAATTTTATGTGTTAGATAAAACCAAACATATGCTTTGAAAATGAGACTCTTACTTAGCAAATATTGGATATGCTAAGTGAAGGCCTAAATGTATGTTGTTTTTTATTTTGAAAATGAGACCCTCATTTAACAAATTGAAATTGTTAAGTGAAAGTCAAATTTTATATTTTTGAAAATGAGGCCTCCACTTAACAAACTAAAATTGTTAAGTGAAGGTCAAGTTTTATGTTTTTTTTTTTTTTTGAAATGAGACTCCCACTTAATAAATCGAAATTATTATGTAAAAGTCAAATTTCATGTTTTGAAAATGAGGCCACCCCCACCCCACTTAACAAATTGAAATTGCTAAGTGAAGGTCGAATTTTATGTTTTGAAAATGAGACTCTGACTTAACAAATTAAAATTATTAAGTGAAGGTCAAATTTAATATTTTGAAAATGAGACCCCCACTTAACAAGTTGAAATTATTAAGTGAAAGTCAAATTTTATATTTTGGAAATGAGACCCCACTTAACAAATTGAGTTGTTGAGTGAAAGTCAAATTTAATGTTTGATTCAAATAGAGATCCTCACATAACAAATTTGGATATGTTAAGTGGGAATCAAATATGGTATGATTTTCTTTTGAAAAGAACCTCCATGTAGCAATCATGGAGGGGTTTTGATTTTGTGATTTTGTGAGTTTCTTGAAAGGTGCTTTTAAAGTGTAATTTTTGTGAAAGGAATTATTTTCTTTAAATTTTATGATGAACCTTGCCTCATCAAGTTAGTGGTGAAGAGGTCCTAAATTTTATTATCTCTCTTTTTGTTGATAAATTATGTTTTCACCTATTGGGGAACCCAATAGGGTGTCAAGACCTACATAGAGTGAGGTCCTAAAACCTAAAGGATGTTGGCTAACTTTCCTTAAGAATGAAATAAGCTAAGTGCCAGGGGAAGGAAAGATAGTCTCAGACTCATATGAAATACAAGTCCACTATCGATGGTTGGAGACAATAATCACTAGAGATGGAGAGGAACCATCCCCATTCAAAAAATTTATGTTTATTTTTGGGTTTTGTGCTTTGTGTATATGTGAGGGGACACATGTAGATCCATGATGTACTTATTAGATTGGTATGACAGGAAAAGTGTACTATCTCGAGAGATAGAAGTCATTACCCTATAATGGACCTAATCACCTAATAAGGACTCCTAAGGCATGATGGGTTTTCTAGTAAACTAGAGATTTTTTTCCCTACTTTACATGGAAAGGTATATTTAAATCGTTAAGTTAAGTTTTCCTATGGACCCAAGCCTCGATAGTTAATTATATCTTAAGGAAAATGAATCCCTTAAGAATACTCTCAATTAAAGTAGGCAATTATTGTCTCCAAAGAATTCAAAGATAGGACTATCAAAGTATTAGTTGTGTTTTTGAAAATCAAGTGGGAGAGATCAAAAGGGAAAATTTTTTAATCAAAATCAAGGGAGATGAGTAGGGAGTACACATGATACTAGGAAGCCTAGTGAGCATTCCAATATATCCTATGGTTGGGCTTTATATATTTGAATTTCAAGAGAGAGATTTGTTTAAGTGAAATTTTTATTAAAATTAAGGACTTATAATTCCACAATACAAGATTGTGGGAATGCCTAAGAGGTGAGGACTTATACTTATTTCCCACAAAGGGAAATAGCGACCTTAGATCCTAAATCTAGGGAACTTTGGTGAGGGCCAAAACATGACGTAAATCTAAGGTGAAAGTTGGTATATGATTTACCTACATAAGATAGAGTAAACCACCCAACTGCTGGACTTATTACCGCTTGGAATGCAGCCAGCTAACTCCTCCTACACTTTAAATCCATGAAGGCAAGTCTTATTCTTTGTGTTGACCTCATTTTAGGATGAGCTCTCAACTCCTCCATCTTAGACATAGGACTCCTCTTAGACTTTAAGAGATCCTTAGTCTTAAGATACATCTAGTGATTAGGTGGACACTCAACCTAGCCCTAGAGACTTAGAAGAGTTAGCCATAGGAATAAGTCAAGCCTTGGGGTGTTAGGAAGATGCCTACATAGCTTGAACCACATTCCTTACTTCCTTCCTTCAAGTCAAACTCCAAATCAAATCAACATCAAACCTAAATCAATTCCAGCCTAATTGATTTTCTCCAAACTCAACTCAATGCCAGATGATTGAAATTCCAAGTTCAAAATATTTCCTAAGTTCTTAAGCCCCTCTTAAGGACTTAGCCTAAATCACCTTCAAATCAATTCAAATTCATGAATTTTTCCCATAACTCATTTATACTCTCATTTATATTCACATATATAAATGAAATATAAATTCAAATCAATTAAATCAAATCCTAAATCCTAAATATTTCCTAACTCCTTAATTTCCCTCTTAGGGACTTAGCCTAAATCTTCTTCAAATCAATTCAAATTCATAAAATTTTCTCACAACTCATTTATATTCTCATATATAGATGAAATATAAATTCAAAACAATCAAACTAAATCCAAATTCCAAATTCCCTTTTGATTTTTTTCTTAGCCTAAATCAAATCTAAATCAATTCAAATTCATGAAATTTTCTCACAACTCATTTATATTCTCATTTGAAGTCAAACTCATGTTCACCCCTTTCAATTTGAAATTGTCAAATGAATCAAAAACTCATTTAACTTCAAACTACTTGCAAATGGATTTTTATTTCAATCATAAGTCCATATGTGAGTTCAATCGAACTCAAATCAGGCTTTGACCAAGCCATTTGACACACTTAGGCTCACTTGACCCAAAGTGACCTAAAGTACCCTTATGAGCCAAACTCTATTCCTAACCAAATTGGATTGAATTAAGCCACCTAAATCTCTCATTATGATCAACAATCATCATGTGATGATCAATCACTCAAACTAGGTCAAACCAAGTCAAACCTAAGGGTTAACCAAGTCAACACTTAGCCAAAATGAAACCCAACATGGCCAAAATCCACCATAGGCCAAATTGATTGAAACCAATGATCTAAGTTCATTCATGATTAATGTTTGAACTTGACCAAGTCAACATTTGAGCCTAACCTAGCCCAATTGGCCACTTGACCCGAGTTGACCCAACTTGACCTAAAAAGTCAAAATGGGTCAAAACTTGATCTAAGACAAATCAATTGAAACCAATGGGTCAAGTTCATTCCAAAATGATTGTTGAACTTAACCAATGTCCCAATTGGCTAACTAGGCCCAACCTAGCCCAATTGATCATGACCATAGCTTGACCTAAAGGGTCATATTGAGCCAAATTCAAACTTAACCAAAATTGATTGGAAATAAAGATACCAATCCCTTTCAAATGACCCTCCAAACCTAAACCTACCCATGTCCTAGCTCAAATAGGTCAAATGGGTCAAATTGGTCAACTTGACCCATTTGACCTAAATGAAATCAAACGAGCCAAATTCAAACCTAAACCAAATTGAATCAAACCAAAACCACCAAAACATTTCAAATGGTCATATGAATTTGACCCAATCCTTGGTTTGACCCAATTTGACCATTTGGTCAACTTGACCCAAGTTGACCCATTTTGACCTAAATGGGTCAACATGAGCCAAATCACATCAAACCAACTCCAAATTTAATGAAACTTGGCCAAACCTATTTTATCATCATATCAAACATACCCAAACTAAAATCAAGGTCAAATGACTATTTTACCCCTATTTTGTAGTGTAAATTTTCACCAAATTCATTTCGAATTTGGTCAAATCCTTTATATAACCACTTAGTATCCTCTTGGTGAATCAAGTGAACACTAGGGAGTGTGGTGCACCCAACATAATGGGTTTAGGTCAGCCCAACTTAGCCCAATGGCCAAACTGACCACTCCAATTTAAATGGCCACATGGAAATCCCCCTTACACTCAATTCAAGCACATGGCCACCTCACCCACTCCTTCTCTGGAAAAAATTGAACCACATGCAATTCAAAATAGCCTAACTAACTCATTGCATCATGTGTATTGATCAAAAATGGCACAATCCTTCTCGGTCATCCGATTGCTCAAGGGGGAGATATAATCCCCCTAATTCAATTTAATCTTCACTCTCCCTCGGTCGATTGAAGCATAGGAACTCAGAGCAAGCCTTAGAGAGACTTCTTAAGCTTCCCAGAGAGGATTTGAAAGTTGGTTTTCTCGGTTTTCATCACTTGAAAATAGGGGAGCTTGACTAAAATTTGAATTTACTCCACACTCAACATCAACCCAATTCCATTTTCCCACTGCCATCAAAGATTTTGAAGGAAGGAGGTACAAAACCCTAAGGGTATTGGACAACATCAAATTCCTTTGGGTAGAGTCTACCCTTTAGAACAGATGAGCCACCTCGAGCTTGTGCCAACACATCCTTCACCTGTTGCTCCACTAATTGCTTGATATCCTTCTCTTGCATGGAGGTGTTGTCCACCACCTTCCTATGCAAGCTACCACTGTCATGATCTACTAGAGAAGTGCTCTTGGGTTGATCTAGGACATGCACTAACTCACGATGATCTATCTCTATCGATATGTTGTGATGCGGCACGATTTTGAAGTGCATGAAGGGCTGCTAACAAGTCTTCCATCCTCTTCTCCATCCAATTTATCTGATCATCCTTTTATTTAATTTGTTGATGAAGGTGTTGGGTTGAGTGGACAACATCATCTTCCTCAATGACAATTCCTTCCTGGCTATGCTAATCCCTCTGAAGGGAACTCCTAGCATCGACGATGTGGACTCTGGTCAAATCTTCAAGAAGGTCATCCTCATCGAGATCAAATGCTACCCGCTCATCCTCAGAATCTATATGATCACTGCCTAAGAGTTCCCTCTTCTCCGCAAAGTAAGATGCTATGATCTTATCCAAGGAATGATATAATCATGCTGACACAAATACTCAGGGCTGATCGGTAGAGGGACTTTAGTTACCAATCGAAATACATCTAACACTGCCTGCCACTGGAGTGCTCGTTCTGGGAGGTTCATGCTCACTACAAGAGATGTGCTCATGACTGCTCGTCGGTGGAGTGGTCTCTGGGAGATCTACTACCTTGGGAACTATAAAACTGTCACCTTCCCCCTCTGCAACTGCTACTGCCACTAACTCTGGTGGTGGTGGTGGTGACCATGACATCGGGTCGCCACTCACGAACCATAAGGAGCAAGGGAGCCTATCACCTCAACATGTGGAATGGAGGGAGCAAAATCCTTTGGTCATAGCCGAATCACCAAAGGGGCTGGTCTTTCCTCGGATGGCAGTTTCTAGATCTTGGCAGGAGTGGTGGATGCTAGGACTTGCACAGGAGATGGTAGACGATGAGGAGAGCGGTGTGAAGGTAACACCGACTACTCCTCAATAGGAGATCTTTGCCTATGATGGGTAGCATAGGTAAGAACAATCCTATCAGAGTGATCGGCCCTGATGGGAGGATGATCAGAAAAATCCATTAGAGCAGAGGATTCCATCTGCCTGGCGTACCTCCGTCATTCCATCCTACCTGTCTGAGTAGATGCTTGGGCCTCCACTGCCCTCTCTTTATGGATTTAACCCCTAACACTCCTAGGAATCAATGATCATAAATTAAATAATGAACCAGACTCAGAGCGTCCATATGCTCTGCCAACTTAGCGTGACGCTAAGTCCGCATAAGGCCTTCTGCGGCTCCTATCCGGTCGATGATACTCATCGGTGGAAGAGAACTAGCAATCCTCCAATAATATTCCTCTCTGTCTGATACAGAGAGGGGTGGAACTTGTTGCTGGTCGGAAGTGGAGAGACCTCTCAGGGAGAACCCTCCTCAGCTATATGTGATGCAGCCTCAAGCTCTTTGGCTGCTTGCTCATGCTCACGCTTAATCTTATGATTTTTATTATGATGTTAAGTACAAGTAAACAAGGTAGAGTGGGAACTAGTACCTACCTAATAAATAGAGGAGACTATCTCAGAGGCTAAGATAGCCTTTCCCTTTGAGGTAACCAAAGAGGAGGTAGTAGCTCTCATTGGAACAATGGTGAGGACAGCTGGACTAGCAGGTGTTGAAACTATCTCATGACAAGGCATAGGAACCACCACAGCCTTCCTCTTCAATGGAGGGTACTTAGAGGGCATGTCTATAAGAATGATTACCTCGCCACCTCATCCCTACTACTAGGTGAGGGTCACCCCTCAAGTAACTCGTGCCCCTCAATCCCCAAAGAAAACCAGGTAGGTGGAGTCGGTCTCAGGGAGGCTAGCCCGATCCAAGGCTAAGTCCATCCCAAAGGGAAAAGTAAAAATGAACTTCGGAAGTCATGTACCGACCAAAGCACTAACCGCTGAGTATCTGCATGCATTGAAATGTAACTTGAGTCAGGTTTCTGCTTTAATCTTTGCCCTAAGAGAATCATAAGAATTTGGAGTCATGAACCCACACTCAATAATTCAAATATGTTAAGTGGGATTCAATGGAGAGATTTTGATGTGATGAGGAGAGTCTTTACCATTTGATTTTGATTTATAACCCATACTCAACTAGTTTAGGTAAGTTGGGTGGGGTTCTGAAATTTTGAGGAGAGATTTTTGGAGATATTTATTTTTTGTGTATCTTTTTTAAAAATATTGATGTTTTTAAGGAACCTCTACTTAGCAAATTTGGGTATGCTAAGAAGAAGTTGTGATTATGTGTTTAAAATCTTTTGTAGAATGTATTTCCTTGTGATGTGTGAAATGTTGAATTAAAATGGGCTTACTTTGATATTTTGATATGTCCACATGTGTTTGATTTGTGTTTGAAAATGGGACTTTCATTTAACAAATTTGCTATGTTAAATGAAAGCCAAATGTGATTGATGTATGTTTTGTTTTTCCTTGAAAATGGGACTCTCACTTAACAAATTTGGTATGTTAAGTGAAAGCCCAAATGTGATGTGGTATATGTTTTGAAAATAACAATTTGATATGTTAAGTGGAGGTCCAAATGTGATATGATTTGTGTTTTAGTTTTTTTTTTAAAATGGGACTCTCACTTAACAAATTTGGTATGTTAAGTGAAAGTTAAAATGTGATTGATATATGTTTTGAAAATAGGGCTCCCACTTAACAAATTGAATATGTTAAGTGGAGATCAAATGTGACATGAAAATGAGACCCTCACTTAAAAAATTTTGGTGTGTTAAGTGGGGAGTCAAATATGTCATGAAAATGAGATTCTCACTTAACAAATTTGATATGTTAAGTGGAATCAAGTATGATTCATGAAAATGAGACTCTCACTTAACAAGTTTGACATGTTAAGTGAAAGTCAAATGTGTTATAAAAATGAGATTCTCACTTAACAATTTTAATATATTAAGTGGGAATAAAATGTATATGGAAGTGAGATTCTCACTTAACAACTTTGATAAGTTAAGTGTAATCAAATATGACATGAAAATAATATTCTTGCTTAATAACTCTGATATGCTAAGCGGGAATCAAATGTGACATGAAAGTAAGATTCTCACTTAACAACCTTGACATGTTAAGTGGGAATCAAATGTATATGAAAATAAGATTCTCACTTAACAACCTTGGCATGTTAAGTGGGAATCAAATGCACATGAAAATGAGATTCTCACTTAACAACTTTGACATGTCAAGTGGGAATCAAATGTATTTGAAAATGAGATTCTCACTTAACAACTTTGACATATTAAGTGGGAATCAAATGTATATGATGTGCTCTCTTTCTTTCTGGAAAGAGGGGAATTCTTTGTTTGACAAAAGATTCCAAAATAAAAGTGAAATTTATTTAACAAATCTTAAGTATGTTAAATAGATTTCAATGATATTTTTTATGCCAAGTATGTGATATCTTGATTTTAAAAGAGAAGCTTCCACTCTAACATATATGAAATATGTTGAGTGAGTTTCAATTTATGTTATGATTTGAAAATAGGATCTTCATTCAACAAACTTGAATATGTTGAATGAAGGTGGCTATTTCCAAATGAAGTGCTTTTGGAAAGTTTCATTTTGTGAAAGAATTTATTTTCTTACATTTATGATGAACCTTGCCTCACCAAGCTAGTGGTAAGAAGGTTCTAGTTCTTCTTATCTCTCCCTTCATTGATAAATTTTATTTTTCACCTATTGGGAGTCCAATAGGGGTTTCAAGACCTACACGGAGTGAGGTCCTAAAACCTAAAGGATGTTGGTTAACTTTGCTTAAGAATGAAATAAGCTAAATGCTAATGAAAGGAAAGATAGTCTCAAACTCACACAAAATGCGAGTCCATTATCGATGTTTAGAGATAATAATCTTCTACTAGAGATGGAGAGAGGAACCATCCCCGGTGGAGTCACCAGAAAAATTTGTGGTGTTTATTTTTAGATTCATTTGTGTGTGTATATGTGAGGGGACACCAAACAGATCTGAGGATGTACTTATTGAGGTGATCGAGTATGACATCAAGGAATAATGTACTATCTCGAGAGATAGAAGTCACAACCCTACGATAGACCTAATGACCTAATGAGGACCCCTAAGGCATGATGGGTCTTCGAATATACCAGAGATTTTTCCCCTACTTTACATGAAAAAGTAAAGCAGGGTTTATTTAAATAGTGTTCATTAAGTTCCCTATGGAGGCAAGCCTCCATAGTTAATTACATCTTAAGGAAGTGAATTCTTTAAGAATACTCTTGATTAAAGTAGGTGATTCTTGTCTTCAAAGAATTCAAAGATAAGATTATCAAAGGATTGATAGTATTTTAGAAAATCAAGTGGGATGGATCAAAAGGAGAGAGTTATTATCAACACTAAAGGAGATAAACAGGGAGTGCTCATGATACTAGGAAGCCTAGTGAGCACTCCAATCTATCTTATGGTTGAGCTTTATATGTTTGAAATTGAGGAGATTTTATTTATTTGAGTTCAAATTTTATTAGAAATCTAGGGCTTACAATTCCATAATACAAGATTATGGAAATATCTAAGAGGTGAGGATTTATGCTTGTAGCCTGCAAAGTGAAACAGTAATCTCAGATCCTAAATCTAGGGAGCTTTGATGAGGGCCAAAGCACAACCTAAATCTAAGGCAAAAATGAGTATATGATTTACCTCCAAAAGAGAGTAAATCACCCGACCACTAGACTTATAACTATATGGAGTGGTAGTCAGCTAACTCCTCCTATGCTTTAAATCCATGTAGGCAAGTCTTATGCTTTTACAAGATGGATAGATTGTTATATCTTTAGAAAAGAAACTAAGTCCTTAAACCCACTCTCTAAGAGACTAGAGCATGAGGGGTATGAATAATGACTTAAATCTAATTCAAATATTTAATTTAGGACTCTTTATTTTGACACAGGCTATGGGATTTTGTATGCCTAAATGTTGTTGATCATGGGCCAAATCAAAATGGAAAGAGGTGTTCTTCCATCATAGGCTCATATAGGTTAAGCATGTTCTATCTAGCAAAGATTGAAGCCCTCTCTTAACAAAAGTGAAACAAGATGGTTATGTATGATATTAAATACAACATCTAGCTAAGGGATTGCTAAATATTTTATTATCTTGATTTAATACCTAAGCTTTATCTAAGGTTATGAGTTATTTTAAAAGTTAAGTTATGAGTTGTTAATGGGATAGAAAATTTATTTTTATCCTAAGAGCCTAATCACATCTAGGCCATACAACAATCACCAATCATAAATAAACTATGAAAATACATGCTTTTTCTAATGCACAAGCTAAACACATCATCAAATAATTTTATAAAGCTATCGCAAAAGAATAAAAGGCCGATGTGGTTGGGTACCACCATACAACCCGAAAAGAAAAATGGGTAGCCAAGCTCTACCCTTATACAACCCAGATTACAAGAAAATAATTACTACTAATAATGATGAATGTTATGGGAGTCTAAATTTTTCATTCTTCCCTCTTCATTTCTTCATTTTCCATTTCTTCATTTGATTTGCTCCATTTCTTTCTTCCTTTTGACTTGATTTGGATATGCTTGCTCCAAAGGCATCACATGGTACATAAGACCTAGTCTTATAACCAATGCTCATTCTAATCCCATAACACTGATCCTAATCCTAATGTAAAATTACATTAAAAGAAGGAAAGTAAATCTAGCTACACCTGCAAAATAAATGTTAGCTAAATACACCATATAATCCAAGCAGTTATATGAATAATTTGGACTTAGCACCCCACACATGGATAACCAAGCCCACCTGTCGTAACTTGGATTATGCTTAGAAGCTAAGCAACCTGCACAACAAAAGCACTTATCTTTTTTTTTATTTAGCATCCCCTTAAGCACAACCCCTTACAGAAAATATGATTAGGCTAATATTAGACTAATATCCAGACTACACACATACACCCTTACATCTAATCTACAATAATACAACATAAAACAAGCATACATCAAACCATACACCATCCTAATATAAATTAGAAATGGTGACTTAGTCTAATGTGTGTGAATTAAAGCTTGTGTGGTATGTCCTAACTAGGCTTTGGAGTTATAGTTTGCTAAGTGTGAGGGATTTAATTTATAAAGAGTTGATTTCTCTTTAAATGATTTAATTAATTTAAAATTTTACTTAGTATTTTCTTTTATTTCATATGGCATACACTTAACCACTAAGTGTTATAAAGAGAAGAAAGGGAGGGAATCTCTCTTTTATCCCTACTTAAGTCACTTCTAAAGCAAGTTAATTAATCAATTTCCTTTAGTCAATGGCTTATTATATGTTTTAATTAATCCTAAGTTTTGGTTCACACTAAATGACCTTATTCAATAAGAAAAACATCTTAAGATTAATTAGAATGGATTACTATCACATAACTCATATTCATTCATTTCTTTCCATCATGTATATCATGCATATGAATAAATTCTAAGCAAATCCATACATGCAATTTAGATTTCTAGCATACTTGAATGATAAATGCAAGGAAGTGTATTTATAATTTAAATGTTTTATTTGATTGAATTATGAATGCATGCCTTTTTAATAGAAAAGAGGGATTTTTCATCCATTAGCTAGATACACATTCATATGTATAAAATATTTAAGTGAGTATGTCACCATTATTTTCTGCACCAGAGACATAAAGTACAAGACCTACATAGGGCTTCTTAAAGCCTCATAGCCCTAGGGTGTTCAGACTAATATACTACTTTTCTTAGATACATGTAGATGTATAATCAACTATAAGGATAGGAAAACTCATGTAAAAGTTATGTTTGATTTATATAATTTATGATTCTTATTCATTGGCCACATCATACATACATATGTATAAGAGTTTTAAGTGAGTACGGTGCCATTGTATTATGTACTAGGGGCGTAAAGTACAAGACATGCTTAGGGTTACTTAAAGTCTCGCAGCCCCGGGGTGTCCAGACTAATATACCACTTTTCTCATATACATATGAATGTACAAAAAGAACCACAATAATAAAAAATCATGCAAGAAGTCATATTTGAATTGATTATATGATTTACATATATGATATGAAATTCTCCTTAAGTCTTATCATGGAAATGCCAAGGACTAAATTTAGACAAATGTTGTGTTCTTTTCAAATGAACTATACATTTGTAATTCCTATGTGAATCCATGTAAAGTAAGGAAAGAGAGTCTCATATTGCATACCTTATATTATCAACACATGCAAAATTATAAGTATTTGTAATTAACATCCCTTCATTTATAATAATAGCTTTATAGACTTTTAAAAATTACATTTGATTTAATAGTGATAATAGCCACACCTATTTTATTTAAATCAACACATGCAATTAGACATAAAAGAAACCATTTCATTTTGTTAATTTAAAAAAAAATGAAAGTATGATTACATATGGCAAGCAACATTTAACATAGTTGGAAAGAAATAAAGGAACATAAGCACATAATCTAATTCATTCCAATTAATTCCTAAGGACAATCATAGTAAATAAAGTCATTTAAAACAAACCAAAGTTCTTTAATGTTATTTATTAATTTTAAGTTTAATTTGATTTAGGAAAGTGAAAGAGGTTTGCTAGTCCTAATCCCATTCCCCATGTGTGAGTTAATTTTGGTTTAAGGAAGAAGTAATTAGGTTGATTCTATGGTTTAATTAAGTTATGGTATGAATTAAGTGAATTAATTAACCCTTACCTACATCACCTTAAGTTAATTAACTAATTAATAATGAGCCAATATGATATACAACCACATGAAAATTAAATTTGCAATGCACCCAAGAAATGAAAGGGGCCTAATATAATTGGCTAATGATTAATAGTTAATTAAGCTTAAGGGATCTCACCATAATTTTATTATCTCTCCCTTTAGGTTATTGAACACCCAAAGAGCTACCAAAATTAGATTAGACAAATTCTAGAATGATTATGATTTCAATTTAAATAATTAAGCCATTTAATTAATGAATTGAATCATTAATTAATCCCAAATTAATTTATTTCAAGTCAAGTGAAGTGAACTTAGGGAAAAGAATGGGAAAGAGGCCCCAATCTCATTCCCCATGTCCATTCACTGTCTCACAATGATTAACAAGCCTAATTAATGATTTTATACTATTTAGAATGTTAATTAATTTCTTAATTAATTAATAGAGTAATTAAGGTAAAAATAAGCAATTTTCCTAATTAACAAAGCAATAAATCTTAAAAAATTATGGGAGGGGTCATCCCATTAATCAAACTTAAAAAGTTTGTGATTAATTACTTGGATAATTAGGGAGTGATTAAGCTAATTAAGTTTTCAATTAAACTTAAATTAAGCCTTAATTACTATTTAAAGTTAATTAAAATTAATTTTAATTTAATCTCCTCTAAAATACCTTTAAAATGAGCATTCAGTTGCATTTTTTAGATTTTTCTACAATTAGTTATGATTTTTAACGTTTCTATTGATTAAGATAATTTTCATGAAGTTTATTAATTTATTTTATTAAAACAAATCATTTGAACTTCAAAATTCAGTATATTTTAAAGTGATTTTGATATAAAATTTTTATAGTAGTTAGATTTGCCGGTTTCAATCTAAATTTTAACTTAATCTGAAGTGTATTTGGATTTTAATTAATGAAACTTAATTTTTACTAAAACTTAAATTAAGCTCAAAATATTTAGTAAAATTTGGAAATTTTGGATTTGTTGGACTCCTCTCAGAAAGACAAATCCAATGAGCCCTTGTTTAAAATTTTTTGTTAAGTATTTTATTTTCTATTAATTTTTGAAGTTTTAGGGGTTTCAAATAATTTTTAAAATCAGAAAATCGGATTTTCCCACTTAACCTAAGATGCGGCTACGACATGGCAATGCGCGGTTAGGGCCGTGGTGGCACAACACGTGGCGGAAAATATGGGATCGGGAAAATGATGCGATCGATGGACCATCCGACGGATCGAACGGTCCGTCGACCGGATCAAAGGTGGGGTTTTTGAATATTATCCCACCAGGGATGATTTTCAATGATGGTAATGATCCGAGCATGATTTTGAGTGGGAGAAGAAACCTTGAATGAGCTTAGATCTTCGTCTTCACTTTGGAATGATGTCTTCTCCAATCATCACCGCTTCCTTACCGAAATTCACTTAATTTTAGTGTTTTTAACCCTAAAATCAAGTGAGAATGATTGCTGATTGGTTTGAGAGCTCTAAGGGATGGAAATGAGAGTGGGATGAGGAGTTCTTCAGCCTCTAATGCCTTGGTTTCAAAAGTGGATGAACATCCCTCATTTTTGTTTAATTTTGGCTCCAAAATAAGTGTCATTTGGCTTCGAGTGGTTGGGAATGGAAGAGAATCATCCTAGGTGGATCATTTTGGTTGACTAAGGCATGGAAAGTGGTTGTCATGAATGAAAAATGGGTGTCCTAGCAATGGGAGGTGGGAGTCCTTAATGCCAAGTGTTCCAATGGGAGAAGTGAGGTGAACTCACCTCCCTATGAGTCATGGCTGCCCCAACCACCTCTTGGGTCAGATAATCAGTGTCCTTGGGGCCTATGTGGATCAATGGATAATTGTCAAGTGGCCAAGGAAGAGAAATGATCACTTTGGCAAGTGTCTTTTCTCATAGGATGTCTTTGACCTATAGGCAAAATGATCATTTGATATTAGATTTGATTTGAGCAAATTTGAAATGAGTCAGAAGTGAGTTTAACTAAATTTCATGTCATTCTGAGTTCATTTAGTTTACTTTGGGTCAAATTGGGTCAAAATGGGTTAGGTTGACTAATTGGTCAAATTAGGTCAAACTAAGGGTTGGGTCAAGTTTAAATGATCATTTGGAATATATTGGTTCAATTGGTTTTAATCAATTTGGTTTAATTTGGATTTAATTTAGATTTTGTCCAATTTGATCTTTTAGGTCAATTTGGCCTAAGTTGACCAATTTGACCAAATTGACCAAATTGACTTAAATCATGGCTTGATTTGGGTTTGGTTGATCATTTGGAATATATTGTAAGCTTTGGTTAAGTTCAATTTAGATTTGACTGAGTTTTAGGTTGATTTGACCCTTAATTTTAATTTGGGCTAAGTTGGGTTAGGTTGACCAATTGGTCAAATTGGACTCAATTGAGGCTTTGGTCAATTTCAATAATTAATTTGGAATGAACTTGAGCCATTTTTTACAATCAATTTGGTTTAAGTTGTAATTTGGCTAGTTTGGGTTCATATGGGTTAAAGAGTTGACTTGGTAAACGGGCTGGTTGACTTAGTTTGACCTAATTCATGATAATTGATTAACCTTGGATGATCAACAATCATGACATAAAGTTTAGATTGGCTTAATTCACTTTGATCTGAATTGAATTGGATTTTGGTTCATGTAGGTCAAATTGGCCACTTTGGGTCAAGTGAGCCAATTGGGCTTAGTTGGCTTGATTTTGAGTTGAGTTTTATTTAGTTGAGTTTATATATGGATTTGAGATTAACATATAAAATTAATTACAATTGGTTTAGGTTCAAATGAGTTTTGGTTCATATGAATACTTCAAGTCAAATGGGCTAGGTTGGGTTTGACTTGAGTTTTCTTAGAATTGGTTTGATAATTATAGTTTATGTTTATATTTGAAACAATGATTGAAAGAGTTATTGAATCATGAAAAAATCCATGGGTTTTGAGTTGATTTAGGTATCATTTAACCAAGTTCAAGAATTTGGCTAAAGGGCTAAAATCAGGAATTTGATTTGATTTGGGTTTGGTTTTGGCCTTTTGAATTTATATTTCATTTATATTTGTGAATATAAATGAAGATATAAATGGGTTATGGGAAAATCACTTGAGTTTAGAGTGACTTGGAAACAAATTTGACAAAATCTAGGGATGTTGGTCAAAAGGGCTTGACTTGAGAATTGATTTGATTTGGGTTTTAGTCATTTGGATTTGATTTATGGTTTGAAATTTTGATTTGAATTTGATAATTGAGAAGATCAATTGGATTGGGGTTGATTTGAATTTGGTTAAGGCTAAGTCCATAAGATAAAATCAAAAGACTTAGGAAGGGATTTGGAGTTTGAATTTAATCATGGGTTTCAATTATTTGATAGTTGAATTTGTTTTTGGAATTTGGATTTGAATTTGAGGTTTGGTTTGGAAGAAGGAAGCAAGGATTGGGTTTATGTTATATGGTAGGCAAGTCCTCCTAAATCCCTAAGGAACAAATTATTCCTTTGGCTAACTCTTCTAAATCTCTAGGGTTATGTTAAGTGTTTATCTAATCACTAGAAGTGTCTTAAGACTAAGGAACTCTTAGTGTCTATGAGAGTCCTAGATCTATGATATGAAGTTGAGAGCTCACTCCAAAAGTGAGGTCAACACCTCCAAAATCAAATAAAGACACATATACTGCCTCAAAAATATCGGCCATCCGTAAAGTATCTTTGTGAGCCTGCAAGACATACCTAGCCCAAGTGACATATCCATGTGGAAGACTATGAATCCTGCCAATGGATGAATCTCAAAGCAAGTATGATGATCTCAACTGTAACTAATGGTGGCTCAGAAGTCTAAACTGTCTCGTCTGCTCAATGATGTTAGAAGCAGGCTATAAAATATCATAATATCCAGAACTGACCTGAGCTATTGAGCTATCTAGAGAATTTTAATACCTACATTTTAGCTTAATGCCACCCAATCGGGATCCTCTAATCAAAAGAGTTAAGTGCGCCGAAGTATGGAGGATCGTACAAAGAAACCCTGGTAAAGATCACGTCCTCTCAACATATCGATGTACTGCTCAATCCCATCCTTGATATCAGCATCTCCATGAGGGTCATGTTTGTCAATCTCCAGCCAAATAGTCTCCTCGTTAGGCTCACTAGAAGACAAGTCGTCAGATCTCCTCCAGCTGAACATTCTCCTATTAAATTATCAAAAAAATTGTATATAAGGATGCAGGTGATAGCATGACAAAACATAAGTAGAATAAAGATAATGAGCTACATTAGGAAGCAGCAAAAAGAAAAAAGAGGGGAAGAAGAGGTAAAATATCAAAAAAAGAGAGAAGAATCACCTTAAATGAAGAAAAAAAATCAATCAATGAGATCAATTAGTTTTCAACAAATTTGACTCACTTCATGCACAAATCACATTTGTTGGGGGGCATTTGTTGACCTCCACATATGCTACATAAGTCGAATTGAGCTTATAAGATGAATTTGAAGAACTTTAGATGCGTCAGGACGTAAATCGAGGCTGAAATATAGTAGACATAGCCAAAAATTAACCCAAATGACCTCCGATCGATGAATGGACTTCTCCATCATGTTTAGAATATTGAAATTGATCAGAATATAAATATTGCATAATTTAACGATCAATCGATCAAGAGATCCAGCTATCAATGTGTCGATGCGCATATCAGAGTTAGAAAGCTACGATAGTGTCTTAATGACCTCCGTTCATGAAATTGATTATATCGTTAACTTTAAAACATAGAAATCTATTAAATGAGACAATCCGAGATTGATTCGAATGAGTCTATATGAATGTCAAACGATCTGAAGTGATAATGCATGTTTTTAAACTGAAATTAGATAGATTCGATGTTGACTTGAACCAAATGGCCTCCTATCACGAAACATATTGTGTCATTGCATTTGAAACATCGAATAACCTTGAATCAATATATATATTAATTATATAATGATGTCGGTATAAAATTTATATTAAAATTGATTAAATGCTTAGAATATTAATTAAATAAGCCTGTTTATTCTTAATAACCCAAATCAGCCCTAAAAATCTCGGTTCACGGCTCATTTCACTTCTTGGTTCATTCGTCCGACCCCCTCGACCGCAAGCCATGCACGATTGAAGGATTCCCTCTCTCGATCTCCCTCATCTGCTCTTCTGAATCCCTCAACCGATCTCCTTCTTCCTTTCCTTCAGATCGAAGCCTTCCCCTTTGGTTGGTTCCCTCAACCGCAAGCTCGTTCAATTCTATAAACTGAAGCGCTCTCTCGTTTTTTCCCTCAAGCATAAAACTAATCCTATACTCTCTCTCCATCTCTTACTTATTCCAATCTTCTCTCTGATATGGGCTAATAATTCTCCATCGAGCGTTTGAGGGATTTTTTTTTGTACAATTTTTTTCCTTCAATGTTCTGCGATTACTTCATCACCATTGTAATTCCTAATCTCCCTTCTCTCTCTTCTCTCAACCATAAAAGCAGGTTCCCATTTGTAAGAGTCATGCGCCTCAATTGATTCATTCACCCAATCCTTTTCTTGTTCTTTCGCTCAACCCGCATGCCTCAATTCAATTCCTCTATATCTCCCTCACTGACCTCCCCTTCCTCTCTCTCCCTACTCGATTCACATGTAAGTGACCAAGATTTGTTTGTGATCACCAACACCCTTCCTTCTAATCGAACCAAATCGAGCCCCCATTCTCTCTCTCTCCCTCTCTTTCTCTCATCTAGAATAGGAAATAAGATTGCAAGAAGTGATTTATGGATGCGTGAAAGTAATAATTGTGGATGTGTGAGAATGTGGATGTGGAAATATATGTGTTTGCTTCTTTGTGCAGGTTTGAAGGCTCTGATGCTCATTAGATAATGAGATAAAATGACTAAAATTAACAAGACCGGCTTAATAGCACCGAGTAAGCCAAAATAGTTAGATGTGGCACCCCTATGCCAGAATGCTGCTGAAATTTAGGACTTAAGAAAATTTAAATGGAAATCATTTAAACTCAAATTAAATAAGAAAAGATGTAGAGTAAATATGGAAATAAGCATTAAATTAAAAAGAAGAAAAGAATAGTGTTTACAATAAAAAAAAGTTTAAGCAAGTTGAAAGCCCACCCAAGCTTTGAGCCGGAATCCTTCTCCCTATTTTTCAAGTCCTCTAAACCCAAGCAAATGATATGAAATGCAAGGATCCTCCCTTAGCTTCATTTATAGAGATGGAAAGAGTTAATGTGGGGTCCATCCTTGTTTAAACTTAATAATTAAGTGCAATGACGGGATTTGATGGGTAATGACAGGGTTTGATGTGTAATACTAAACTTACAAGCTTTAATCGCAATTCTCTATGGCTTAAATTGAAGCAAAATAATAAATGTAAATTCCACGATAAAGTGAGTTCTCTTTTCTACGAACTCCTCAAAATTAAACAAGCTTTAATTGAAACTTGGGGAGGCCAATACTAAACTCATAAGAGACTTAAGATAAATTTGAAGTCCAGTTACTAAATAAATATGAAACTTGATCTAGAGTTAAGGATAAATTCATATTGGATTTAAAGTCCTTTTTATGTGAATAAATCATATTTAATATCAACTAAAGTAAAGATCTCAATTGAATATTAAATGACAAATGATTAGTGGTAAGCCTAAATGTCCAATTTCAAATTGAGAATAAAGTGTGCAAGAAATTTGGTAGCTTTCTTATAAGCACAAATTCAATTAGGCAACTCTTGATCATTCATGAATGTAGCCTTTAAAACAATCATTTGGGTCTTACATTTAAAATTAAATTTGAAACACAATGAGATTTGTGATATATCTAAGTGTCATCTTCAAAATTAATAGATCCTATGAAATTCATAAAAAGATTTTCACTATACCAAATATTAACAAGAATAATCAGACTTACTTCTCAATAATCGACTTGTATTCAAAAGAAGCTTGAATTCAAATAAGCTCACTTAAAGGAAGTATAGCATCTCGTATCAGCAAATATCAAATTTGAATGTTGAATTTGCAAAGATCTAATAGGTCTTTAATGAGCAGAAGTTAACCATTGAAGTATAAAAATGCTATGAATAAATAAAATGCAAGTAAATATACAGTATTTTATGTGCAAATACAAACCTAATTCAAAATGCCACTGAACCTACAATATTCAAGTACAAGTGAGCAGAAGGCACCATTTGAAAATTTTAAACTAATACACCATCGAACCCGGAATATTCAAGTATAAGCGGGCAGAAGGCACCATTTGAAAATTTTAAACTAATACGCCACTGAACCCATAATATTCAAGTACAAGAGGGCAAAATGCACCATTTCAAAATTTTAAACTAATACACCAGCAAACCCACAATATTCAAGTACAAGCGAGCAGAAGGCACCATTTCAAAATTTTAAACTATATACCACCGGATCTATAATTTTCCATACAAGCAGACAGAAGGCGACGCTAAATTAAATTCTCCATGAATTATGGAGATTCTTTCAATCCAAAAATTAATGAATTTCATTCTAACTATAATTTTTAAAATCAATGATTTTATTAATTAGATGAAATTATCTAAGTTATAAATACCTGCATGTGCTCAGATATTAAACTTTATAGTGCAAACTTTAATGTCTAAAAAGGCTGGACCTAAGTTGGAATTAAATGAAAATATAAAATTAATCTCATGATTTAGAAATAAAATTATCTAAATTATTAAATACACCCGCATAGGCTTCGACACTATGCTTAATGCTTAAATTTAGTATATGAGGATGCTACACAGGTTGCTTCCAAGTTTGGTCTTAGAACCGAGTCCGAGTTAACAAAACCTAAAAAATCTAATTATTATAAGAATTTCAACTTATTGAAACATCTGAGAAGCTAATTCTGTAATATGATAGTACATATAATCCTTTATTATTAAACTAATAGAATCGACAGGATCTGGAATAATAAATTAAATTATCAAACAAACTCATAAACCCCGATGATGGTTATGTTGAATGGAGATTTCAATCGGAGGGAATACTTCCATCAAAAATGTGATTTTAACTTCAAATTAAACTAACTCAAATTAAGTAGCAAACTAAATGTGAAATCTAATATGTCATTAATCTAAAAATGCTTAAATGAAATTCAATCTCTTAAAACTTAAAGCTAAAATCCAACCCACCTTCCATAATTATTTGTTAAAGGTGGCAAATTATGAAAACTCTAGCTCACAAAGGAGCCAATATCAAATCAAGTGTTTTCACTCTCAATCAATCTCATACTAGTAAGGACGTGGCTCGTGTCCTCTGACTGCATGGCTTGGCCAGTAAGCTCCACATATGATGCAGTTACGCCCAGAGTCCTCTAATCGAGTAGTTGCCGCCAAATGTCACGATTATATTATGATCACCACTGCAGCCCATATACTCCCCAATGGCTCTGCCCTTTGAGTTGTGAATCATAGGGTATACTTGTTAGGGTAAAAAGCCCTCTGTCAGCTAAAGTAAACTTAAGATTATCTCCTTAGATAAACACCATCCCAGGTCTACAAGGATTACGACAAAACCCATAAGGATCCTTTGGTCATGTTGTTGACTACCTCCTCACTAAGTAGACTGATGTGGATGAAGGAACCATGGGATCTAGACCGTGCACATCATCATTCCCCAACCATCCTTTAAGTTAAAATGATGAATTTCATAAATTCTAAATTCTAAAACTCCACATGCTGCTCTATATGCTACGCATTTAGCGATCTAACGAGTAGCCTTAATTGAAAGTTCTCTCTCAGTATTGGGAGGGGTAATTAACCATAGGTGCTTGCGCCTATAGGAAACCTGGAACCAAATGTAAATTCCTCGCAAAATGAGGATGAAATCTCTGGGTAGTGTCTTATCTATTATTCCATCTGCCTTCTGAAAATTACACCAACATTCATAATCTACTTTCTTTAATGTGAGAGGTCGATGAATTTTGGAGCCCACAGCTATAGAAGTCCAAGTTATGTTTTTCCTTCAGTCCTCTATTTTGCCTTGAAGGGTTGATTTAGTAAATCTCATTAGTTGGTGGACTTATAGCCTTACAAGATTTATATAAATTGAAGCATGCACGAAGAAGATTGGGAGGAAAGGTGAGGTTACTTTTGTGAATTCTCACTTCTCTGATTTTGGGTAGGAATGGAGCTAGCATTAAAGGGAGAAAAATAAAGGTTTTAGACGTTGGAATAGCGAGCTCCCGTCACCACAATCCCAATATTTTTTTTTAAACAGAAGTCAATAAAGATGAGAGTTACATTATAATAATTATTAATTAATATTAATAAAAAAGATTTTTAAGTTAATTAAATTAATATTATTTATAATTTTAATTGATTACATACTTTTTATTTAAGTAGATTTATTATCATAATAAGTATTTAATAGTTATAAAAAAATCACTTCTATAATCTTATAAAGAATTTTTTTATTAAATAATAACAAATTTAATTATATTGATATTATACAATAACTTCAATATCTAAAAACTTCCGATGGGAAAATTTTTTGGTAATGTAATTGTTGCGTGCTAGAAAACCCATTGTGGTAGAGTGAAAATTTATTCCTAAGCCTTGTTATGAAATCCAGCACACACACAAGTATTTAAAAAGTTGACAAGAAAATTCCAGAAATTTTTACGTAGAAAAACCTTGAAAAGAGGGAAAAACCATGGGGCCTAGCCTAGTAAGAATCTTTCACTATGTATTTATTTCAGAGTACAAAATTTCTCGATAATGAGATTACAAAGTTGTACATGAAGGCGACAATGAGAATCCTGAACCGATAGCCCATATAGTCACGTTGTAATTAGCTTGTGGTAGATGATGATGATAAATGGGATCACCGATGATGAAGGTCATCATGATGGTGACCAGAGATGAATTGACGAAAGGATCGTGCATGACAACGGCGGTGGTTGACAACCGTCGAGTGGTGGCACGATTGTGCTTGGAGGATTTTCAAGCTTTAGAGCTCTCTCCTCTCCCCTACTTGGGCTCCCCTCATATGAGAATGAGGGGCTATTTATAGATTGGAGAAGTGTCATCTCTGTAAATACATGCAAAATCTGAACCACTCCATTGGACAGCTCGAAATGATTCCTTTGATTATTTGGTGTATTTTAAGTATTTGAATGCGAATGAAGTTAATTATGAGATCTTGGCTTAGATCCTCATCAAAATGCTCGATTTGACTATAAATACTCCATGTTTAAGAGCTATTTAGGGATTTAACTGATATCCCAAAGTTTTCAATGATATTTTAAGTGCTTGATCTCTACTAATTTCAACTGAGGATCAACTTGCTTTTGACATCAAGATTCGTGCTTCGACTAGTAGAATTTTCAGTGTCATATCAGTTGCCCTCCTATTTTTGGATGACATTATCTCAATCATCCAAAAATATATATTCAAATACTTGAAAGTAACAAATTCTTCAATGAAATTTGTAGGTCCATTAACCATACATTTTGAGAGAATAGATCTTCATGGGAGCACAAGATTATAATCATGAAAGTAGGCGCGGATATGTGCATATGCACCGCAAGATTTGGGTTATGGACCCATCGGGCACTTCCGCAGTGCCCACACGCACGCCACGACACTCCCATGGTTGTCTGGGCCGGCCCATGCGGTGTCACTGGGTCACGGCCGGAGGTCGCGGTCATCGGTCGCTGGTTCATGGCGGGTTTTTGGTCTGGCGATGGTCGGGTCGCAGCGACGCCGCTGCGATGGTTAATGTATGGGTTAGCATGCTCGCGGAAAACACCCATTTTCGCGATTTTCGAGCTGATGATTTTACCTTCCCCATGGGGTCTTTAAAACCCCAGGGCGGAAGAAGCACGCCCTCATATTCTGAGTGTTCTTTGAGAAGGTCATTGAGGTGATCAAGGCGAGTTCATACCTTCGATTTTCCTGAAAGAGGCATCAACTTGTGAGACCTTCTGATTAAGGCCCATTGTTATATTGAGGCTCATTTTCCCTCGAAGGCGTCAACTACCCTTGTCGACCAGTTTGGAGGCGATCAAGGCCATGTAGTTCATACTGAGGCCCTTTTCCCTCGAAAGAGACGAACTACCCTTGTCGAGACCAGTGAGGTATCAAGGCCCATCATACGGTGAGGTCTGATTCCTCTCAAAAGAGGTGTCAACTACCCCTTGTCGGACCGACCGGAGGTGAGGAGAAGTTCAAGGCGCGAGGCTCAATTTTCCCTGGAACGCCTTGTCGGACCGGTTGAGGATCATCAGAAGTATATGGCTCCAATTTTCCCTAAGAGTTACTTGTCGACAGGGTTTGGAGGCGATCAAGGCCTGTAGTTCCTACTTCTTCTTGTAGGAAATTAGATTTCTTACAATTTCAATGGATGGTTCAACAGTTGATAACCACCAAGATGGCGAGAAAACGTTAGTTAGGAACCATCATTGAACTTTAAAGTTTATGTAATTTTAGCATTATTATAGGGGGATAACTTCTCTCTTTCTCTCTATTTTTTTCTCATGTGTATATGTATCCTTTTCGTTAGATTGTAGGCGAAAAATTTTATCCCAAGCTATCCGTGAGCGTGAGAGTCAAAAAAGGATGCGCCCAAGTATTGGGGTGATTGAGTTGCTTCACAAAATTCTCAAATTTTTGTCATTTCTCCCTCTTTATTTATTACGTATTTTCACAGGGTGATGGCCAGAAGAAAACCTATAACGTGATGGCTACAGACGATATATCATCCATTGTCACATCAGATAGTTTAATAGTATTTCGCAGAAAATTTTACTTCTCTGATGAGTTGGTGGCCATTGTTGCCAAAAGTCCGACCGATTCCACCTCGGAGGTACTTTACTTCGAGATGATTCTTCATGCGGGACTATGATTCCCTTTGTCTCCCGAGTTGATTGAGATCTTGAAAATATGTTGGGTAGCTTTGTCATAATTTTCATTTCGAGCTTTAGTGATCATCATTGGTTAGACTATCTTCTTTAGAGAGTGTGGTGTTACTTTGAACATCAAATACTTGTGCCGAATGTGGAGATACACATGTGATGCTTAGGGACATGTTTCTTATCGGACTATAAAGAATTGGATAGAATTTTCAGTGCGGGATCCATCTAAAAATTGGTCTACTGGATTCTTTTTTGTGAAAAATGAGTGGGGCCTCCCTGAGAGATGGAGAAGATTGAATGACCTTCCAGATCCATTGCTCATTGAAGAGAATGAAATCTTGGCAACTCTTAATGTTCCTGATGCAGGAAGCTTACAGCATGAGTTACGTCACATTAGCAAATATATAGTTGAAGATAGAATGTTCAAGGTTGGCCTTTCCATCCATGCAGGGAGATCTCATGCTTTTCCGCTAAAGAGGTCAAGTAAAGGTGATGAAATGTCTCCTCATATTCATAAGGTTCTTTCAAGAAGCCCATCACGAAATCATGGTGGTAGCAATGTTTCTTTTCTAAAGAAAAAGAAGACATGTGCTGAAGTGACTACGTCAGATATCTGTGGATAAGATGTTCGCCCCCAGTTGGCTTCTGAGAGTTTAATTGTTTCAACTCATGATGGGGGAGTTCATTTCTTGAAGCCGCACATTCCTGAGGAGGTGTTAAATCACATATACACTTGACGTCAATGAGTAGATGAATTGGTATGCTGTCTTCCCTTCATCTTTCTCTTTTTTTTTCTTTGTGTAATATTTGTGGGTAACTCAAACATTAGGGCTGATGGCTCATTTGGGTGTCGCTTTAGATGAGTGAAATACTGAATTTGTGAAGGTAAAATATCTGCAATGCGAGTATGAGCGAAAGATGAGTGTTAAGGCCAAAGAAGTGGTGACTTTGGAGGATCACCGTGAACCGAGTTAGCGAACATGTAGACTCTCTTTCTCTCGATGAGGTGGACCACTTGTGATGAGTGATTAGGTGAGGACAAAGACTCGCCAGAAAGAGAAAAGACTCAAGGCACTTGCAGCGGAGAAGAAAGCTCTCAACTAGAGAAGAAAGCATTACAAGATCGCCTTTCTAAGAAGGAGCATATAATGTCAGAAGTGGAAGCAATGAAATCTCTTTGAAGGCAGTGGAAGACTTTAAGAGTTCCCTGGCTTATTGTGGTACAATCGAAGACTATGTCCAGGAAGCTCGTAATCATATTCTTGATGTTGAAGTGAAGGACTTGGAGCACCAATGTTTAGAGGAGGGCTTCATCCGAGGGTTCCTAAAAGGAATTCGCTTAGTACATCGCAAGACCGGAGCTAGTATTGAGGATCTATCTCCCAGCCAAGTATCTGAAGACTCTTCGTCAGATTCAGGAGATGAAGGAGTTAAGAGTGAGTCCAAGGAAGCATCTCCTAGTGGTGAGGAGGATGTTGATATCACCAACTGATATGATGTAGCATCACTTGAGGATGCATTTTTTTTATCTATATATTATTATTATTGTGTATCAAAATTTTAATTCTTTCTTATATCATCATGTTAATGCTGTCCAAAAAAAAATTTTTTTTTTATATGCTCTTGTTTTGTTTTTACCTATCCGAGGTGATCGGTGGGAATATTATTCGATAAAGCTAACCTGTACAGATGAGACTATGGGAAGTCCACCAAGGACCTTTTGGCCTATCCTAGGTATTAGTCAAAGTATTACTTGACTTCTTACCTGTATGGAAGAGGTCCGATCAAGTCCCCTTGGGATTGATCATGCCCGATTGAGATACAACGTGAGTTGTATATTTCTTAAGTGGGAGGATTAAATGAAGAAGAAACAAGCTTGTAGGAAAAAGCCATAAACTCATTACTCTGATAAAGTCAGTAATACAATCATAAGATGATTTTAATACATATATGAGTTTGAAGAGTAAATGATAAACGAGACAAGATAAAAGTTATAATAATTATGCAGTAGGAGTTACTGATAATATTTTTGGAGATTCTCAGTGTTCCAAGTTCGAGGTAAAGTTTTTCCTTCTAGATCCTTGAGCTTGAATGTTCCTGGCTTGACCATAGCTATAACTACATATGGTCCATCCCAAAGAGGTGAGAGTTTATTGTGTTGAGGGCCTTTGCCCGCAGCTTCGAGACTTCATAGGACCAAGTCACCGATAGATATGGGATGAGATTTTACTCTTCTATTGAAGTGACGAGCTACCCTTTGGTGATAGGAAGCTAGGGCCATCATGTCACGAGTTTCGAGGAGTAGGTCCAGGTGCTATCATAGTTTTTCTTCATTATTATCATGATCGAATAATTGAACTCTTAGACTTGGAACCCCGATATCTATTGGTATAATAGCTTTTGTGTCGAAACATAAGTTATATGATATCTCACCGGTTGGGGTGCACGATGTAGTGCGGTAAGCCTAAAGAATATTAGAAAGCTCATCAACCCATTGCCCCCCTCCCCAGCCTTCTCAAGATGTGTTTTTAGACCTTTGAGTATAGTCCTATTGGTAGCTTGTTGTTATGAGTTTGAGGATGCATGCATGCAACAAGAATGTGAAGATCTTTGCAAAAGGACGTAAAACTTTTCCAGAAATTGGTTCCATTGTCGTGATGATCTTCGCAGAAGACAATCGACATACTATATTTTTCCAAATAAATTGTTTAGCATTTGCCTCCATGATTTTAGCGAGTGGTTCGACTTCCACCCATTTAGTGAAGTAGTCGACAGCTAAAATAATAAACTTTCATTGCCCCGGTGCAATCGGAAAAGGTCCCATGATATCAATTCCCCACTGAGCAAAAGGCCACGGCTTTGAATGGATGAGAGCTCTATATGTAGCAGGTGAGGGAGGTTAGAGTGCAACTGACAACTCACATATTTTTTGTGAACTCTAAGGCATCTTATTTCATCGTAGGCCAATAGAACCCTTGCCCTATAATTTTAAGTGCTAGCGCCCTTCCTCCTAGGTGTTCTCCACATATCCTCGAGTGAACTTCTCTTAATACATAATCGGCCTCTGATGGTGAGAGGAATTTGAGGTATGGCCCAGAAAAAGCTCGTTTGTATAGTTCACCTCCGATAATAATAAAGTTTGGAGCTTATCTTCGGAGACGAGTTGCAGAAGTTGGGTCTTCAGGAATGGTTCCTTCTTGTAGAAAAGACAGATGGGGTCCATCCACGAATGTTCCTTTATCTCATTAATTGCTTGTATTACCCACGACCCTTGGATATTAGGAAAATATATTTCTTCAACATACCTTCTCTTAAATAGATCTCCAGTAGTATATGTAGCAAGCTTAGCAAGAGCGTCAGCTCTAGTAGTCTTCTCTCACACTATGTGAATGATTTGATGTATCTTGAAGAGGGCAAGAAGAGACTTTATCAAGTGGAGGTATTGTGTCAGCTGAGGATTATGAGTATTAAAGTTTCCCTCAACTTGGGAGGCGACAAGCTGAGAGTCAGTGTGGATCACTAAGTCTTGAGCTTCATAATTAATGGCGAGTCTTAATCTTGCGATGAAAGCCTCATATTCAGCCATATTATTAGTTGCAGGAAATTTTAGGCGAAGTCCATACTCTAAGGTATTCTTCTGGGGGGAAATAAGTAAGATTCCCCAAAGCACCGATTTCAAGCTCCATCAACATAGAGGGTCCATTGAGGAGACAAAGCATGTAGCAGATAGCTCCTCTAGAGTTGGGGTAGTGCATTCTACTATAAAGTCTACGAGTACTTGAGACTTTATAGCAGGCCAAGGTAGAAAATTTATATCAAACCCTCCCAATTCTACAGACCATTTAATTAACCTCCTAGATACTTCTGGTTTCTGTAGGATATCTCTTAATGGTAAATGAGTGTAAACACTGATAGTGTGAGCTTGAAAGTATGGATGCAATTTTCGTGCTGAGAAAACTAAAGCCAGAGCCAACTTATCTGCAAGTGGGTATAACTTTTTATATCAGAGAGAATTTTTCTGACATAGTAAATTGGTCATTGTATCCCATTTTCTTCTCGCACTAAAATTGAGCTTATCGCTGGGAAGAGACTGAGATATAAGTATAACATCTCTCTTGAATAGGCTTGGATAGTAGGGTGGAGATACTAAATACTCCCTTAGTTGCTTAAAAGCATACTGATATTCATCAGTCCACTAAAAATTATTATTTTTAGCTCCCTTTAATATTTTAAAGAATGGCAAGCATTTATCCCTAGAATGGGCTAGGAAGCGGGATTACACAGTAATTCATCCATTCAAACGTTGAACTTCTTTGATATTCTTTGGAGGAGTCATATCATTGAGAGCTTTGATTTTCTCGGGGTTGGCCTCTATCCCACGGTGGGTTACCATAAATCCAAGAAATTTTCCCGACATAATCCCAAAAGCACACTTGGTCGGGTTGAGTCACATGCTATAACGTCGAAGAAGGTTAAAGAATATTTCTAAGTCAAAAATATGTTGTGATTCTTCCAAGTTTTTCACCAACATGTCATCCACATATACCTCCATTGTGCGGCCTAATAGGTCTTTAAAAATTTTATTCATAAGGCGTTGATAGGTAGCACCAGCCTTTTTTAACCCAAATGGCATAACTTGGTAACAGTATAAACCTTTATATGTTTGAAATGTTGTAGCTTCTTCATCCATTGGATCCATTTTTATTTGGTTATAATTGGAGTAAGCATCCAAAAAAGTGAGCATTTAATGTCTAGATGTAGCATCAACTAATTGATCAATTCGAGGAAGAGGAAAACTATCTTTTGGGCAAGCCTTATTAAGGTCAGTGTAATCAATACACATTCTCCATGTTCCATTTATTTTCTTAACCATGACAACATTTGCTAGCCATGTAGGGTAATGTACCTCTCGTATGAATCCTACGTCTAGGAGCTTGTTAACTTCTTGCTCAATAACCTGAAGGTGATCAGGTGTAAAACATCGCTTCTTTTGGATGATCAGTTTGAATGTTAGATCAATCTTGAGGGAGTGCATGATCACATTGGGTCGACCGATATCCGGACTCCAAGAAGATGTCTTGATTTATGCAAGAAGTCTATGTATTTTTCCTTGTTCTTCTCGAAGGGGATCCCACTTGCACCGCTGTAGTGGTTGGTCATCCGATAATGCAACAGAGCAAGTCTTCTATGTGAAGCTTTCGGGTACTTCTTCATCTCAAAAATTAAAATCTTCGATGTCAAGGTCACAAGGGCGAGCTTGTCGAGGTAAATGATATGTTATCTGTGATTTCATGCACCATCTCAACTCCAACGGGGGTTGAAAATTTCATCTTAAGATGAGATACTGAAGTGACTGCATCAAAAATTGATTGGAGAGGCCTTCCGAAGATAGCGTTATATGTTGAATCTGACTTGACCACCATGAATTGGATTAAATGAGTCACTTGTCGAGGAAATTCACCAAGGACAACAGGAAGGGTGATTGTCCCTCTACTGCAGACATTATCAAACCCGATAATGGTCCCGCATGGGTTGGAGCTTTTTCCTAACCAGGCCCATGCTAAGAAATGTGGAGTAAAATAAGACATCAATAGAACTCCCATTGTCAATCAAAATTCTCTTAATATTATAGCATGGGTCACCGATCCCTATGCTGATGGCAAGTGGATCTTGATGAGGAACATGGACTCCTTTTAAGTTCGAGTCATTAAAATTGATGGAATGATCAATACGAGACTTCTTTAACTCACTCTTCGAGGTGGTAATGAGAACTGATTAGATAAGATTGGTCCTCCCCCATTGTTTCAATTTTCCTAACTGCTTGATGATTATTTTATTTTTTTGATGATTGTCCTGTTGCGCTTGGAGGTATGTTTGTTTGAGTCGATTGATTCTTCACAAATCGATGTAGATATTCTTGTTGAATGAGCCTCATTTCTTCTTTGAGTTGTTTGCATGCCTCAGTATGTCCATGACTTCATGGAAGTGATATTGCTCTGATTTCCGAATTTGGTTTTCAGGATGTGGCCACTTGATGTTTTCTTCATCTCTCGAATAGCCATCATGAGGTTAACAGAGATGTGTTCAATGTCATGTGTATTCCTTTCTGGCTATGGGGTCGTGGGGTGAGATCATGACTGCCTTGTTGCTTCTTTTGATGAGATTTTCGGTCCGCATTCCTTGGGGCACTCCTACGTTTTCCTGTAGATTATTCAAATTATTTTCAATGGGCATTAATAGCTTCAATGACAAAGATTTGTGCTTCCACACGATGATCTAAGTCGGCATATAAGCGGACCGTATCTTGCATTAGTGACAAGTAAAAAGGCCCTGGATGGAGAATCTCTAAGTATTCTTAACCCTCATTTTGACAATTTTCGAGAGATGGGAGGAATATTTAATGATCCTCCGATTTGAAATGAAATGTTTCACAAAAATCTTGGTGAGTTCGTCAAAGGTACGGATGGATCCCCTTGGAAGGGAGTAGAACCAAGTGCGAGCTTGCCCCTTGAGGGTAACGGGAAAGACCTGACAAAGCAGTGTGTTAGGAGCTCATTGGATATGCATGATAGTTCTGTAATGGTCGATGTGTTCATGTGGGTCAGTCACCCCATCATAAGAATCAATGCTCAAAAGCTTGAAACCCACGGGAATAGGATATTGAAGAATAGCTTCAGCTAAAGGTGAGGATTCCTCATAGCGACGGTGAGGGGGAAGATGATTTCTATCTTGAAGGTGAAATTCGTCTTGCATTAAGCGTCATAATTCTGCGTGTATAACATGATGAGTGGGGTCAATAGGACGAGAATGTGTCAAGCTACCAACAATAAATGGTGGATTAGCAGTCGGTTGAGCTACACGTGATGGATGAGTAGAACTAGCAGTGTCAAGGAGATCAGCATCACGGTCTCTACAAGGAACTTCAGTGTCAAGGAGATTAGCATTTTGACCTCCCACGGCTAACAACCGATCTTGGGGGAGATGTGTTTTCCGCGGTAGTGGTTGTTGTGATCCTCGAAAAATCGGATCATCTCATTTTGAGACTCTTCCATTCGGACATGATCTTCTAAAGAGATTCTGCCGCCTTCACCATGGTCACCAATCGTGGGGAGTGAGGTAGAGCTTGACTCCTTGGTTCAAGGATTGGTTTTGAGAGTGACGGAGTTGTAGCGGAGGCTCGGTTATTTAGTATTGCACCTATTGGCCATAATGAGGGTGTTCACATGAATTGTGATTGAAGGGTTCTTTCCCACAGACGGCGCCGAACTATTGCGTGTTAAAAAACCAATTGTGGTAGAGTGAAAATTTATGCCTTAACCTTGTTATGAAATCCAGCACACACACAGGTATTTAAAGAGTGGACAAGAAAACTCCAAAAAATTTTACTTGAAAAAACCTCGAAAAGAGGAAAAAATCACGGGGCCTAGCCAAGTTAGAATCTTCCACTATGTATTTGTTTCAGAGTACAAAATTTCCTGATAAAGGGATTACAAAGTTGTACATGAGAAGGGCTGACAATGAGAATCTGAGCTAAATCATATAGTCAGCTCAGTTGTAATAGTTGCTAGTGGTATGATGATGAAATGGGATCGGCGGCACGATGAAGGTCATCATGATGGTCCACCAGAGACGGCAAGGATGCGACGGACGGGCTGGCGTGGTTGACAACCGTCGAGTGGTGGCACGATTGTGCTTGGAGGATTTTCAAGCTTTAGAGCTCTCTCCTCTCCCCTGCTTGGGCTCCTCTCATATGAGGAATGAGGGGCTATTTATAGATTGGAGGAGTGACATCTCTATAAATACATGCAAAATCTGAACCACTCCCCTCCATCGGACGGCTCGAAATGATTCATTTGATCATTTGATGTATTTTAAGTATTTGAATGCTCGAATGAAGTCGAATTATGAGATTTTGGGCTTGTTAGATCCAACTCGTCAAAATGCTCGATTTGACTATAAACACTCCATGTTTAAGAGCTATTTAGGGATTTAACTAATATCCCAAAGTTTTCAATGATATTTTAAGTGCTTGATCTCGACTAATTTCAACTGAGGATCAACTTGCTTTTGACATCAAGATTCGTGCTTCGACTAGTAGAATTTTCAGTGTCATATCAGTAATAATTTTATAAATTTTTATCATCACATTTCTTTGTTTATTTATATAATTGATTTATATTTGATTTTGTCAAAAAAAAATATTTTGTTATTAAAATATATCATTTTATGCCTCAACTGAAAAAAAAATTTGGTTTAGCCCCTAGTTGGTAATAATCATCATTGCACAGTTGGAGGGTGATTAATAGTGTTAGTTGCTTTTAAAAACACTTTAAAATAATATGATTTATTTTTAAAAATAAAATAAAAACTTAATTTCTCTTATAATTAAAAAAAAGAGCGAACATCAACACAAATAAATCCAGATTGCTCGGAAGAAGCTTAAGTAGCTACAGTGACTAAAATATCACTGACTATTCCAATATAAATGCATGCGACTCAAATTCTACAATTTTGGCTCCTAACAATGTCATTTTACAATTCGGCTGGCCCGACGATAATCTCCTTCATCGAGCTTGATTGCACTGATTTTGCAATCTGCTGATCAGAGCTTTTAAGTGCCTGTAGTCTTTTCTCTTCTCCGACAACTTATCGATCGCCCTAAATCCGTCGAAGATGGTGAACTTAGTGAAACGATATGTAGCAGTTTTTATGTGAGAGATTCAAATGGAAAAATCATGGAGTTTAATCAAACTAAAATAATCTATAACATAAGTTGATTGCTAGAAAAGTTTGTCCTTACCGTTAGCTGGAGAAAGAACGACAATAAAGTTTGAACTGCTTGTGAGAGTAGTTGCATGAAAAGATTCAGGAAACAATAAGAAGTTGAAAACGTCTATGTTGGTCAATGATCCATGAAATAGTTAGGCGCTCATAATTATTAGCATCATTGATGATGAATAATGGTAGTTGAATAATGATGATGAAGAATCATTATCTACTTACGATGATCGATTAATGAAGACTTCAGCATCTGTTGTTGACTAACAATAATAATCAGATAATGATACATCAATTAATGATAGACGACAATTATTTAGTGACGATGGTCAGGTAATGAAAAATTTAGCATCAATTGATGACCGATGATGATAGTGGATAATGACAAATATCTTTGATCATCAGTATTGCTTGATGGTGAGTAGGCGATAATGTTTGTTAGTATTAATTGACAATGATAGAAGATGATCATATGATTGTGTTAGGATTAGTATTAATTTACAGACAAAGTTTAAAATTTCTGTGCACAGAGTGATCCAATAGAATCTTTTGTTTTAGAATATCACTACAAATTACTTAGAATTACAAAAGGCCTAGAGCATTTTTGTCCTCTAAAATTAACTGTGCTTTATCATTGTTTTATTATCATTTGATGCTATATTCTTCAATCTATTTGATTCCTTATACTTAAGTGATAATCTCGACTTCTACAATAAGGACCTCACTAATTAATAAACTCAATAATCATTTTTAAATGCCAAGATAAGAGACATAATTACATAAATGAAATCAAAGACCTAAAAGTTGGAACAACAACAACAAAAAAATCCTATAATCTGCAAACAGTAACTCAATGTAAGCCCACTTTTCTAATCATCCATAACATAAAATCTCGTTTCTAATATTAATATGATAACCTAATAATTCTAATAATTTTATTGAACAAAACTTAATATACTTTTATTTTTATTTTTGTTGAGAATTCCATATCAGAAAGCCACAGGCAAGGTGATTATACCTCCTCGTACATTTGTTAGAGCAATAATCAGATTGATACTCGATCACATAGAATTGATGAACGTATGTTTAATCATATCTACACTTCATATCAACTACTTTAATAATTATATCTATAAAAATTATTTCTAAGGGCATGTGTTTAATTTTAAATCAAAACATAAATTAAAAAAAAATTAAAATAACATACAAAAATGATCCCAGATGGCCACTAAGATGTTTTTTTCCTGCAAAATCAATATATGATAAACCAGAAAATTACAAGTATATAGAGATTTAAGAAGTTTGACTTTTTTTTCATCTTTTTTTTATTCTTCTATGTGGTTTGATATTAAATTCTATAATGATTAAAATATTGCATTATGATGTGTATTGAAAAAAAAAATTTGAGTGAGAAAACATAAGTTTAATTTCGGATGAATACAATTTGAAGTTTTGACAATGCTCGGTCTGTAGTTACATAGTTGCAGGATTCGACTCCTACCATGAAGCCAAGAGTCAAAATATATTAGTTTTGAATTTTTAATAATTATAGATAAATTTATTCAACATAAAAAAAATTTGTTTGCAGGCAATTCAAGTAATAAAAACGCAAGTAGCTTGATCTATACATTGATTACTTTTTAACAATTTCTCTCTCTCTCTCTCTCTCTCTCTCTCTCTCTCTTAAATAATGCACCGTAGCGGCAGTGTAACGATTCATTCACTGATTTTATTTTCATCGAATTCAGGATTCATTCAATGTTACTGTCAATATTAAGAAAGCCAACCTAAGGTTTTCATGGCTTCCATGTATCAAGAAAACCATCGTCCTTTTCTGCGTTAGCTACGTGCATGGTAGATAAGTTTTCTCATACATAATAGATAGGTTGTAAAGATAATAGTTGAAGGTTGATATCAAAATAAACGGAACAAAGGGTAAACGGCTTGGTTGTACATATTATAAATGGGGAGACATAATTACTATAAAGTTGAAGATTAGATATTAGTGATTGGCAGATGGCACACTTAAATTATTAATAAGTACCTAGGAAAACTAGTGATGGTGGGTCATTAGTTTATTTAAGTAGAGTTTGGACAACTAGGAACACAAGCATCAGATGTGGACAATTGATGAATGATCATCAAGCTTGTGAAATTGGTTGATAGAAAGCATCAAAACTAGTAAAATAACGGTTGGCAAGTAATTTGATTGTTCATATAATTAAAGGGGAGACTTTGTGATCATGTAGATAGACATCAAACATTAATGGTTAATAGAATTCACATCTTGATGTAGAACATCATGAGGATCCAGAAATTAGAGCTCAAGGTCCATTTACAAGATCTCAAGCTAAAGCCTAAGAAAATTCAAAAAAGAAGAAGGCTTAGCCCATTAGCCTGCTAAGACCCATTTTATAATTTCATCTTTTTTATTTATGTAATTTTTAATTTTCTTCTAGAAACTCCATGTTTGAAATTTTGCATTTAAAAATTCAAAATATGACATGTGAGATGGTTGAATTCATATAAAATAATAGCATGTGAAATGGGTGGATGACATAAAATAATGAGGCAATTTAATGCTTCACATTAATGTGACCACCCACCTTTTCCTCCATAGTTTGAATTCTTTTCTTTTGAAAGATGCTTGTAATGGCTATAAATAGCCCCTCTTACTAGAATGAAAGGGATATTTTGGCAATTATAAAATTTTGAGTTATTCTTGTGGTTTGAGAGCTTGGTGGCCAAACTTTTGCAATCCTTAGTGGGAACACTAGTTATCAAATATATCCTCTTCTTTCACCTCCAATTCTCACATTCTCTCAACCTCATCAAAAGAAAGAACGCCCACCTCCATCACATCTCAATTATTTTAAGTAATCATTAACCAAGGACTAATTAAGAATATCAAAATTATAATAATGGTTAGTGGTCTCCTCGATTATTCTCCTGATAGGAAGAGAGTATTTGAAACTAGAATGAAAATTGTTAGATATTTGTGGCTAAAGGACAATATGCATTGATTGCAAATAGATGTCAAGTGATAATTAATTGATAAAATCAAAAGCTACATGTTGGTTGGTGATTGGTTGGATTTGTACTAACAAAGGTGAAAGCGAAAGCGGAGATGATTTTGAATGTTGAGGGCCAATTGAGCCTAATCTTCAATCATTTGCAAGTAATAGTGATGATGAAAAAGAAATATCAAAAGTTAGACAACAATTAAAAATTTGCTTGATTGCAAATAGATGTCAAGTAATAATTAATTGATAAAATCAAAAGCTATATGTTAATTGATGATTTGGATTTGTAGAAAAGGTGAGACAACTAGAAGATGATTTTGAATGTTGATGGCCAATTGACCCTAATCTTAAATCATTTGCATGTAGTAGTGATGATGAAGAAATATCAAAAGTTGAACAACAATTAAAAGTTTGCTTGATTATCCTTGTAACATGATGGGAAACTTATTGATTGAAAAAATATGATAAATGAATAATAGATGTTCTGAGATGGGTCATTGTAAATGTCCAATAATGATTGAATGAGAAAAAAATTCAATGAATAGTGGGTAGTCAATTTGGTTCTACTAACAAGAAGAAGTAGATGAAAGAATAAAAGATGAAGGGTCTCAAAATTTAGTGGCTAATGAACATTATATGTTAATCATCCATATGAGAACAAATTATTACTACCAACATTATAATAAATTTTTGAGGAATTTTCATTAAAAAATATTCACAAGAATTTAGCAAAAAATATGTTGCACTTAAAAATTCAAGCTCTCAATGCCTTCTCTATTTCTTGACATTTTTTGCTTTAATCCCTCATTTCTCTCTTCCATGATTTTCTATTATATGTTACATATTTTTTGTATATACTATATTCATAGAGTTATATGTTGACATGTTAGATACTATAAAGTATAATTCATATTTTTGGGTAAGAAGTAATATTGTTGTTGTGTGCTAGAAAACTAGTTGCGGTAGAGTAAAAGTATTCACCACTTTTGTGAAAAGACACACACACATGTATTTAAAGAGTGAACAATAAAACTCCAGAATTTTTACGTGGAAAACCTCGAAAAGAGGGAAAAACCACAGGGCCTAGCCCAGTAAAAAGCTTCCACTATGTATCTGTTTCAGAGTACAAGATCTTCCGTCTGGGATTCTGAGTGTATAGAAAGGAACAACTATGTGATAAGCGAGTTGTTATTGTAGCAGATGATGGTGAGATAGCATCAATGAAATCGAAATAATTTGCGCAAATCCGGCAAAAGCGGTGACAACTAGTAAGTCATCTGATGATGGAGATAGAGATTGGACGGAGGATTCGGCGGCGACTAGCGGCGTGGTTGGCACCGTCAGTGGCAACCGATTGTCTTGGAAGATCTTTAGAGCTCTCTCCTCTCTCTTGTTTGTCTTTCATAAGGAATGAGGTATTTATAGATTGGGAGTGGCGTCTCTGTCATGCAAAATTACTCACTTCATTGACTCCAAATGATCCCTTTGATTATTTGATATATTTCAAATATTTGAATGCTCAAATGAAGTCAGAATTGTAAGATCTTTGGCTTGTTGGGTCGTCGAGCTCGATTTGAATAAACACTCCATATTGAGAGCTTTTAGGAACTTGATGTCCCAAAGTTTTTTGATAATATTTTAATTGATCTCGACCAGTTTGATTTACTTGCTTTGCATCAAGATTATCTACTAGAGGAATTTTAGTCATATCAATTGTACTTTCTCAATGATTCTATTTTATATAACAAAATTAAAATAATGTTTTATATTTTATATTATAGATTTAAAATCAAGAGCATGTTGACCTTATTTTAGCTTAGAGGTCATTGCCAAAACTTGAATTCTAATAGTTTTGTAATACATAAAAGATAAATTGTTGAGCCAATTAATTCATTGTTGTATACAAAAAATAGCATGAAAAAAAATGTAGACATCATGGAGTATGTAGGTACAAATCAGAATGAAAAAGATGATGTACATAAAATAAAATTTTTAAAAGAGAATGTATTATTTATTCTTCCTTCCATAGTTAGAAAGATTATATATACAAACACATTTATGAGTTTATCAAGTCATGGAGATGACATCATGATATAAGAGGAGAATCATGGATGTTGAAGTATAGAAATCACACATCATATATTGAACCAGAGTTAAAAAAATACTTGATTTTTGACAGTGGCATACTATCCAGCATAACATTTAAAGGAAACTAGTTTATTCAGATATCATAGAGTTATTGAAAAAGATAAAATAGGAATAGAAAGTGCATTCAAAGAGAAAGTTGAGCAGGTGCTTTTCTAGCAAATTCTCCTTCTATGGCATAGTCTTCGTTAACTCTCTCACTGTAACTACATTTTCCTTGAAAGCAAACTATAGCTTTTTCTCATTTGGATTAGTTCATCACACATATGGTGATTAGGCCTCCAAAGAATGAAGCTTTTTAATGAGGTGGCATGTGGTCTATACTACTTTAAAAAAAATCAAGAATTGGCAAAATGCAATTATATTTTGATGATACTTTAATGATAGTAAAATAGATTAATTAAGTCATAAAAAACATCATTTTTTTTTCCTAAATAGGTAATAAATTTTTAAAATATTTATCTATCTCATAGAAGCCAACAAGATAATCTTTAGAAGCAAGGCCCATCTTTATGGCCAAATCAATTAAGTGGGCATTCACGCTCTGAGTATCAATGAATAAAAACAATGTTATCATCATAAGATAATCATTGTTAAAAAATGGAAGAAAAAAAGGTTCTTCTAATTGAGTTAATCTCCTCAAAATTTAAAAAATAATAACCATTTTGATTCAACTAATTTTAAATCATAATTTCATCATAATTAAACTCATAAATGATTTGTCCAAATACGAGTCATGTGATGATCAATCAACACTCTCGACAACAACCACGATTCCTGACAATTTACTCTTCCACCATTATGGTTACTGGTGAGCTAACTGCTAAAGATTAAAAAAAGAACAAAAGGCTTTAATTATATATTTATCCCATTCTTTTGGTGTGTTGCAGGCTCTAAAGTTATGACCTTAATAGTAGCTTCTGCTATTGATATGTTTTGTTTGGACAACCACTACTTCCAAATCTTAACTACTTTTCCGATGCTTTGTAGTTGCTTTGCTTTGCAGTTGATCAATGATAAACCTTATTGAGAGAGAGAGAGAGAGTAGGTTTAAATTTAGCAAGATAAAGTAGTAAATAGAAAACTATTATAAAAGTTTGCATAACATAAAATGACTTGATTTTAAGGTGATTCACATCAAGTCAACTTAGAATAAATAATGCATAATTTCACGATGTTATTTTCACTCATATTTGAATTAGATCTAATTTAAAATAACTTCAAATTAAAAAAATATTAAAATTTTATTTCTATTTTGAAAAAAATAAATATTTAATGAAAATTAATATAAATTTGGAGTTAAATTTTAAAAAGTCTCTCAAATATTTTTTTGCGGCTAATTTAATCCTAGAATATTATAATATCACTCTTTTAATTATTTTTTTCATATCTATATATAAAAAACTGATGCAAAATGTGTCATGAACTAAGTTAAGATCAATTTTGTCTATTGTATTTGGTTTATTTGGATAGTTTGGATGATAAATTTTAAAACTTAGTTTTAGATTAAAAAATTAGATAAATAATCTAATAATAATAGAATAGCAATTTAGTTGGTTATTTTTGTTTGGTTTTGGATAAACCGAATGTTATATTTAAAACTACTTGTGATATTAATTATGTAATTTTTGTATAATGAACTTCTAATAAGTAAAACCATATATATGTATATATATATATATATATATATATATATATATATATATATATATATATATATATATATATATATATATACATATATATATATATATACATATATATATATGTATTATATATTATATATATATATTGAAAAATTAATTACTTTCATGCATTAAAAATATTTAAATTTTATGATTGAAAAAATTTACAAAGTAATGAATAAATTGTTTATTTGATTATTCAAAATTTTTTTAAAACCGATCCAAAAAACTAAAACCAAAGTTTTTATTAATTAAAACTAAAATCCAAATTAAGTTAATCGAATAAATTTACTCAAAAAATTTTTGGTTATTTGATTTGGTTAAAATTAAATAATGCACACAATATTATCTCATAATTTTTTACATAAAATTATTTTAAATCAATTTTATATAATCAATAAATTAAATTAGAAATATGATGCTCTAAGATTAAATTACTCACTCAAAAATAGTTCAAAAATTATAATCTGATTATATATATATATATATATATACATATATACAAATATAAGCTTCAATAAATAAATAAATAATTTAATGTCGGAATAGCTTAGCATGCAAGATACTGGCATTTTGTTAACTTACAAAAGCAAGTTTAAAAATTTTCTTTCGGTGACCTTAAAAATATATACAAAGCACTTTAAATTCGTTAATAAATTGGAAAATATAATGCAACAGCCTATAATTAGGTCTGATCTGTTCAACGCGACCAAATAGTGGCCAACGTTCATAAAGCTCAAAATGGCATAAAGGTAAATTACATGTTTGGGGCATTTGTAATTAATCAAGGGATGAAAAGCTGTTCTCCGTGTTTGACCGGGAGATATGAGGAGATTGCGTGCGAGTTCCTTCGGGCACCAATAGAAAATGGGAAGGGAGATTATGAAGGGTCGGCCCATGGTTCATTGGACCAGGCGCCCTCGAACTAGAGGAGCGGGATCCTGCACGTGCGATCCACACGGACTTCAAGGTTTTTGCCTTCATTTTTTTTTTCCTACTCTCCATCTCAACGTTACACGTGCCGCAGAATTTAAGGGGACGGCGGAGGTTCGCTCTTTCGTCAAAGGGCACTCGTTGTAATTGCGGGGAGATTTAGGGGAGTTAATTATTATTGAGTGAGGCATACTTAAAGAAAATGAGAGATTGTTATTTGTGGAGATATAGATTTATATTCAAATTCTAATAATATAATATTATATAATATTTAGTCAATATAAAATTATTATTTATTGAGATAATAACATTGTATATTATTATATATTGATAATGATAATGCTTATCATAATATTATTTAAATATGTTATAAAATTTACAATCTATATAATAATTTTGATATTTTGTCATATAAAGTTATTTTAAGTTTGGATATAAAAATCGTTATTTCCTAATAAATTTTCTAAGAAAATTTAGAAAATTTATTTGAAAACATAGTGTTAGAACTATTGTATAAAAAGATATTGTATGAAAAAGATGAATATAGTCATTTTTTAAGTTAAACTGAGATTTTCTGGATGCTACAGATAGCTAGATCAAATTGAAAATAATATTTTTTTCACATATTCCTCAAGACGGGTACATAGTTATCAAATGGCTCATTAGTGTGTTTTTGTGCCACTGCCTCACCACTCTCCCAAACACATCATTAATTTTGGAAGAAATTTACTTCGGTGAACCCATTTAAATAGGACTCAATATATATATATTAGAATTGAGCTTGTGAGGATAATAAACACACACTCATGCGCTCCATTATTAAGTCACTGTATTCAGAGCAAGGCCCCAACCAATGAGCCCCACAGATCTGACGTTCAAAATAAATATTATTAATATCGTCCTTTCCGGCATATTTTTTTGGCTCATATATCGGACAGTAATGCAGCTTTATTTTCATCTTTTAGCAATATAATATATATATATATATATATATATATATATATATATATATATATATATATATATATATAAATCAAAAATAAAAATAAAATAAAAAATATCAAACTTGTGACCTATCTGCTATCAGTTGTCATAACTATTAAAAACTTACGGCTAAAATTAATATTTAATCATATTTTTAAAAAAATAGATTATATTCATTTTTTAAAAAATATGAATATAATCCAAAATTTTAGTAGTAAGCACATATAATACTTGTTAAAAATTTTGTTAAATGATAATAATAATAACAAAAGGACTAAAATCAAAATTGATTAAAAAATGCTTTTGACGAAGAGACTCTTATGTGTGAGAATTGTTGCGTGCTAGAAAATCAGTTGCGATAGAGTAAAAGTGTTAGCGCTTCTTTTGTAATCGATACAATTATTTAAGAGTGAAAATAAAACTCCGAATTTTTAAACCTCAAAATAGGGAAAAACCGGGCTAGAAAAGCTTTTATATATTTCAAAGTACATATCTTCGATCGGATTCTGATGTATAAAGAAAGGAACAATGTCGATCAGAATAGCGTTCTTAGTGTAGAGATGATGGTGAGCTGCGACGAGAATTAAATGGGGACAATTCTTGGAAAATCGAGAATCAGGTAAACGAGTGGTAGAAGTCCTCATGATGGCGGAGAGATTGAGCGAGGATCATGGCGGTGCGGTGGCGGTGGTTGGCTTGTTGAGTGGCGGCCGGTGTGCTTGGAGAATCTTTAGAGCTCTCTCCTCTCTGCTTGGCCCTCCATATGAGGAATGAGGTATTTATAGGTGGAGGAGTCTACATACATGCAAAATCAACCACTCTCCATGGACTCGTGATGATTCCTTGATATGTATTTGTGTATTTGAATGCTCAAATGAAGTAGGAATTGTAAGATCTTTGGCTTGTTGGGAACCGTCAAGGCTCGATCAACACTCCATATTAAAGAGATTTTAGGAATTTAAGCGATGTCCCAAAGTTTCCAATGATATTTTAAGTGCTTGATCTCGACGGTTTAATTTATCGACTTGCTTTTCGGCATCAAGATGCTTCTCTTGAGGAATTTTTTAGTCATATCGTTCTATTTTTGGATGATATTATCTCAATCATCAAAAAATATATGTGAATACTTCAAAATAGTAAATTCTTCATAATTCCATTAACCATATTTTGAGAGCAGTCTTCATGTAAGTACAAGATTATGACTGAGCGGCGGCAAATATGTGTAGATATATGCGGCGTATTTGAGATTCTGGATCCATTGATCATGAAGCCCTCAGAACTCTCAGCATATTGACGAGCCTCATAGGCGTGGCGTAGCGTGTGCCCCATGTTAGCGGCTTCAGCCAGCCTTCTGTATGAGCGGATCCAGAAGCGGCGGGTGGGCGGTTGGCCGAATTGGCGTCTGGCTTGAATTCAGCGGTGATCTGGCCGGGAGGCGAAGCGTCTATGACAGGCGGTCGCTCGACCAGTCGTGAATGAGGGCCAGACGTGGCTGAGGCGCGATCAGCGCCACAGGGCCAGTTTTTGAGTAGTTTTGGCCTTTAGGAATCCTAGCCCATACCAGCAAGTCGAAGAGAGCAGAGGATTTTGTCCATTTGACCGTTTTTATTTTGATGGTTTTCTTTCTGGTTTAGGTCTTGATCATCTCCGATCCGGTCGGTCCGTTGAGTTATCCTCTTCAGAGCGGAGGTCGTATGAACTACGTCTTGATCCTCCGGGCCGTGGTCGTGGTGATTCTTCAGGAAAATTAGCCTGCCAGATGAGTTTGGTCTTGATCGCCTCATCCCGGTCGGAGCGAGGTTAGTCACTCTTCGGGAATGCCTATAAACTCTGAGGTCTTGATGTTCGAGCGACCTTTCTCAAGAAGAGAAGGTGCCTTCTCCACCTGGTTTTAGACCCCATAGGGATAGGTAAAATCAAGAGAAATGTCATCGAAAACCATCAAAATTGTCAAAAGCGGTAGCGTGGAAAATAAAACCCACTTGGGCTTCGACCAGCAGCGCGTACTGCCCTGGCGTATTGTAATGATCAGTTGAGCCGCTTATTGTTGAAGCTGGATTTGCCATTCAGCGCGACGGTTCACCTCACTTTGTGAGAGAGCTAATTGTGAGCGTCGAGGGTGAAAATGTGGTGTAGCTTTGTCGATTTTCATTTGAGCTTTAGTGGTCATCGTCGGTTTGGCTATCTTTTTGAGAGCATGGTGTTACTTTGAACATCACATTTTGAATGTAGATTCATGATGCTCAGGCGTGTTTCTTATCGGCTATAAAGAATTGGATAGAATTTTTACGGATCATCTAAAATTGGTCTAATGGATTCTTCTTTGTGAAAAATGAGTGGGGCCTTTCAGAGATGGGAAGATTGAATGACCTTCGGATCCATTCTTTGATGTGAAGAATGAGATCTAGCAACTCTTAATATCCACGATGTAGGAAGCTTTGCGGCATGAGTTACGTCACATTGGCAAATATATAGTTGAAGATAGAATGTTCAAGGTTGGCCTTTCCAGGCGGGGAGATCTCATTCTTTTACTAAAGAGGTCAAGTAAAGGTGATGAAAGGTCTCCTCATATTCATAGGGTTCTTTCGAAGCCCATCAATCGAGGTGGTGGCAATGTTTCTTTAAAGAAAAAAAGACATCTTGTTGAAGTGACTTCGGATATCTGAAGAAGATGTTCGCCCCAGTGACCTCGAGTTTAGTTGTTTCAACTCATGATGGGGAGTTAGTTTCTTGCCGCACATTCGAAGGTGTTAAAACACATATGTCTTGTGTGAAGATGAATTGAACGTTGTCTTTCTTTCTTCTTTTCTTCTTCTTTTCTTTTGTGTAATATTTGTGATAGTTTTTTTTTATAGGTAACTCAAACATTATGGATGGCTCATTTGGGTGTCTTTAGATGAATATCTGAATTTGTGAAGATAAAATATCTGCAAGTGAGTATAGCGAAAGATGAGTATTAAAGCCAAAGAACTTGCGACTTTGGAGGATCAGTTGAGTGAACCGAGCTAGTGAACATGTCAACTTCTCTTTCTCTCCGGTGTCGAGGTGGAGCGCCGCGTGATGAGGTGATTGAGGTGAGGGACTCGTAGAAGAGAAAAAAGACTTAAGGCACTTGCGATGGAGAAGAGAGCTCTCGAGCGGAGAAAGCATTACAGATCGTCTTTCGAGAAGGAGCATATAATGTCGGCGGAAGCAAATGAAATCTCCTTGAAGGCGGGAAGACTTTAAGAACTCCTTATCTCTGCCTTGAAGACCATGTTGAAGCTTCGTAATCATATACTTGATGTTGAAGTGAAGGACTTGGAGCACCAATGTTTAAAGGAGGGCTTCATCAGGGTTCTAAAGGAATGCTTAGTACATCATAAGGCCTAGTATTGAGGATCTCCCTCTCAAGTATCAAGACTCTTCGTCCGATTAGGAGATGAAGGAGTTGAGAGTGAGTCCAAGGGAGTATCTCTAGTGGTGAGGACATTGATATCACCAACTGATATGATGTAGCCTCACTTGAGGATGCATTTTTTTTATATGTATTGTTATTAGTGTGTATCAAAATCTTGATTCTTTCTTATATCATCATGTCAATACTATCAAAAAAAAATTTTTTAGATGATACGCTCTTATTTTGTTTTTACCTATCCGGGGTAATTGGTCAAAATATTATTCGACGACGCTAACCTATACGGATGAGGTTGAATTGAATCCACTCAAGATTTTTGACATATTCGAGGTTGTTTGTCAGAGTCTCCGCTCGATAACGTTAACCTATATGGAAGAGGTCGTGAGTCCCGGACCTTTTGACCTATCTAGGTTATTTGAGTCTTGCTTCGATGGCGTTAACCTATGGAAGGTGGTAGTCCACCAAGGACCTTTTGACCTATCCTAGGTTATTTGTTAGAGTCTTCGCTCGATGACATTAACCTGTGTGGAAGAGGTCGTGGAAAGTCTCCTTGGGATTGATCATGCTCCGATTGAGATATAACGTGAGTTGTATATTTCTCAAGTGAGAGGATTAAATGAAGAAGAAATAAGTTTGTAAGAAGAAAGCTATAAATTCATTACTCGATAAGTTGGTGATACAATCATAAGACGATTTTAACACGGATATGAGTTTTAAGAAAATGACAACAACAACATCAACAAGTCTTTATCCCTAAGTGGTTGGCTATATGAAGAGGAAATGATAAGCGAGACAAAATAAAAGTGATAATTATGCGGTAGGAATTCGATAATATTTTAGATTCTCAGTGTTCCAAGTTCGAGGTAAAGTTTTTCCCTCTGAATCCTTGAGCTTGAAAGTTCTTGGCTTCACCATAGCTATAACCACATATGGGCCATCCCAAAGAGGTGAGAGTTTATTACGTTGAGGGCCTTTGCTCGACTTGAGACCGTGGGGAGTAGATATGGGGAGGTTTTACTCTTACATTGAAGTGATGAGCTACCCTTTGGTGATAGGAAGCGGTCAGTAGGCCATGTCACGAGTTTGAGGGAGTAGGTCAGTCTTTGTTAGTTTTCTTCATTACCGTCATGATCGAATAATTGAACTCTTGGACTTGGAATCCCGATATCTATATAATAAATGCTTAGAAACACAAGTTATACGGTGTCTCTCACCGGTCGAGTGCGATGTAGTCGGTAAGCCAAAGAACATTAGAAAGCTCATCAACCCATTGCCCTCGCCTTCTCGAGATGTGTTTTTAGTCCTTTGAGTATAGTCACATTTGGTAGCTTGATTCGTGGTTAGTTTGAGGATGTCTTCTGTGTATGACGCGAATGTGAAGATCTTTGCAAAAGACATAAAGACTTTTCCGATTAAATTACGTTATTGTCGGTGATGATCTTTGCGGGAAGACCATCGACATACTATATTTTTCCAAACAAATTGTTTAGCATTTGCCTCCATAATTTTAGCGAGTGGTTCAGCTTCCACCCATTTAGTGAAATAGTCGACGGTTAAAATGATGAACTTTCGTTGCCCTAATGCTATCGGAAAAGGTCCCATGATATCAATCACCCATTGAGCAAAAGCGCGGGCTTTGAATGGATGAGAGCTCTGTATGCGGCATGTGAGGGAGGTTAGAGTGCAAGCGACAACTTGCACATTTTTTGTGAACTCAAGGCATCTTGTTTCATTGTAGGCCAATAGAACCCTTGCCTTATAATTTTAAGGGCTAGCCCTTCCTCAGGTGTTCTCCACATATCACAGGTGGACCTCTCTTAATGCGTGTCGACCTCACGAAGTGAGAGACATTTGAGGTGCAGTCGAAAGCTTCGTTTGTATAGTTCACCTCTGATAATAGTAAAGTTTGAAGCTTGTCTTCGGAGATGAATTACAGAAGTTGGGTCTTCAGGAAGAGTTCCTTCTTGTAGAAAAGACAGGATGGGGTCCATCCATGAATGTTCCTTTATCTCATCAATTTTTTGAATTATCCATGACCCTTGGATACTGAAAATGTATTTCTTCAATGCCTTCTCTTAAAGATCCAGCGAGATGAAGCAAGCTTAGCGAGAGTCATTTCAGTATTCTTCTGTATGTGAATGATTTGATGTGTCTTGAAATGGGCAAGAAGAGACTTCACCAAGTGGAGGTATTGTGGTGGGATTATGAGCATTAAAGTTTCCCTCAACTTGGGAGGCGACAAGTTGAGAGTCAGTGTGTATCACTAAGTCTTGAGCTTCACAGTCAATGGCGAGTCTCAACCCTGCGATGAGCCTCATATTCAGCCATATTATTAGTTCGAGAAATTTTAGGCAAGTCCATACTAGGTATTATTTGGGGAAATAAGTAAGATTCCCGCACCAGCACCAGTACTTCCTGAAGCTCCATCAACATAGAGGGTCCATTGAGGAGACGAAAGGCATATAGTAGATAGCTCCTCTAGAGTTGGGGCAGTGCATTCCACTATAAAGTCTGTGAGTACTTGAGACTTTATAGCGGGGTGAGGTAGAAAATTTATATCAAACTCTCCCAATTCTACAGACCACTTGATTAACCTCCCAGATGCTTACGGTTTTACGTAGGATGGCCTTAATGGTAAATGAGTGTAAAGCGATAGTGTGAGCTTGGAAGTATGGATAATTTTTTTCGAGAAAACTAAAGCGAGCCACCTTATCGGCAAGTGGATAACGACTTTCTATATCGAGAGAATTTTCGACATAATAAATTGGTGGTTGTATCCCACTTTCTTCTACTAAAGCGAGCTTATCGCATGGGAAGAGCTGAGATATAAGTATAACATCTCTCCTTGAATTGGCTTGGATAGTAGGGTGGAGATGCTTTACTCTTAGTTGTTCAAAAGCAGACTGACATTCATCAGTCCATTGAAAATTATTATTTTTAGCTCCCTTTAATATTTTAAAGAATGGCAAGTATCTATCCCCAGAGCGGGCTAGGAAGCGGGATAACGCAGCAATTCATCCATTCAAACGTTGAACTTCCTTAATATTCTTCGGAGGAGTCATATTTTTGAGAGCTTTGATTTTCTCGGGGTTGGCCTCTATCGGTGGGTTACCATAAATCGAAATTTTCCCGATAACTCCAAAAGCACATGTGGGTTGAGTCTCATGTTATAACGTCGAAGAAGGTTAAAGCATATTTCTAAATCAGAAATATGTTGTGATTCTTTCAAGCTTTTCACTAACATGTCATCCATATATACCTCCATTGCGACTAGTAGGTCTTTAAAGACCTTATTCATAAAGCGTTGATAGGTAGCACCGATTTTTTAATCAAATGGCATAACTTGGTAGCGGTATAAACCTTTATATGTTTGAAATGTTGTAGCTTCTTCATCCGTTGGGTTCATTTTATTTGGTTGTAACGAGTAAGCATCAAAAAAGCGAGCATTTGATGTCCGGTAGCGTAGCATCAATTGAGGAAGGACTATTGAGGAAGAAAAACTATCTTTGCAAGCCTTGTTAAGGTCAGTGTAATCAATACACATTCTCCATGTTCCGTTTATTTTCTTAACCATGACAACATTCACTAGTCATGTAGGGTAATGTACCTCTCGTATGAATCTCACTTCTGGAAGCTTGTTAACTTCTTGCTCAATAGCTTGGAAGCGTCGGGTGCAAAACGCTTCTTACGGATGATCGGTTTGAATGTTGGATCGATCTTGAGGAGTGCATGATCACATTGAGGTCGACTCCGGCGTCGGACTCCAAGCGAAGATGTCTTGATTTTTGCAAAGAAATCTATGTATTTTTCCCTTTGTATGCGAGCAGGATCCAACTTGCACTTTGCGTAATGGTTGGTCATCGATAATGTAACAAAAGAGTCTTCGTGAAACTTTTGGGTACTTCTTCATCTCAAAATTAAAATCTTGATCTTGAAGGTCCGAGAAGGCGTGGTTGAGCTTATGCGAGATAACATGATTTTGCTATCTGTTGATTTTCCAGACCACTCCAACTCAATGGGGTTGAAATTTCATCTTAAGATGAGATAAAGTGGATTGAAAATTGATTGGAGGGCCTTCCAATAGCGTTATATGTTGAATCTGACTTGACCACCATGAATTGGATTAAATGAGCCACTTGTCGAAGAAATTCACCAAGGACAATAGGAAGGGTGATTGTCCCCTCTACTCGCACAGGGCGATTATCAAACCCGTACAATGGTCTTGCAGCGGGTTGGAGCTTTTCCCCCACAGGCCCATGTTAAAAATGTGGTAAAATAAGACATCAATAGAACTCCCATTGTCAATCAAAATTCTCTTAACATTATAGCATGGGTCACCGATCCCTGCGCTGATGACAAGTGGATCTTGATGAGAACATGTACTCCTTCTAAGTCCGAGTCATTAAAAGTGATGGAATGATCAATACGAGACTTCTTTAACTCCGACTCTTCAGAGATGGTAATGAGAACTTGATTAGATAGTATTGGTCCTCCTACGATTGTTTCAATTTCTCCAACTGTTTGATGATTATTTTATTGTTTCTGTGATGATTGTCCTGGTTGCCCCGAGGTATGTTTGTTTGAGTCGATTGATTCTTCACAAATCGACGTAGATATCGCTGAATGAGCCTCCTCGATTTCTTCTTTGAGTTGTTTGCATGCCTCGTAGTATGTCCATGACTTGATGGAATGATATTGCTCACGATTTCACGAATTTGGTTTTGTGGATGCGCCACTTGATATTTTCTTCATCTCGAATAGCCATTAGGAGGTTAACGAGATGTGTTGCGTGTGTATTCCTTTTTGGTGGTGGTTCACGTCGTTGATATGGGGTGGGGAGGGATCATGCTTGTTGCTTCTTTTGATAGGATTGTCGTCGCATTCCGCAGGGGCTTTTATATTTTCACGTAGATTGCTCAAATTATTTGCGATGGGCATTAATAGCCTCATCGCAAGATTTGTCCACATAATGAACAAAATTAGGCATAGTGTCTCATTAGTAGTAAAAGGCCACGGGCGGAGTCCTCCAAGGAAAACTCCTCTTAATAGTTCGAGTTACACTCAGGTATTTGGCGAGCTTCTAAGGAGAACCTCGGAAGTATTCCTTAAGTGATTCACCCTCATTTTACGAATGCAGAGATGGGAGGAATCTTTAATGATCCTCCGTTGCAATGAAGCTGTTACAAAAATCTTGGCGAGTTTCAAAGGTATGGATGGATTCCCTTGGAAGAGTAGAACAAGTGCAAACTTGTCCTTGAGTGCGGAAAGACGACAAGCGTGTGTCGAGGGGCTTCGTTGGATATGCATGATAGTCTGTAATGAATGGTGATGTGTTCATGGGGTTGATCATCCATAGAATCAATGTTGAAGCTTGAAACCGGGGAATAGGATGTTGAAGAATAGCTTGAAAGGTGAGATTCCTCATAGCCGTGAGGGAAGATGATTTCTATCTTAGAGGTGAAATTCTGTCTTGCATTAAGCATCGTAATTTTGCATGTATAACATGGCGAGTGGGTCAACAGCGAAATGTGTCAAGCTACCTAATAGTGGTGGATTAGGTCGGTTGGTAGTGATGGATGAGTAGAACTAGCGATGTCGAGGAGATCATCATGGTCTGCAGGAGGAACTTGTCGAATAGCATTTGACCTCCCCTCGGCTAACGATCAATCTTGAGAGATATTTTGGTAGTGGCATTGTGTTCCTCGTAAAGTCATCATCTCATTTTGAGACTCTTCCATTCGGCACACACGATCTTCTAAAGAGATTTCTATCATGCCTTCACCGATAGGGTCACACCTATCAGGGAGAAGTGAGGCAAAAGGTTGGCATCCTTGGTTCAAGGATTGGTTTGAGTGGCGGGGAGTTGGGCGGGAGGCTCGTTATTCTGATATTCTTTTGGCCATAACGAGGGTGTTCACGGAAATTGTGATTGAAGGGTTCTTTCCCCACAGGCCGCATTGCGTGCTAGAAAACCGATTCGCGGTAGAGTAAAAGTTTTTAACCGTTGTGAAATCCACACACACAGTATAAAAGTGTGAACAATAAAACTCTTTTACGTGAAAAACCTCGAAAAGAGGAAAAAAACGGCCAGTAAAAAAACTTCCACTATGTATCTATTTGAGTACAAGATCTTCTCGATACCGATTACAAAATTGTATATGAAAGGGACAACGATTCTAGTAATAACGATGTTGGCAATGTTGCGATGATGTTGGCGATGATGTTGGCGATGTTGTGATGATGTTGACAACGATATTGAGCGATGTTGTGATGATGGCCGATGATAGTGATCGGTGATGGCCGGCAGTAGTGGTCGGCGAGCGAGATGGTGGCGGGTAGCCGTGGCGGCGGTTGGCCTTCGTCAGTGGCGACGATTGTCTTGGAGGATCTTTAGAGCTCTCTCTCTCTCTTGCGGTCCCTATGAGGAATGAGGGGCTATTTATAGATTAGAGGAGTGGCGTCTCTGTAAATACATGCAAAACCCGTACCACTCCACTTCATCGGACGGCTCACAATGATCCCTTTGATCATTTGATGTATTTTAAATATTTGAATGCTCAAATGAAGTTGGAATTGTAAGATCTTTGGCTTGTTGGAACCGGCTCGTCGAGACGCTCGATCTGACTATAAACACTTCATATTTGTCGTCAACATTGTCGTCAACATCGTCGTCAACATCATAATCAACATCGTCGTCAACATCGTCGTCAACATCGTTTATTACTAGCTCTGTCCCTTTCTCTATCTATCTTATCGGGGAAGATCTTGTACTCAAATGACATAGCTTTCTTGGGCTCTTCATGGTTTTTTCCTCTTTTCGAGGTTTTCCATGTAAAATTCGAGTTTTATTGTTCACACTATACTATATGTCGATTTCTAACTTTAAAACTCTACCAACTAATTTTATAGCACACAATGCGTCATATGAAAAGATTCATTATATCATCTTGTATGGCGACCAAGTTCCCCAACAAGATCAAAACCACCATCGAGATGTAGCATTTCAAGCTTTTAAGGAGCGCAAGCGAAGAATGAAAATTCATCAAACTTTATTCCTTCAGATTTTGTCAAAAATAAGAGGGCAACTGATATGACCCTGAAAATTTCTCTAGTAGAAGCACGAATCTTGATGCCGAAAGCAAGGCGTCAATTAAAACCGGTCGAGATCAAGCACTTAAAATATCATTGGAAACTTTGGGACATCGTTAAATTTCTAAAAGCTCTCCAATATGGAGTGTTTATATAGTCAAATTGAGCGTCTTGTGACGGTTTCAAGCCAAAGATCTTACAATTTCGACTTCATTTGAGCATTGAAATACAAAAAATACATCATATGATCAAGGGAAGCATCATGAGCCGTCTGATTGGAGGAGTGGTTCGAATTTTGCATGTATTTACAGAGACGCCACTCCTCTAATCTATAAATAGCCCCTCATTTCTCATATGAGAGTGGCAAGAGAGGAGGAGAGCTCTAAAGATCCTCCAAGCACTGTCGTGCACCACTCGGCGGTCGTCCACACCGGCCGCCGTTGATCCTTCGGCCGATCTCGGTCTCATCATGAGGACTTACCCGGTGATTGTTCCCGTGTTTCGCCGGTGATTGTTCTTGCATTTCTTTCGGTAATTGTTCCCTGCATTCTACCGTGATTGCTCGCTTCACCATTATCTCTACTACTAACCTGTTACAACGATCGTTGTCACATAGCATTTGTTCATTTCTCATATACAATTCAGTAATCCCGTTATCGGAAGATCTTGTACTCAAAGCAGATACATAGTGGAAGCTTTTCTTTGGCTAGGCCGTGGTTTTCCCTCTTTTCGAGGTTTTTTACGTAAAATTAGGATTGTTCACTCTTTAAATACATGTGTGTGTGTTGGATTTCACAACGAAGCTAAGTCGAATACTTTTACTCTACCGCAACTGGTTTTCTAGCACGCAACAAGAATGAATACTCTTTCTATACTCATATATGATCTCTCTCTCTCTCTCTCTCTCTCTCTATATATATATATATATATATATATATATATATATATATTGAAATATTTATTTGTTGGATGAAGTTGAAAATAATACCCTTGTTTTAGTGAGAAAATGACATTCTTCTACTAAATTGGTATATTGTTTAGGTTGTTCCATCCACAGGACTTGAGGCCAGAGCACAACCACTGCTCTCTATAATAAAAATTACAATTAACTCAATCTAATTGTTATGCGCCTATCATAAAAGTTATTTACCCTATTCATATTAATCATAAAAGTTGAATAAGTCTCGTAATAAACTGACCAATAATTGCCCGCCAGATAGTACAAAAAGGGTAAAAAGGTCATTTGATTGAGCATTATAGGTGAGTAGTACAGATGAGATTCCCAAACACCAGAAATTGTGCTTAAACTAATCTAAAAATGTCAGATGGAACACGAGGCAGGCAGAAGAGATACAAAGGAAACGAAATAAAATATTATCGAAATCTCAGGAATAGAAGAGGAATAGTGGGAGGAATGGAAGAAGAATTTGGAATAAGAAGAGGGTTAATTTTAATAATTATTTCTCATTCCCTCTGACTTCTCCTTGGATTTATTAAACCCAATTACCTTCTTCTATTTCTCTTTTTCCGGTTCGCAAGTCTGAGCAGTTCCTTATTCAACAGACAAGTCCCCTTATCTCCTCATTAAACGTCCATTAAATTCCAAAGCCCATGCATTCTACCCTATGAAGGCTGTTTAAACAGTACTCTCATTAATGAGGACCATATATATAATTATGTACTTTAATATCTATATGCAGCTTGATATGATCTATTGCTATTTTATTATATCTTCAGCTCTTTAAAGTGTAAAACAATCCTCTTGCTCATGCACCAAGAAGGTACCTCGCTTTTCTTCTTGCCTTTCTTCTCTGTTACTTTATCTTACAGTTGAGAAAGAAGAGAAGAAGAAGGATCTTGTTTTCTTCCAGGTTAGTTCTCTTTTGCTTTTGTTTTGTGTTGTATTATTTTTCCTTCTTTCACTCTTTGGATTTGTTTTCGGATAGGATCAGATGATGAAGATCAGAATATTATGAGTTTGTTATGACTTTGTTTATACGTGCAAATTCAACTTTTGCATGGTGCTATCTAACTTTTTAAATATAACTTAGTGTTAGTTTTCTTGGAATCTTATTTTCATAAAAAAGTTCTTATTAAAAACTTTTGGAACAAAGTTTTTTTATAAATTGTCCTAAATCAGCTAGGTTTCTTATAATTATCTTACTGATGCATTTATTTGTGACAATTTTTTGTTATCGTAAAACATTCAAATAAATAGCTAAACTAAATGTGGGTGACAGCAATCTTTAGATGATAAAGATTTTGAATGTTGGTTTCAATTTCTTTGGATGGAATACTTAAACTTCCTCACAAACTAAGCTAAAACAAAAGAGTGATTAGGGTTTTGATCATCTTTCTCTTATTTTCTTGTGATTTTAGTGTACAGAAGAAAGAAAGAAAGAGATAATGAATACTGGAAATGGGCAGCTTACAGTGCCTCCAGGTTTCAGATTCCATCCCACAGAAGAAGAGCTTCTATACTATTATTTGAGGAAGAAGGTGGCTTATGAAGCTATTGAACTCGATGTTATAAGAGATGTGGACCTCAATAAACTTGAGCCTTGGGATCTTAATGGTAGGGCTTCTTTTTCATATATATATATATATATATATATATATACATTCCTTCCTTTTTATCAATATTCTTTTGTCATCTCTTTTTGTCTTCCATGTCATCTTTGAGTGTTCTTTTAGCTACGTTTATAGTGAAGTTTATAGAAGTTTATACGTACCCTTTGTCCTTTTTCCCTTTAAGTTATCAGCTCATGCATGATTTTAACCAGCAGAAATTTGATTCAGGCTGTACGTTAACAATTTATGAGCTACATGATAATTAATTTATTTTTTAAAATATTTTTGCTTAAACTTTTAAGTTATAAAACCAGACATTCTTACAAGAGATGCAAACATCTTACGTACAACTTAAAGAGAAAATGTCATATATTCTTCATTCAATGCAAAATTTTGCACTTAATGTTTTTATATAGTGAAGTCTTCTCCATGAAATTCTGAGCTCTCTTTACATGTCAAAAGAAAATTTTTCTTATTTAAAGAGTCATTTTCAAGATACAAGCAAAAAGTTTAATGTTAAGATGTTTCTCATTTATTTGGTTGTGAATCTATAACACATTTTAGAAAGCGACAGATTTCATTTTTACTCATTTCGACAAAAAAAATCGTAATGTTTGAGCGATATTTTGAATGTTCTAATTATGTTTCAAATTTATATTGACAGCTTTTCAGTGTACCAAACCAGATGACTAACTCTAGCTTAGAGTGCTTATGCTTGTTTTTCTTCCTCCTGCTCATGACTTTGAGGACAGGTGTTTGTCTGTGAGATTTGCTTGTGATGAATTTCATTTTGAAGAAAAATATTTATTAGTTGGAGATATAAAACTCTATTTCAGAAAATAATAATTTCATTCACACTTTGTAGGCGATTTTAAAGGTTTTGGTGGATATTCAAATACTGATTCTTATACTTCAAACTAGCTATCCAACTCGAGCAAAAGTGTTGGATTTATGATTTCATAGTCACCCTCTCTCTAAAGATATTCATCCAATTAAAAGACAGAATCTAATAATTACAATATTTTAAAATCATATTTTCTAACTCAAGCGGCCAAATCAGCCCTAAAGTTGATCTACTTGTCTCTCTTCTTCCCTAGCTCCATAGCATTGTACCCTTAGCGAAGAAATATGGACAAAACAAACTCCCCTATAATTAAGGACTCCGAGAGTATGAGACAACATCTAGCTTATATATCTATCGCACACCTTATTTTCTTTCACAGAGACACGAGGACAAATTTTCAGGTTTTCATGGAAAGGGTTTTCAAAATATAAGCACAGTTTGTAACTTTTCCCTTGGTAATTAGTATCGCAAATAAATTAAATAATTTATTATCATTTTATTAATTTATTTTTCTAAAGATTAATTATAACTAAAGTTTCTAGCATGTATTTTTATGACAAAACAGATAAATGCAGAATTGGAAGTGGCCCTCAAAATGAATGGTATTTCTTCAGTCACAAAGACAAGAAGTACCCTACAGGAACTCGAACCAACCGAGCAACTACTGCTGGATTCTGGAAGGCTACGGGAAGAGACAAAGCCATTCATCTCAGCAATTCGAAGAGGATTGGAATGAGGAAAACCCTAGTTTTTTACACTGGAAGAGCACCTCATGGCCTCAAGACCGACTGGATCATGCATGAGTACCGTCTTGATGATGACACTTCTCTAGTTCAGGTATCAAATCCTTATAACATACGCTCACTTCATATTATTTTGTAATATTGTGGTTATATTTATATAGAGAAGAAGATAATCCTCATTTTGTTAGATGAATTGAATATTCATGATCATTAGGAGATTTTATCATTTTAATATCATTGAATTAAAATTTCACATATACATACAGATAAAATAAGAACTATTTATAGCAGACATGATGTTGCATGAAAAATTTGGGAAAAATCACAAATTTTAACTTGAATAATTTTCTTAGTATGAGTCACATTACAAATATATATATATATATATATATATATATATATATATATATATATATATATATATATATATATTTCTTTCATTTCATGAGATTTATTTATCCCATAGGGTATGAAGATATTTTTGTAAGGAGAAATTTTAGTTTAAAACATCTTCATCAAGATTAAAAAAAAAAATCAGAAGCTCATGCAGAAATGATCAGCAGTGCAAGGGATTTTCCAAAATTGAGTTTTTTTATATATATTAATGAACTTTGTTTCTTTTCTTATATTTTATATAGAATAAAAAATTGTATAATATTTTTGCTTCTTTAGACCAAAGTAGGCGATGTAAATCAAATTATTTTGCTTCACATATAGATTCTATTCTTGTGTTGATATTCTTTTTAAAATAATCCGATTATATGATGGCCTCATTTATAACTACAGAGATAATTGGTGTAGATCAATGTCAACATAAAAGGACAGCATTGAAAACCCTATAGCCGTTATAATTGACTGACGAGCAATGATTGCTAGATACGAACATATTTTCAAACATTTTATATACAATACAACTTATTAGATAAGTAAAACACAGAATACGAGAAGCTGGTGAGATTCTATTATATATATTTTCATTATGTAACTTAAACAATATTTTTGACAAATGGTATTGATATGAAGTTGAAAATGTATTGATCTAATGGTGATAAACAAATTTTCTCTTCAATAAATATGCAGAAAAAGAATATGTAGGCATAGAATGCCTAATTCAATATAGTAGTTCATCTAGGAGCAAAATATGACAGATGAAAAAGAAGCACAAAGAAGATCAAGTAGCATTGTCATGCTTAGGTTGTTCTACTAAAACAAAGTGATGGCATGCAGATGAAAAAGCTTTGATTTTCTTCTCTTAAGTGGGACGTGATTTCAATTTAGAGCAAATATATAATGTCTAATGTCATATGCTTAGCATAAAAAATGAGATAAGCAGCACACAATTCTATTTGTAGATTCCATTTGCATGTTTTTTAAGTAGCTTAATTGCCTGTGAATTGAGATATGTATGTAATCTCATATCTATTATAATTATCATAAAAATAGATAGTATTCCTTTGTGTCTTGATTTTATGCAATGTAGGTTGCATTAAATTCATAACATACTGGAGTCATAGTATATACCTCAATTATGATATCACCTTCCATCTAGGATGAGCACTTTAAGCTCTCAATGCTCATAGGCCGATGCATCACACAATCTAGTCTAGTTTATAAAACACAAATGATGAATTAATTGAATACTCTTGAGAAGCCTCTAGAGGTTGTAGGTTGGATTGCATCTATTAAAACTAATAGTGCATTTACCACTAAATTTTATATATCTAAGCCTATCACTATGCAAAAATATAGTACTAATTATAAATAAAAGGATCCTATCTTCCTAAAAAAATTTAGAGTGATAAAATGAATATGATAGATATCATTTTCTAAAGAAAATTATACATTCATTTTATGAAATGAAATGTTCAAAAATGGCGGAGTTAAGCTCAAATTAGAAAAAAAAAGCATGCTAAGTATTCAAATAATAATAAATTGGAAAATAATGCTAAAGTTTTACTAAATTATTTTAGAGTAAAGGAAACAAGAAATGTGGAAGTATAAAAGATAGGGTAAAGTAAAAGAGGGCTCGGGGTTAAGAAATGAGAAGATTGTAAAGGAGAGTAAATATTTATAGGGAGAAAGAGGGTGGATGATGATAACGAGAGAAAAAAAATAATGAAAATTGGGAAAAGACTCAGTCTACAGTAAATTATATTTGAAATGATTTATGATGGAATTCTATATATAGTAAATCAGGACACTATTTTCATCATGTCTTATTAAAAACTTATGATAAATAGTAAAAAATTTATTACACACATGTAAATGTACACTCATCCACTTACACATAAATATACATGTGCACACATAACACATACATACATAGATTAGATAATTTGGTATCAAAAGTGACATCATAAGTAAATAATAATATAATAATGTGCAACTCTTTTTTTTTTCTTCATGATAATCAAAGAACATTTACAGACCTTAAAGATATCAATATCAATAAAAAAATTTGTATCTTACATTATCAAAAAATTTCTTTAATTGGGTACATGACTAACACAACTTAGTATTTTAGGCATACTATCTTTTTTTCCTCATACTTTTAGTACTTAAACCAATGTATAGTTCTTAATGTAGTATTATTTTTCATAAAAAGTTGTCACCACATGCTCGTAATAATAAATAAACAAAACCTCTTCATTAAGATGCATGTGATATAAACAAACTAAGTTAAGAATTCTTTAACCACTATATCAAAGTCTGATAATTATTGAAAGGATATCATCTAAAGTTAAATGTACTACTATATGACTACTTATAGACTTGTCTTTTGGTTTTATAAATCTAATACTCCTCCCTTCAAAGCATAATATTCCCTCTTATTGTACCATTTTATTAGTTGAAATAATTCTTTCTCATGCTAACATAATTATTTTTATCTTGATTATAAATAAACACCTTCTTAAAATGACTATTTTTAACCAATTATTCAGCACTCTACTTCTACTTCTATACTACATGTTTAAAAAAAAACTTCTAAATAGGAAGATGTGAGCTCATAATAATTTTAAGTTGATTATTTATCTTCCATGTAACTTGTTTCAAAAAAATTAGCTGTAAAAAAGAGGTAAACAAAAATAATGATGATAATGATGATGATTGATTCCAATCATTAACACTCATATTAATAGTTTTAAATCAAGAATAATGAGATTAACTTGATTCAAACATGATATGACGAGTATATCGATCTTCTCGCAAGAGAAAAAAAATAAAATCTTTGCTTCTATTAAAGTTGTTAAAGAAGCCCATGAAAATGTACAAAAAAACTCTTACTTGAGATGCAACTCTTTTTGATTGTTTACTTCCAAGATCTTCATTAATACTTAATTTTTCAAACATAGTTTGACCACCAAAATAATTTTTTCTTATATGCTTTTTCTTCATCATTCATTGTAAATGGCATATTTGAATGCCTCATGAGTATCTTTATAAATCATTTTTAGATAATAAGTTCACTCATCTTAGTTCACCAAAGTTAGAAAGTATTTAAGTTATAGAATTTCTCAATCTCAATTTTTTATGACTATCATACTTTGCAATTAGCTATGATAGTGATTTATTGTATTAAAAGATTTAATTCAATCCAAACCATCTCAAAGAGTAAAATATGTTGGATCAAAAAGAAATATAAAATAGATCAATCAAGACAAACAAAATACCAAGTTTTATGTAATCTATCTAATTAATAAAATATATTCATAGGATAAAAGATTGAATATTCAATTCACTAAATAATAAGTTAACATTGCTTTAATACGATGATGACTCGCACTATGCAGTTACCCCATTCGTTTATAAAATCGGTAGCCTCTCTACATGCATTGTGCATAAGAATTCAAGAGGAAAATTCTCAGTCGACTGAATATTCATGCAATCAAGGACAAGTTTTGATCATTCTCATTTTTAGTTGTTTTCAGTTTTTTGTTATCTTTCAAATGCTCTGACCTTTACTAATAAATATTTTTTTATCTGTATTATTTTATATTAATATTACGCATGCCAGAATTTTAATCATTATATATATGTACATGCTTTGCCCTATATAAATTTTTCTTACATTAAGAACCTTCATAATGATGGGCATCTTTTGTTCGCACCATCAGTACTCTTTGTTCTGCCAAAAAAACTCAAAAAATACCTTAAATCCAACAACAACAAAAACTCTCTATTTTTCTCCCTGCAGGAAGATAGCTGGGTTGTTTGCAGGGTCTTCAAGAAAAAAAACTTCTATAAAAGCAACAGCATCCCTTCTGAACACATCCTCCCTCAAGAAACAAATCACAATCACTTCAAAACCCCGCCATTCCCCAACTCATTTTTCGAACCCCAAACTCATCCCTCATTTGATCACTTCTCCTTCTCCAACAACAACAATAACAACACAATGCATCTTCCTCAGCTTCTCAGCTCCGATCAACCCTCCGCTGCCACCGTCTCCTCCTTCATCACTCCTGTTGACCTCGAGTGCTCTCATAATCTCATGAAGTTAACCGGAGATTGGTCTATATTGGATAAGCTACTTGCTTCAGGCCACCAGAACCAGCTCGATCAGTTCTTCCAAGTCAAGTGTACAAGTGCCAGCAGTTCTCCACAGCAACTGATGGAGATGAGCCCTTCAGCTCAGAGATTCTTCCCATTGCAGTATCATGGTTGTGAGGCCGATTTGCTGAAATTTTCTAAGGAAGGTTAGTACATGGATTAATTTGCTTGGAGCATGTTGAGCTTGAGTCTGTGAGAATTTTTATTTGAGCTTTTTAATGTATAAGAAAGATGTATATAAACGCATGAATGATTGCGTGCGTTTTAGATGAGGGCTGTGGCCCTCATAACTATTTTTCAGTGGTTTTTTAATGATGGATGTGTTACTTTTGGGTTCGTTCTGGCATGATTACCTTAAAATATATGCATGTAAATTAATTATTAATTATTCCTGTTTTTATTTTTTGAGATCAGTGTGCAAAACTTTTTGACTGTTTTTTAAAGCAGAAAAGGCAGTCAGTAAAAAAGTTTTATTTTGAAATATCTGAGGGAAACTCACCTCTTGATTTAAAATCTAAGTTCTCAACTATAACATTAAAATTACTTGATAGTCAATAAAAGTTAATTCATTTACATACAATATTTGTATTGCTTTTTTCCTAATCTTTCTATTTTCTTAAGATATTTTGAGAAAGTAGAATGGAAACTACAGTTAAAAAAACATTTTTGAAATAAAAAAACATAAGTCCTCTCAAATGAAACATAGGCAAGTGAACAAATACAATGACTTCTAAGCTCATCTTCTAATTTTCGAAATTGTAACGGGGGTGAATAGACAAAAAGGCTAAAATTTGTGTCTTATGTTCTTTGCAATGATTGCATAGCATATTTTTCATAGTTTTGATGGCATACCATTGATATTACATTTGAAATGAACATTTTTAGAGAAAAAGTTTATAAAATACTTGTTGACCTCTATGTCTATGTTATAAACCGAAGCGAGCAGCTATTATAAAATTGATAGGCCATGAAAGATAAAATCATGTGGAGTGTCTGTGAAGTTCCCCGATTGTGACTAAAATCATTCAAAATATTGCGTGATGATAAATTAAATAGTCTCAAATCATGCAAAATCACCTAAAAAAGATCCTCATCTTATTAATTTATCATGTGAACAAAATAATAGGGGTTCGGTATAAAATGAGGATAAAATCAAACTCAACAAAATAGGAAATGTGATATTTTATATAAAATAACGATAAACATTAATGAAAGTGAAAATGAAATTTGCTCTCCAAAGGTGACGACTTAAAATCAGCTTCTACATGCATGAACAAAAAATCTAATATTAATTGCCTATGCAATAGAAATGACAAAAATATGTGAGTCTTGAAAAAGATAATTAAAATATATAAACGTAATATATCCCTCTAAAATTTATAAATCAAGCATGAATTTCAAGTTAAAGCATATATTCAATCAAATTAAACGATTCAGTGAGATGAGTCTAATAACGCTAGAATCGGGTAAAATCAAGTCCAAATTGGCTCAAATCAAGCTCAAAAGCTATATATGAAAATTTTGAAACACTGACTAGATAATCAAATGACTTCCAAATTTTATGTGCTTATAGTCTAATCTAGCAGCTCGACGAGACAAAACCAACGAGCCTAAGATCACTTAAATCGAAGATCGTTTGATTGGTCAAATCACTAAAAAATTATCTATGATCAAATGGATCGATACAAACCATCCAATGGAGTGTTTTGAGATTTTGGCTACAATGACCAAAATACCCCTATCAGAATCTTATAAATAAGACCCCATTATTGTTATGAGGGGAGAAAGGAGCTAGAAACAAACTTGGGATAAAGCTCAGAGAGAGCTAGAAGATTCAAAGTTCGTCATCACCACCATTGTCATCACTATTGTGCCGCCACTACCAACAACCGTTACAACCCAACTACTATTGCATAACTGTTGTAACCTGACTCTGGAATTCCCATAATTAGGATTTCTTACATATAATCTTGTAATCATGTTGTCGGGAAGACTTAAACTATGAACTCCAATGTAGATATATATTGAAGCATTTTTACTAAGCTAGGCCCCATGATTTTCCCCTATTTTTTTTGGGTTTTTTCATGTAAAAATCTTGGAGTTTCTTATTTTCTTTTTAACTATCTACGTGTGTGCTAGATTTTCCAACAAAGCTAAGTCGTGAAATTTTATTCTATCACAACTAGTTTTCTGGCACACAACAGTTTGGTACCGTATCTGGGAAATAGATTCATGTTACTTCATCATGTAAGACAACCAAGTTTCTCAACAAGATCAAAACTACCAGTAAGGTGTAGCACTTCGTACTTTTGAGAAGCACATGCAAGAATAAAGATTCATCAAGATTCATCAAACTCTGATTCTTCAGCTTTTTTTGAAAACTGGGGGGCAACGCTTAATCTCATAAGATTGCATATGTTAATGTGCTAAGCATCTAATTGATTACTAGCCCAAGAAATAAGTAAAAATTGGAGGATATTTCAACATTGAGAAGAAGATAGCTTGACAAGCTGTTATCTTTATATTATAAGGTAAAGATCAAGGAGAAACTTTGGCTACAACCTCAAGTTGGTGTTTTGATTTGACCTCTTGCACATAGGTTAACGTCATTTAGTAATACTCTGGCAAATAATCTTGAAAGAATCAAAATATTTAACCTCTTCCACATAGGTTAATGTCATCAAGTAATACTTTAATAAAAAAATCTCGGATGAGAGTTAAAACTATTGACTTCTTCCACACAGGTTAAATGTCACCGAGTAACACTCTGATAAACAACCTCGAATAGGTCAAAAATCATTTATGGATTCCACCCCTGGAAGACACGCCCCTGACGAAGCCTCGATAAGAAGGTAGTAGAGGACAATGTCCTCACTAAAAAGACTTCAAGAGAGCAAGTGGTTGACATGATCTCCACTCATCAAAGACTTTATAAGGCAAAAGCCTTAGAAGATATAAGTACATAAAAAATCTGAGAAGGCAAAAGCCTTAGAGTATATCAAAAAATCTCAAGAGGAAAAATCTCAAAAGGTACATGTACATCAAAAACCTTAATAGGTGAAAGCCTCGGAAGGTATATGCAGATGAAAAATCTCAGAAGGCAAAAGCCTTAAAAGGTACAAGTACATCAAAAATCTTAAAAGGCAAAAGCCTTAGAAGGTATGTATATCAAAAATCTCAGTAGGCACAAACCCTAGAAGGTACAGGTAAATCAAAAACCTTAGTAGGCAAAGCCTCAGAAGGTACATGTACATCAAAAATTTAAGAAGGTAAAAGCCTCAAGGTACAGGTACATCAAAAACCTTAGAAGGAAAAGCCTTAGAAGGTACATGTACATTAAAAATCTCAGAAGACAAAAAACTCAAAAGGTACAAGTATCCCGACAAAGGAGAGTAAGCTCATTGCGATCTTTAGGAGGAATGGCCATCAATCCATTTGAAAATGAAATTTCTTCCTAAAGATTATCAAAGTATCACTTTGATAGTTGGTGTTACATCATTATATCTCGTCATCCCCTGATGCTTCCACAACCCATCATCTTATTCAAGATTTACTCGAGAATCTTTAGACATTGGATATCTGTGGAAGGATGTCACTCATGAAGATACTCTCTACTTTTCAAGTTTGGAATCACACTGGAGATTGAATTCGAGATACGCGCTGCTTAACCAAGTCAGATGAAAACTCTTAGATCGGGGAGAACTGGAGCCTACGAAGGGTCAGCACCGTTATAAGGATTAGTGAGAGAAACTAAGACTTAAAAAAAAACTTGAAAGTGCATTGGAGCTTGAATTCAGGATGTGCACCACCTAACCAGATCAGTTGGAAACCCCAAAATCGGGGAGAATTAGAGCTTACGAGAGGGGTTGACACCGTTATAAGTATCAGTGGGAGAAACCAAGACTTGAAAAGAAACTTGGAAGCACACCGGAGCATGAATTTAGATGCGTGCCGCCTAACCAGACCAATTGAAAACCACCATATAGGGGAGAACTAGAGCCTGCGAGGGGGGTCGGTGTCATTATACAGGTCAGTGGAGGCTACTAAAGAGAAAAAAGCAGAAGCACATTGGAGCCTAAATTCAGGATGCGTGCCGCCTAACCAGGTTAGTTGGAAACCCTGAGATCGAGGAGAATTGGAGGTTGCTAGGGGGTTGGCATCGTTATACAAGTTAATGGAGGCTACCAAAGAGAAGAAAGCGAAGCCTGAGCCACACGGATGCGCCACTAACCACAGTCTGTTGGAAACCCCGAGATCGGGGAGAATTGGAGCCTGCGAGAGGGGTCGGTACCGTTATACAAGTCAGTGGAGGCTAAACAGAAAAGAAAGTAAAGAAATAAAGGTGCAAAATTTTTATTACTCCTTGGGGGTATTTATATTAGAAAAAAAGGACTCTTCAAATTCTTTAAAAAATTAATAATAAAAAATAAAGAAAAATATTCATATTCCTCATTAAAAAAGGAAAAGAATTTTGTCTTTTCCTCTGCCTCTCTCTCTCTCCGTCTTCCCCTCTTTTTGTCTCCCTCTGTCTCTCTCTCATGGAAAAATAAAAAAAATAATATCGAGGTCTGCCCAATCTCTTTCAAATCACCTCAAAAAAATATATATAATAATATAAAATGATAAAATAATTTATGTATTTAAAAATTATCACTTTATACATATAAAATAAAATAAATAAATAATAATAACTAATTAGTAAATAAATAAAAATTTGATACAGATAATATATATATTATATATAATTACAAATCTGAATAATTTTTACCTAAAGTGATTTTATATAAGAGGGCATAGTGAGAGTTTTGGCCTCTTATTTTTGGCCCGGAGAAACTTCACAGAAGAGAGATCCAATACATAGTGAGAGTTTTGATACTTATGTTGTTATTCCATTGACACTTGATGTTACAACGATGTCGGACCCTCCCTCATTCAAAGCCTTTCAGACTCCAATTAAGATGCCTAGCTTAGGTATACTTTACTCCCTTAGTCATTTTAAATTTTTACATTTATAGTGTATTATCCCACTTTGAAGATAATATTGATGAATTTATGTTTCTTTTGTGCAGTGCTTGAGGAAGTAGATTATCAATCAGAAATATATCATAGACACTCTTCAGCTTTAGATCCTCATAATCATGACATGCAGGACAACAACCTTATATTCTTACGGGATGTGAGTTCTAGGCTAACTCCTGGATCACCAGAGTCACTAGATCGCTTCATTCCATATGCCAATGACACCTTAGATCTTTTGGCTGTTATTGGATTGGAGGAGGATACGCTTAGATATTGGGAGTTGCTATGTCGAGAGGTTGAGTTCATAATCTGGCGAATGAAGTCTTTTTCCATTGTGCGAACTAGAGCATCAGTACATGAGCTTCGTGAGCAGGTTAGGATTTGACGGGAGGCTGCTGACTTGGCTCACAATGAGTTTGATAAGAGTTCAAAGGATTTGAGGAGGCTATGCCAAAGATCCACTAACATTAGGGGCGAGATATACAAGCTCACCGTCAAGTTGAAGAGTCTTTGGAATGAGTTTATAAGCACATTATCCTATAAGAGCGACTTATGTAGCAATGAGACCCAAACATTAAAGAGGAGCAAATATTATATTAATCGCACTATGATAGACGACGCCGCATTCATCTCGAGTTGTAGAAGAGCTTCAGGTTGTTGAAGCAGAGTAGCATGCACTTTCTACCACTACTACACAACTCCGAGAGTTACAGTTCCAACTACCTTGATGTACCTCTTTTTTATCTTTTCATTTGATGTAGCATCCGTGATCGTACTACTTTACTTTTTGATGTACTCTTTGTGACTGTACTATTTCATCTTCATTAGTAATTATATCCCTCATCACTATGTCTTTATGCCAATTTTATTTCTTTTAAGCATTGTATGAATGTTTATGAATATCGATTGAGATAAATGCTTGTGTATGAATAAAACATAGGGCAATAAATACACAGTCTATGGACTTAGTATTGAGTCGAAGAAAAGCACCACTCAGGTCGGTTCTATTAATCAAATGAACTTGGTTGGGATTCATTAAAAGCTGTCAAAATCATTTGCCAAAGCTAGTCACATCTTCAATTCTAGCCTCTTATGCTATGGAGAACTTCATTGGAGACTTTATTTTGGTAATTTGGTGGGTTTTTTTTTTTTTGCCTTGAGACTTGCTTAATTGGCTTTCTTGGATTATTTCATGGACTTGTCAGACAAATGAAGGATTATCTTTCTCCCTAGCTTGATGCTTTAATGGGTTTAATGACAAATTACTTTTATTTGTTTAAGATTTAGAAAACTCTTTCTAATCTAGCTTCGTGCTTAACATACTTGATGAAAGAATGACCTGATTTGTCCGTACTGACTTGTTTGGGAGAGCATGTAGCTTTAATGGACTAGTTGGAGGGTACATACAGATGACCTAACCTTTTAGCTTATATTAGATCTATAATGTTGAGTTATCAATCCAGCAATGAGTGCCTTAACGGACTGAATAACCATGAAATCCCCTTAGTTCGACCATCAGCTTTGTATGAACATCATGATGACTTCTTCAGTCCCTTGCTTTTTTGCTTGATTGGACTTCCTGAAGAAAAGTTTCCTTCGATCTTTGCTTTGTACTTAACAGATTTGTTGAAGGAGTTGAGATTTCACATTTGATATTGAGACCAAACTCAACTTAGTGCCTTCTTGAGTGAGGATATTTCTTATTGGATTTTGGAAAATGACCTTACGACTATTAGAGTTGATCTCCCAGTCTAGGCCACTTGAACTCACCAAGTTGGAGGGAATTGAAAATTTTGATGCCCATGCCTTTGAACTAACAAAGTAGGAGGATCCCTTACTACGACCTTTGTGGCATATTGAGTAAGTGGACCTGTCAGCAACTCGACCATATTTGAGCGTGTTGAGTTCGACCTTATGCACCTACTTGAGTCTTGGACTTGAGCAATTGACGGAGTATTTTATCATCGAGCTAACAAGATGGGGGGCCTCTTATTGTGTCCTTTGTGTCATGTTGAGTAAGCAGACATGTCAACGACTCAGCCATATTTGGGTTTGTTGAGTCCGACCTTATGCACCCACTTGAGCCCTAGATTTGATGTATGGATGGAAGATGTGTTTCCAACTTAATTTATTGAAGTTTACAGGCTTGAAAATTTCTCCTTTTGGCCAGTATGACTTCGAAACTTATGAATTTAAATACATAATTTAAACATGTATATGAGGATCTCAGCCTTAGGCATGATGTCAACCCAAATACAAAAGGAGGACCCCTGTGTTACATGAGAAAGCCTAACATTTTACTATAAAAGTTTTTTAAAAAATGTCCCCTATTTAACAGGGGGATCTTTGCAATGTTTCACAAGTATGATGACATTAAAACTATTTTCATTTTCACACTTATAATGATAATATGAGACTTACATCGATCATTATAACCATTTATTTGAGGATTTCGGCCTTAAGCGCAATGTCGACCTAAAAATATATAAAATGCCCCATGTCTAATAGGGGGATTTTTATTTTATCTTGGAAATACATTATTGTATTACAAGAGAATTTCCAAGTAAAACTTATGAAAGATTTAAGTACGTATTCATTTGATTACACTTTCAAGTATAATACTTCTTTAGATATCAACCATTGATTGGTGACATTGGTCTTTCCCCTTTGAAATTAATGAGTTAGTAGGCTCCTCCATGTCATAAATTTTCAATAATGAAGAGCCATTCATAGGTTCAAATTCGTAATTTTATGGTGAGGATAATTGGTCTTCGAGCAAGACCACCCCTTTCTTGAAAAGTTCGAGGCCCACCGATGATCAATGCTTTGGACATCCTCACCGAGAATTTTAAATTTTCGAGCTTGGAGCCTAACTTTATCTAGTGCATCAAGCTTTTCCATTCATAGACGGGCATTCTCATCTTGAGTAAGACTGTGTTGAATGGCTACTTAGAGCAAGGGTAGTTCAACTTCAAGCGGAAGAACTGCTTCAACTCCAAACACTAGTGCATATGTAATGGATTTTGTAGGCATTTTGTAAGTGGTACGTTAGGCCCATAACACTTCCATAAGCTTAGTATGCCAATCCCTTTTATTTTTGGTGAGAATCTTTCTAAGCAACTTGACTAGTGTTTTGTTGAAAGCCTCGACCAAGCCATTTTCTCTCGAATTATAAATCTACGAGTATCGCCAATCAATCTTATGCCAATCAACAAATTTATAAATTTTAGTGCCTTTGAAGGCATGACCATTATCTGCGATAATTTGACTTGGCACACCAAATCTGTAGACAATATTATAGGAAAAGAAATTGGTCACATGCTCATATGTGACTTCCTTGAATGGAGCAGCTTCAACCCACTTGGAGAAATAATCAGTGGCTGCTAGGATGAAGCAATGATCAGTTGATGATAGTGGGTCAATTGGTCAAATTATATTAGTTCCCCAACATTCGAATGGTCAAGATGCTATCATTGGGTGCAATGGGTTTGGAGGATAATAAATGTTGTTGTCATGAACCTGAAACTCATGACATCTCTTGGTATGATCGATACAATCATTTACCATGGATGGTCAATAATATCCCATTCTTTTGATTTTAAAAGCCATTTTAGGGTATGATTGGTGTGCGCCATAAAATCCTTCATAAATTTCAGCAATTATCTTGTCGACTTCTTGTATTCCTAAGCACTATTACCACATCTACTGAAATGACCTATGATATAGGGCATTTCCAACATAAGCATATAGTCAAAGCCTTTTCTCAAGTTGTACAACCATCGACTTATTGCTTGACGGTTTTCTTTCCTTAAAGTAGTCGACGAAGGATTGTTTCCAATCTTCCTTCTCTTCCATCATGAGGATTTCACTTTGTGGAGTTGGAGTTCCTTCAAGTTGAGGTCTTGCCTCTTAAGCAGTTCGAGTCTCATATTTTGGAATTTGATGAGCAATTTGTAAGGCAATGTGAGGAACAACGTGGGTTGCATCCTACTGGCTTGCATTGATGACCCCTCTTCCAACGGGGATATTAGATTTGCCGATTCTAAAACTTGACGAGTGCAAATGCTAATTAACATATAGTCATCGTCATCCATACCTGCCATTTATTTAGCTAATTTATCCAAGCAGTCTACTTTGCTATTTCTAGCTCGAGAGACCTGAGTTATAATGATATACATAATTTACTTCATAAGCCCGAGAACTCGTTTGTGATAGTGAGTCAATTCAAACTAGTTAATTTTGTAAATTGTAAGCACTTGATTAATGATGAGCTGAGAATCACCATAAACTTGTAGATTCTTAACTCCCATAGAGATGGCTTCCTGAAGACATGCCACCAATGCTTCATACTCTGCTTCATTATTGGTTCATTGCTCAGTTAACCTGTAGGAGTGCCTCATTATACTACCTTATGGTGTGATCAAGATGAGGCCAATGCCAGCTCGAGCCTTTGGGAGATTTGAGGACTGAGTGTATTTGATAGATGATGCTCCATCGAAGTATAATTCCCACATTTGCTGGTTTTCCCATTCGTATATACACATTATCTGCTAGTCGAGGAAATCATCATTAAGCGGTCAATCGGCCAAAATAGGGTGTGCAACAAGGAAGTCTGCTAGAATTTACCCTTTCATCGCTTTTTGGAGAACACATGTAATATCAAATTATAGCAGAAGAACAACCCATTGTGCCAAGCGACCTGTCAACATTGATCTTGTCATCAAGAACTTCAACGGATCGATCTTTAAGATGAGAGTAATTTTATAAGATAGTATGTAATGAAGTAGCTTTTGAACATCAAAGATTAATGCCAAACAATGCATTTATGCTCTTATTAGTCTTCAACTAATGTAGTATAGAGCATTCTCCTTTCCTTCTTCATTATATTGCACCAACAGAGTACCTAGAGATTCCTCCAATGCTGTTGTGTACAAGATGGGAGGCTTTGGCTAATAGGCGATTCAACAAATACTTCTTGATGCTATAAAAAACCTCTTGACATTCTTTATCCCATTTGAAAGGAATGTCTTTCTTAATCAACTTTACAAAGGGATAACATCTAGCTAACATATTTGATATAAATATTCTGATGAATGCAAGATGTCCTTGCATGGAACGGAGTTGGCGAAGGCTCCTCGAAGGAGGCATTTTAACTATTGCTTTAATTTTGTTAAGATCAATTTCAATCCCTCTGCGAGGAACTTCCCCAAGGAGACTCCAAAGACACATTTGAAAGGATTCATCTTGAGATCATATTTTTTGATTAAAGATGATTATAACTCATCGAGATGATCTTTGCGATCTATACTTTTGACAATGAGATCATCAACGTAACATTCTACTTTTTGGTGAATCAACTCATCGAATATGAGCATAATGGCTCTTTGGTATGTAGCCCTAGCATTCTTCAAGTTGAAGGGCATGATTATGTAGTAGTATATACTGATTGGCATCCTGAATGAAGTATGCTTCGCATCTTCAAGAGTGTGGTATTTATTTTTGAGATATATATGTGGGAAACACCATCCGAGGGGTATTCATTTAAGTGATCCGTATGATATTGAGGAGTAGTATACTATTTCAAAAGATGGAAATAACACCCCGAATGGACTAATCACTTAATGAGGACTAAGGCATGATGGTCATTGAATATACCAGAGATTTTTCTCCTACTTTATATGGATAAATAAAGCAAGGTTTATTTAAATCGAGTTTTAAAATTTCTTATATGGGCAAGCCCCCATAGTTAATTACATCCTAAGGGAAGTGAATCTCTTAAAAATACTCTCGATTAAAGTAGGCAATTATTGTCTCCAAAGATTTCAAGGGCAACACTGTCAATAAATTAGTTATATTTGGAAAATCAATCGAGAAAGATCAAAAAGAGAGACTTATTATCGAAGCCAAAGGAAATGAGTAGGGACTACTCATGATACTAGGAAACCTAGTGAGCATTCCAACATATCCTATAGTTGGGCTTTATATGTTTCAAATTAAAGAGAGTTATTTATTTAGGTTGAATTTTATTAGATTACTAGGGATTATAATCTAATAATACAATATTGCAGAAATGCCTAAGAGGTGAGGATTTATGCTTGTAACCCGAAGAAAATGGCCACCTCAGATCCTAAATCTAGGGATCTTTGATATAAGCCAAAGTATGAACTAAATCTAAGCGAAAGTGGGTATATAGTTTACCTCCATAAGAGAGAATAAATCACCCGACTGCTGAACTTATAATAGCTGGAGTGACAACCAACTAACTCCTCCTATGCTTTAAAATCATGTGGTCAAGTCATATGATTTTGCAAGATGGTTAAGCTATTGTTATTTAGAAAGAAATTAAGTCCTTAAACTCACTCCCTGAGAGACTAGAACATGATTGGTATGAGTAATAACTTAGTATAATGCAAATCTTATTAATTTTTATTTGATTTTGACTCTTCATTTTGACAAAGGCCATAAGAATTTTGTATGCCTAAATGCATGTTGAAATGAGTTGTAAAATCAAAAGAAAGAGTGAAGCTCCATCGATAGGGGTTGCTTTCAAAATTACATTCTTATATGGATGAGGCCCACATTTTACAAGAGTGGTATAATATGAATGTGTGATATTAAGCATACAACATTCAGCTAAGGGGTTGCTAAATCTTTTAATTATCTTGATTTAATGCCTAGGCTTTATGTGAGGTTATGAGTTATTTTAAAATTTTGATTATGAGTTGCAGTTGTGGTTGAAAATTTATTTTTTTCTCTAAGAGCCTAATCGACTCCAGGCCACACATTAAATCACCATTCATAAAACTATAAAAGCATGCCATTTTATTGTGCAATTGTAAATAAAATATCAAATATTTTATAAATTAAACAAAGAATATCTCTGAATCGTCGTTCAACAAAAGAGAAATGGGTAGTGAGCTACCTTTATACAACCCGATAAATGAAATAATAATTATAATTTATAAATGACAATTGATATGGTGTGTGTGTGTGTGGTACTTTAAATCTTCAAGTCTTCATGCCTCCTTCATTTCTTCATTTAATTTGATTTAGTAGGCTTCAAGGGCATCACATGGCACCCCAGGATTAAACCCTTTGGCCAATGTCCATCTTTAACCCCCATAGCACTAATCCTAATTTCCAATGGAAAATTATATTAAAAAGAGGAAAAGTAAATCTAACTATACCTACAAAATAAGTGTTAGCTAAACATACCATACAACCCAAGCAGTTATATGGATAATTTAGACTTAGACTCACATGGGTAACCAAGCCCACCTGGCTTAATTTAGATTATGCTTAGGGGTTAAGAAACCTGTAAAATAGAGCATTTATATTTATTTTAAACACCCCTTAAGTATAATCCCCTGCATAAAATATAATTAGGCAAATCATGACCTAACTTCCAGTCTATGAAACATACACCCTAACATCCAGCCTAAAATAATACATCATGAAATAAGATATTCATCACACCATGCACCGCCCTAACATAAAGCTAGAAGTGGTGACTTAATTTTAAAGTGTGTGTATTAAGGCTTATGTGGTATGCCTTAACTAAGCTTTGGTATAATTTTCTAAGTATGCAAGGGTATTTAATCATAAGAAGTTGATTTCACTTTAAGTGGTTTAGTTAATTTGAGAATTTCTTACTTAGTGTTTTCTTTTATTTCATTTGACTTATACTTAACAACTAAGTGTTATAAAGAGAAGAAAAGAGAGGATCACTCTCTTTTATCCCTACCTTAAGTCATTTCTAAAGCATGTTAATTAAATGAATTCTATTTAGTGAATGGCTTATCGTATATTTTAATTAATCCTAAGTTTAGGTTCCCTTTAAATAATCTCATTCAATAAGAAATGCATCTTAAGATTTATTGGAATTAATTACTATCACATAACACATGTTTATTCATTTCTTTCCACCATATGTAGCATGCATATGACTAAGTCCTAAACATATCTATACATGCAATATGTGTTGGCATACTTAAATGATAAATATGAACATGTATATTTAAAGTTTATATTATTCCTTTTGATTGAATTATTTTATTATATTAATTTAAAGCTCTATCTAGTTTCTTTTACAAAAATACATAGTAATGTAATTAAATAGGTACGTGTCATTATTAACCAAGGAAGTGAGATAATCAAATGACCTCCTTGGGGCTAGCTAAATCCTCGTATTCCCGAGATGTCTAGACTAAATACCATTTGCATTCAAACATATGTAAATTTTCATACATGAATGCAAGAAAGAGAGCTTTCAATCACATGATTAATTAATTCTATCACTTAAGCAATTACAAATGCCTATTTTTTAATATAAGAAAGAGGGGTTTTAACTCCTTAATTAAATACACACACATGTAGGAGAGACATAAGCTAGTACATGAAATTGTTAATCAGGAAAGTGAGATAATCAAATGACCTCATTGGGGCTACTTAAAGCCTAAAATTCTTAGGATGTCCAAACTAAATATTTGCTTTTCTCAAATACATATGAATGTATACATAAATAAAGGAGAGAAAACCATGCAAAAGTTGCACTTTTATTTGATTGAAAAGGTTTATGCATATGGAGTAAAGTCTTATTTAAATTCTAATATTGAAATATGTAATAATAAAATCAAATGGAGTATGTGTCATTGTTAAACTAGGGAAGTGAAGTAATTAAATGACCTCCTTGGGGCTAGCTAAAGCCTCGTATTTTTGGGGTGTCCAGACTAAATACCCATTAACATTCTTACTTATAATAATCAATATATGAATGAAAGAAAAGAACTTCACTTCATACACTTAAGCTATAATCATTTGCATTTCCTATGTATTTATAACTAAGATTCATAGCATATGTAATAATTTATTTATAATATTTGGAAAATAGATTTATATTTAATAATGATAATAACCAGACATATATTAATTTAAATCAACACATGCAATCTTGACGTAAGGGAAATCATTTATTTATTTATTTATTTTTGAAGAAATGAATGCATGAATCAAGTGGCATGCAACATTTTAATATGGTTGGATAGAAATAAAGAAATATAAGCACATAATTTCATTCAATCCAACTAATTCCTAAGGATAATCATATTGAACTAGCTTATTTAAAATAAACAAAAGTTTCTTAAAGTCACTTTTGATCTTATGTTTAACTTGATTTTAGAGATATGAGAAAGGTTTGCTAATCCTAATCCCATTCCCATATGTGTGAGGTAATTTGATTTAATAAGAAGCAATTAGATTGATTTTATGGATTGATTAAATTAAGCATGAATTAAGTTGATTAATTAAACCCTTACATAAGGTTAAGGTAATTAATTAAATAATTATGAGCTAATGTAATATGAAAATAAATTGAGAAGTAAATAGAAATGCTCCCATGAAATAAAAGGGGCCTAATGCAATTAGCTCATAATCATTTATTAATTAAGCTTAAAAAACTCACCTAATTACTTTTATGGTTTACTTACACATGTATTTCATTAACTCACTTTAAGTTCTTGAACACTTAAAGCTTTACCCAAGATTAATTACAAGAAACTAAATTTTAATTAGATTTTCAATTTAAATGATTAACCCATTAATTCATTCTCTTTTCAATTAATTACCAAACTTAATAATTATCTTTTAAAATGAAATGGGCTTTAAGGGAAAAGGTAGGAAAGAGGTCCCAACCTAATTTCATAAGCCACCCACTTGATCAAGCATGGTTTAATGTGATTTGGGTTTCAATCTTAGTTGGTTAAGCCATCAATTAACTAATTAATCCTTAATTAGCATTTTGTTTGAAAAGAGAGGGAAAATTAGGGAAAAGATTAGGAGGGAAGCTCCAATCCAATTCCCTAAGCCTCCTGCTCAGTGATTAGAGTCCAAATAATTAATAATTATAATTCATATGCTTAATTATTTAATTAAAAAGGTAATTAGGGCTTAATTAATTAATTCTTCTAATTTACTAAGTAATAAATCTCAAGAAAATTAGAGGAGGTAGAGGTCATCCTCTCAAATAATCTCAAAAATTTTGGAATTAATCACTTGAGTGATTAGAGAGTAACTAAGCTAATTAAGTTTTAATTAAACCCTAATTAAGCTATGTTTACTATTCAAAATTAATTGGAAATATTTTTATTAAATTCTCCTCTAAAATACCTTTAAAATGAGCCATTATTTGTGTTTGTTTGGATTTTTCTTTAATTAGTTATAAATTATGGATGTTTCAGCCTTAAAATCTAATTAATTAGCCTTAACTGAGTCAACTGGCCACAGACACAATATTGATCTCCACCGTCTAATCTCGGATCGGACGGTACAGATCAAACCCGCAGCATAAAGGGTAGAAAAGGATGGATCTAGCATGATCTAATCAAAGCCATCCATTTCAATCATGTGGAACAGATAGCTCGTGGTCCTTCTTCTTGTGAGCGACGAACAATCACGTCCATCCACCATGGATCATCTAATCCGAGCTCACTTGAGCTCAGATGAACTTTAAAATCAACCCACACCATCAAGGAAGGAATTCAAGCATATCCATCAGTGAAGATCAACTCACATGCAAATTTTCTTCGAAACGGACCAACCACATTTCCCTATTTCTATGATTTTGAGGAATTACCTCGCCGGAGCTCAAGATTGGTGGTAGGATCGATAGAGGTAGCTTCATGTAGTAGAGATGAGGCCCTGTTGAGCAACAATTGGGTTTGTTCTAAGTGGATAGCTCAGAAGACCGAGGATTGAATTTTAGAGATTCAGTCTTGATCGAACTCCTTGCTCCGGTGGGTTTGGAACATAGGGAAAGCTTTGGGTAACCTCGATGAGGTATGGCGATGGTGTAGGAACGAGAAATTGAAGTTTGATGGTGAATTGAGGGAGCTTGGATTGAGATTGGGATGCCCTATTTTAGTTTCACATGAGAAAGAGAAATGCCGCAAGGGGAAAGCTTGGGATTTCTCTAAAACTTGCAAGTAGGCTCGGCTTGTATGGGAGGTGAGTTAACCCGCTGCCTTTTGGTCCATGGCCAACCTAGCATGGGTTAGGTGGCCTAGGTGTGTTAGGTGAACCCTCATTTGGGTGAGTGAGGGCTATCAAGGTGATGGGAGAGTGGACTTTTCCATTTATGAGTGGAATCCTATGTAAAGAGAGCTTAACCAATGGACAATGGCTTGAATGGGGCCCATTTAGATTTTAGGATGACTTTGGGCTGACCTAGGGGCAATTTGGGTCTGGGTTGGTCAACCACCAAGGTACCATGGGTTGGTTTTATGGGTTTCGGCTTCATTTGATCAAATTGGTTCATATGGGTTCATGTTGAGTTGGGTTGACCAATTGGTCAAATTGGGTCAAACCAAGACTTGGGTTAGGTTCAAATAATGATTTGAAGAGTTTTGGTTTAATTGGTTTCAATCAATTTGGCCTACGTTTGATTTTGGCTCATTTGAAAGTAAATGGGTCAAATGGGTCAAGTTGACCATTTTGACCAATTTGACCAAATTGGGTTGGGTTAGGTGTTGGTTCATGTTTAATTGGTCAATTAAAAATGATTGTATACTTTAGTTTGAATTAATTTGGATTTAATTTAGATTTTGGCCAATTCAATCATTTAGGTCAATTTAGGCTATGTTGGGTCAAATTGACTAATTGGTCAAGTTGGTCTCAATCATGGCTTTGGTCAAGTTCAATAATCAATTTGGAATGAACTTGAGCCATTGGTTGCAATCAATTTGGGTTAGGTTATGATTTGACCTATTTTGTCCATTTAGGCCAATTTTGGTTAACTTGGATCAAATGGTCAATTGGATTTGATTTGGCTCAATTGAGAGTTTGGTCATATTCAATCATTAATTATGAGTTAATTTGAATCAATGGTTTCAATCAATTTGGTGTATGATAGGTTTTGGCCAGTTTAGGTTTCATTTGGGCTAAAGGTTGACTTAGTAAAAGGACCAAGTTGGCTTAGTTTGACCCAATTGTGGTGATTGATCATCCTAGGGTGATTGTTAATCGTGATATGAGGCTTGGATGGCCTTGGTTCAATCCAAATTAGGTTGGATTAGAACTTTGTTCAAAAGAGTTCTTTAGGCCACTTTGGGCCAAGTGGACCAAAATGGGTCAATTGATTTGGTTTTGGCTTGATTCAAGTTTAGTTGAACTTATATATGAGCCTAGGATTGAAATATAAATCCAATTGCAATCAATTTGGAGCCTAATGGATTTTGGCTCATTTAGAGATTTCAAGCAAAAAGGGCTAACTTGGGCTTTACTTGGGTTAACTTGAGTTTGGTTTAATAATTGTACTTTTTATTTATATTTGGCTAGATCATTGAGGGAATGATTGATTTAAGAGAAAATTCATTTGAATTAGTTTAGGTGAATTTTGGTTAAGTCCAAGAAATTGGCTAAAAAGGCATAAATTAGGTTTGGTTTAATTTTGGATTTGGTTTAGGCTATTTGGATTTATATTTCATTTATATTTATGAATATAACTAAATATATAAATGATTCATGAGAAAATTACTTGAGTTTGGAGTGATTTGGGAGCAAATTTAACCAAGCACATTGGTATAGGTCAAAAAAAGCTAAGAAGGGAAACCAATTTAGTTTGATTTCATTTTGGTCATTGGAGAGTGGGTTTCATTTATATTTGTAAATATAAATGAATGAATAATTGATTTATAAAGAAATTAATTTTGGTTTATTTTATATTTGGTTAAGTTTATGGAGGTGGGTCCATATGGCTTAAGAAGGGTCTTAGTTTGGTTTGATTTAGTTTGATTTAGTTTTAATCATTTGAGTATGTTTTCATTTAAATTTATAAATATAAATGAAGGAATAATTGCTTTATAAAGAAATCAATTGATTTGAAGATAATTTAGGTGGAGATTTGGCTAAGGCTATGAGGGTGGGTCATATGGCTTAAGAGGGAGATTTGGACTTGGATTTGATTATGGGTTCCAATTATTTGGAATTGAGTTTGGATTTGGATTTGATAAATAATTGAATGATTGAATTGATCTTTAAGAAAATCAATTGAATTGGATTTGAATTGGATCTGAATTGGATTTGGCTAAGGTTAAGGCTATGGAATTCAATCATGAGGTTTATGGAGAAATTTTGATCTTGGATTTGATTATGATTATGAACATGGAAGATTTGGTTTGGATTTCGCATGACTTTAAGGTTTGGTTTGAGAAGGAAAGCATAAGTTGGGTTTAGGCTATGGGGTGGGCAAGTCTTCAAGAGACTCTTACGACATAACCTATCCTTATGGCTAACCCTTCAAAGTCTCTAGGCTTAGGTTAAGTGTTCTCCTAATCACTAGAAGTGTCTTAGGACTAAGAAGCTCAGTGTCTAAAAGAGTCTTAGATCTATGATGAGGAAGTTAAGAACTCACTCCAAACATGAGGTAAATAAAAGGACCCCCAATAGGTGTTGTGTAACTGACAAGGCACACCACACGTATTGGCGTTGACCAAGACGATAAAAAATGTCCAAGGGATTGCAAACGCTAATGGAAACGATATGTCTCTAAACCTAGATGTAGACATAATCAAGAGAGGGAGAAGGAATCTGCTAAGGGATTAAGTATACGAACCTTCCATTAGGGAAGCTAGTTCAGATTACCCACAGGGGATAAGTATTTAAGTTTGGTTATATATATGACTTGGGGAAAGAGGATCCGCTGGGATTAGAATTTATGATTTGTCGGGGATAGATGCATGAACCTTCCACTATGGAAGTAGGTTCAAATTTGTTTAGGTATGAGATTTGATTTGATTTGGTTTGGGGCTCCACTAGGGATAAGGGTGGATCTGATTTCGAAGATTCATTTGGGGAAGTATCCGTTGGGGATGGCATCCGAGTTTAAATTTATGGACCCTGTTGGTGTGCGATGGATCCACTAAGAAGGGGCTTGGTCATCCTTAACCTATCTTAGATTTACAAATCCAAAGGGATAGTCTACCAGCCGCATGGTAGGGCTATCCAACCTAAGGGAGACTACTGAGAGGGTGCCGCTAGGGACTTATCCCAGCTCAAAAGTAGCCAATGTTAATTTGGTTTGATATACTTGGTTTAAAATTAATTTCGAATTGAGGATGAATCCACTAGGGATGTGAACTCAACCAAATTTGGCAAGATTTAAATTATGGACTCTGTCTGTGTGTGATGGATCCATTGAGAAAGGGCTATATCAGCCTTGACCTATCTCAAATTTATAAATCCAAAGAGATAGTCTACCAGTAACTGGGTAGAGCTAACCAACCTAAGGGGTACCTTTCAGTGTGTAACGTTGTGTTAGGAAGAAGACTTGTAGACTTACATCTCCCAAAGCGGGGAGCAACCGTTGAGGTGACCTATTGGTAGCACAAAAAATAGAACCCTACCTAAGGCTACCCATCAATGTGCAACAGTCATGCCAAAAAGAATGCGTAATAGACTTACATCTTCCAAAGCAAGAATGACCACCGGGGTGACTTGTTGATGGCACAACAAGTCGGACCTGACCTAAGGGCGACTACTAAAAGGAGGTGTTGCCTAGGGTTTATCTCAACTCAAGAGTAGCCATGTAATTCCTATAGGGAGTTTTGCTAACACTGCCCTAAAGATAGGATGCCTGCTTGGGAAAAGATATCGCTGGGGGTGTCCTCCCGGTCCACGAGTGAATATATATATTTTGTTTATTGTTGATCTCACTTTTGGAGTGAGTTCTCAACTTCCTGATCATAGATCTAGGACTTTTATAGACACTAAGAGTTCCTTAGTCTTAAAAATTTTTAGTGATTAGGTGAACACTTAACGTAATCCTAGAGAATTAGAAGGGTTAGTCATAGGAACAGGTCATGCCTTAAGGACTCACGAAAACTTGCTTACCCTATTGCCTAAACCCAATCCATGCTTTCCTTCTCAACCCAAACCTCAAATTCATAGCAAACCAAATTTTCAAGACTTATAATCAATCCCATGATCAAATTCAAGTTCAAGATTTCTCTATAAAACCCCATGATTAAATTTAAAACCCTTCCTAAGCCATTTGATTTCATCCTATGGACTTAGCCTTAACCAAATTTAAATCAATCCTGATTCAATTGATTTTCTTAAGAGATCAATTCAACCCTTCAATCATTTACCAAATCCAAATCTATATCCTAAACCAAACCCAAATCAAATTTTAAATTTTAGCCTTTTAGCCATTTCTTTGAACTTGGCCAAATGATACCCAAATCAATTCAAACCCCATGGATTTTTTTATGAATCAATTATTCCTTCAATCACTCATCCAAATAAAGACATAAACTATAATTATCAAACCAAAATCAAGTCAAACCCAAGTTAGCCTTTTTGACTTAAAAACTTCAAATGAGCTAAAATCCATTAGACTCTAAATTGATTGTAGTTGGATTTATTTTTCAATCCTAAGCTCATATATGAGTTCAACTAAACTTGAATCAAGCCAAAACCAAATCAATTGACCCATTTAGGTCCACTTGACCCAGAGTGACCTAAAAGACTTTTTGAGCAAGTTTTAATCCAACCCAATTGGATTGATTTAAGCCAATCCAAACCTCATATCATGATCAACAATCACCCTCGGATGATCAATCACCTCAATTGGGCCAAACCAAGCCAACTTGGTCCTTTGACCAAGTCAACCTTTAGCCCAAATAAAACCTAAACTAGCCAAAACCAACCATATATCAAATTGATTGAAACCATTGATTCAAACCAATTCATAATCAATGATTGAACATGATCAAACCCTCAATTAAGCCAAACCAAGTCCGATTGACCATTTGATCTAAGTTGACCCAAATTGGTCTAAAATGCCAAAATGGGTCAAATCATGATTTAACCCAAATTGATTTCAACCAATGGCTCAAGTTCATTCCAAATACCTTATTGAACTTGACCAAAGCCATAATTGAGCTCAATTTGACCAATTGGTCAACTTCACCCAACCTAGCCCAAATTGGCCTAAAGGGTAAAAATAGCTAAAATCTAAATTAAATCCAAATCAAATCAAATCAATGCCTACAATCATTTTTAATTAACCAATTGAACTTGAACCAACACCTAGCTCAACCCAATTTGGTCAAATTGGTCAACTTAGCCCATTTGACCTATTTGAATCCAAATGAGCCAAAATCAAACCTAAGCCAAATTGATTGAAACCACTTGAACTAAAACTCTTGAAATCATCATTTGGACCTAACCCAAGCCTTGGTTTGACCCAATTGGTCAACCCAACCCAAGATGAACCCATATGAACCCATTTGACCATATGAAGCTAAAGCACCCAAAACCAACCCATGGAACCTTTGTGGCTGATCAAACCCAACCCAAATTGACCCTAGGTCAGTCCAACATCTGCCCAAAAGTAAAGTGGACCCCACCCAAGGGGATTAGCCATTGGAAAAACTTTTTTACATAGGATTATTTCCCTTTTTGGCAAAGCCTACTCTCCCATCACTTGGACAGCCATCCAAGTGCCAAATGTGTGTGACTAGCCCAGCCCCTAAGCAAGCTTAGGATCAACCATGGACCGAAGGAACCCCAACTCTTCCTCCTCAATAGAAGCCAAACCCATGGATAAAAGGAAGAGGAAATCAGCCACCACATGCCCATATCTTGCCTTTGACCTCCTACCATAGCTTCCTCCACTCCAATCGTGCCACATGGAGTCGATTGACACCCCTCCAGCAGGCTGATGGTGGTGAAATGGCTGAAAATTAGGGATGGATCCTGTCCATCCATCAAGTTCAATTGAGGGGTATACTCCCTCAATTCTCACAAGGATTGTCACCATCCGAACACACTGAGCTTCCCAAGTATTTTTGAAATCCCGGAGAGCCTCCCCAAGCCTTCTCGAGTTTCCCTTCACCAAAATTTCTAATTTTCATGTGCATCCAAAATGGGCATCCATTCCTCAAGAAATTCTCTTCCCCTACATAACCAAGCCTCCATTCTTCTTGCACGCACCATCCTCCTGTGATGTCAAAGCCACTCAAACCTTTTCCTAAGCTTCTAAGCCATTGGAGATAGAAGTTCAACCAAGATCAAATGCTCAAAGGGAGGATATTGGTCTCTAGAGCAATCCACCTTAAACCAAAGCACATGCAGCTTAATAGGGCTTCGTCTCTACCAGACGAAGCTTTCTCAATCATTGGAACCACTAGTCACAAGCTTTAGTGAGGCATGCCATTAAAACTGATTCTTGTATAAAAATGGATTGGTCCTTTGTGAGGAAAATTCATGTCATGAGTTTTCCACCTTTGGATTTTCTTATTTTGCCTCCTCGAAGGTGTGGGATTGATTTGATCTCAATTTGAGCTTTGGTGAGCTTAGATCGAATGGAGAAAGACGGACGACATCCATCTCTCGCTGCTCGGGAGGAGATAGATCACAGGTCATCCATTCTCGGTGATTGAACATAATCCCATCTAATCATGCATAGATCCCCTATTTTCTTAACCGGGATTTAATCATGGTGATCTTATATTGATGGTCCAGAAAGCCGCTCCATCGCAATGAATTTAACGCATATGTGACAACTTAAATAACCTATCCCGCCATGCCACATGGAAAGCTACGACGCAAGCCAAGTTCAAATGTGATTAAAGGCTTTAATTCAGTCGCTAATTAATTTTACTAAAATTTCAAAATTCATAACTAATTATAGAAAAATTCAAAAAACACAAATGAGGGCTCGTTTTGAAGGTATTTTAGAGGAGAATCCAAAAAAATTATTATTAATTAACTTTCAATAGTAATTTCTATTTAATTAAGATTTAATTAAAATTTTATTAACTTAATTACTCTTTAATTAATCATATGATTAATTTCAAACTTTCTAGAGATATTTAGGGGATGACCTGTGCCTCCCCCATTTTTCTTGAAATTTATTAGATGATTAACTAGGATGATTAATTGGTTAAGCCTTAATTACTCTCTTATCTTAATTAATGATAATGAATCAAATGAATAGTGAATTGATCCATTAATTGAGTTCATTAGCCTCTGTTAATAGTGGAGAAACTTAGGGAAATGGATTGGGACCCCTCTTCCAATCTTTTTCTTAAGTCTTCTTCATTCCTTCTTTAAAATTAATTAATTAAAACTCACTAATTAATTAATTAATTAAATCAATTGAAACCCAAATCATATCAACTTTGATTAACTGAAAGATTTAGGATTGAGACTTAGGCTTCCTTCTTTGTCTCTTTTCCTAAGTCCATTTCATATTGATGATTAAGGATAATTAGGATTTAATTAGATAATTAATGAACTTAATTAACTTGATTAAACATGTTTTCTCTAATTAACTCTTGTAGCTCTTTGGGTGTTCAATAACCAAAGAGAGAGCTAATGAAATGGTTAGCTCATATGTGTGAAAAATCATAAAAATAATTGAGTTCTTTAAGCTTAATTAATTAATTATGAGCTGCATTAGCCTTTTATTTCATAGAAAGACTGCTATTTACTTTTCAATTTATTTGCACATCATATTAGCTCATAATTGTTTAATTAATTACCTTAAGGTAACATAAGTAAGGGTTAATTAATTGATTTAATCCATTCTTAACTTAATCAAGTCATAAAAATCACCTAATTATTTTTCATTAAATCAAATTAACTCAAACATATGGGGAATGGGATTAAGATTAGTAAACCTCTTTCACATCCCACAAATCAAATCAAACATGAAATCAAAAAATATCTTAAACTAGCCAAAATCCATCATAAGCCAAATTGGTGATAATTAGTGATAATTAGTGAATGAATAGTGGTTTAATTAATTATTTAACCCTAATTACCTCTATTGAACAGTAAGGGAGCTTAAAGAATATGGTTTGGGTACTTTTCATAATTCATTTCCTAGTTTTCTTCACTTTTTGGAATTTGATTAGTTAATGATTAATGAGGTAATTAATTACTTAATTAATTAATCAATCTCCAAGATAAAAATTAGAACCTAATTGAGTGTTTGAAGTGACTTAAGGGTTAAGTATTGAGCCCTTATCGTTGATCCCTTTCCCTAAGTTAATTTCATCATTCTAATCAAAATATAATCAAAGGATTCTATCAATTAATTAACAATCTTGATTAACTCAATCTAAAATTCACTTCATACCTAAGCAACCTCTAATTAATTTTGGGTAACTCTTTGGGTGTCCAATGACCCAAAGTAAGAGATGATGAAATTATGGTTGGCTCACATGTGTGAGAAAATCATAAAATTAGTTAAGTGAGATCCTTTAAGTCTAATTAACTATTAACCATGAGCCAATTTCATTAGGCCCCTTTCATTTCTTAGGAGATGTTGACTTCATTTTTAGAATGAGCTCTCAACCTCTCCATCTTAGACATAAGACTCCTCTTAGACACTAAGAGTTCCTTAGTCTTAAGACACTTCTAGTGATTAGGTGAACTCAACCTAACCTTAGAGACTTAGAAGAGTTAGCCATATGAATAGGTCATGCCTTGGGGTGTTAGGAAAACTTCCCCCTTATAACTCAAACCAACTCCTTCCTTCTTTCAAGTCAAACTCCAAATTCAAATCAACAAACTCAACTCAATTCCAACTTAATTGACATTCTCAAATTCAATTAACTTCAAATCAATTCCAACTTAATTGATTTTCTCAAATTCAAATCAAACTCAAATCAATTCCAACTTAATTGATTTTCTCAAACCTTAAATCAATTCCAATTGATTTTCTCAAATCATGAATCAATTTTAAATGATTGACATCTATGATTACTTCAAATCTAAAATCTTTCCTAAGTCACTTTGATTTCATCTTATGGACTTAGCTCAACTCCAAATTCAAATCAACTTCATACTCAAGAGATTTTCTCATAACTCATTTACATTCTCATTTATACTCACAAATACAAATGAAATATAAATTCAAATAATCAAAACCAAATTCAAAACTCAAATCCAAATCTAACTTATATCTAACCTAAACCCTTTCAAGTTTAATTCTTGAACTTAGCCAAATCAAACTCAAATCAATCCAAACCCTTGGATTTTCTTTATGATTCAATCAATCTTTCAATCATGAAACCAAATATGAACAAAAACTTCAATCATCAAACCAAAACTAAACTCAAAACTCAAATCCATGTTCATCCTTTGAACTTGAAATTGTTAAATGAATCAAAACTCATTTGACTCCAAATCACTTGCAAATGGATTTATATTTCAATCATCAGTCCATATGTGAGTTCAACCAAACTTGAATCAAGCCTTGAGTCAATTGATTAGGCTCACTTGACCCAAAGTGACCTAAAACACCCTTTTGAGCTAAATTCTAATCCACAAATTGGATTGAACTAAGCCCATCTAAGCCTCACATTGTGAGCAATCATTATAAGATGATCAATCACTCAAATTGGATCAAACCAAGTCAAACTTATCCTTTGACCAAGTCAACATTTGACCCAAATAAAACTTAAACTAGTCAAAATCCACCATAAGCCAAATTGATTGAAACCATTAATCAAAACTAATTTATGATCAATGTTAGAACTTGACCAAGTTATCATTTGAGCCTAACCTAGCCCAATTAGCCACTTGACCCAAGTTGACCTAACTTGACCTAAAAAGTCAAAATGGGTCAAATCTTGATCTAAGCCAAATCAATTGCAACTAATGGGTCAAGTTCATTCTAAATCACTTGTTGAACTTGACCAAAGCCTCAATTGGTCAACTAGACCCAACCTAGCCTAATTGACCATGAACCCAACTTGACCTAAAAGGTTAAATTATGACAAAATCAAATTAAACCAAAATTGATTGAAACCAAAGCTTGCAATGCATTTCAAATGACCAACCAAACATAAAACCAACCCATGACCTAACCTAATTAGGTCAAATGGGTCAAATGGGTCAAATTGGTCAACTTGACCCAGTTGACCTAAATGAAATCAAATGAACCAAAACCAAATATAAAAAATTGAACCAAACCAATGATACCAAAATATTTCAAATGGTCATATGAACTTGACCCAACCCTTGGTTTGACCCAATTTGACCAATTGGTCAAGTTGACCCAGTTGACCCATTTTGACCTAAATTGGTCAACATGAGCCAAATGATATCAAATCAACTCCAAATTCTTTGAAATTTGGCCCAACCCAATTTCAAACTATTCCAAATCTACCCAAATTAAAATCAAAGCCAAATGACCATTTTACCCCTAGGTCAAAGGGTAACCTATGGCCAATTCCACTTGGAATTTGGTCAAATTCTTTTCATGTCCACTTGGCATCCTCTTAGTGGTCCATTGGACATTAATGAGGGTGGTGCACATGACCCAATGGCTTTGGGTCAGCCAAACCCAACCCAAAGCCAAAACTGACCACCCAATGAAAAATTCTCCACATGGATCCCTCATATCCTCATTTAACACATGGGCAACTCCTCCACTACTCTTCTCTGCCAAAATTGAATCACATGACATCCATAATAACCAAACAAACCCACTCAAAAATGGAAGGGAGGCTCATGGCCATTCGATCCAAGTTAGGGGAGATATACTCCCCTTCATTTTCATTCAATCCATGACACTTGCAATCAATTGAGCCAGAGAGACCTAAGGAAAGCTCCCCAAGCTCTCTTAAGCAATCCCCAAGCTCTTCCCAATTCCCATTCTCAGTTTTCCTTAAGCCAAAATAAGGGAGGTAGGAAGAAGTCCAAACTCATCACTCCATAAGTTGAATTCCTCTTGCAAGCACCATTAGAGGACCCAATCGAGCTCACCCAAATCAAATCCCAACCAATCAAGCCACGGGAAAGGAGCTAGACCAAAGCAAAGCCTTTGAAGAGGAGTTTGGCCAATAGAAGATTCACTTCATCTCAAGCCTTCAAAACTTCAATAGGCTTCATCTCCCACTAGATGAAACTACCTCGATGGTTGAGCACCGATGATAGCCTCGGCGGTATGCTTCAAAATCGAGCCTGGTGAATTTTCTTTGGTCCTTTATGAAGAGAACTTTAATCCCAACTGAAATTGACAATTGGATGTTCTTCCCACACCTCTTGATGGTGTGGGTTGAATCCTAGCTCAATCTGAGCTCATGTGAGCTCGGATCAAGCCATGGAGAATGGACGGCCTCCATCTCCCGTAGGTGAGGGCAAGGATGAATCATGAACCGTCCATCCCGCATGTTTTGGATGGATGGTCCTAATTAATCCAGTTAGATCCGATGATTTATCCCTTTAGAAACTGTGAGATTGATCTTAGATCAGACGGTCCAAGAAAAGCGCGTGCAGATGCGACAGCATAGCATGTGACAACTTGAATAATCAATCCCGCTCTGCGTCAGTCCATGTGGCGAGATTAGTTAATTAGTAATTACCTAATAATCATTGAAACTTCAAATATTCATAATTAAATGTAGAAAATAAAAAAATATAAATGAGCTCATTTTAAAGATAATTCAATGAGAATAATATAAAATTATTTAATTGATTTTGAATAGTGAATTTTCTTTAATTGAGTTTATTTGAAATCTTAATAGCCATAATTACTCTAATTATTTCATTAATTAATTCCAAACTTCGCATATTTTTGGGATGACTCTACCTCCTAATTTTCTTGGAATTTATTAATGAGTTAATTAGAGAAATCAATTAATGAATCCCTAATCACTCTCTTAATGTAATTAAGGATAATCAAGCATGTGAATAATAGTTTAATCATTTAATTAAGATAATAAAATATTGTTTAAGTGATCAGAAGATTTATGGAATAATTTTGGGATATTTTTTCTAAGTTATTTCTTAAGCCCCCTTCCTTCCTTAATCCAAACCTAATTAAAGATTAATCCTAATGATCTTCTTAATTAGCTTAATCAAATTTTCAAAATCAATATGAACTTAATTAATCCTTTGTTGAGTAGATCCTTAGGTGTTCAAAAGCCTAAGGTAAATTTAAGGAAATCATTTTCAACCCACATGTGTGGGAAGATTATGAAAGTATTTTATTAAACCCCTTAGCTCAATTAATTCATAATTGTGAGCCAATTGTACTAGGCCTCTTTCTTTCTTAGGTGCATTACTGATTTAAATTCAATGTAGTTTCATATCATATGTTAACTCATAGTTGTTAATATAATTATGTTAAGGAGGTGGCTAAGGGGTAATTAATGAACTTAATGTACACCTTAACCTAAGAAAAACATAAAATCCATCTAATGGTTCTAAAATTAAACTAAATTGATTCATATATGTGGGAGATGGGTAAGGACCAGCAAACTTTTTTATATTTCCTAAATCAAATCAAACACAAAATTAAAACAAAATTTCTTTAAACAATTTGATTCACTTTAAATGATCTTATTCCATAGGATTATCTTTAGGGATTAATTAGGGTGAATGAAGTTACATGCTTACATTGCTTATCATATGAAATCATGCATTCATGTCTTTTGAAAAATAAAATAAAATGAAATGTTTCCTTTATGTCAAATTGCATGTTTTGGCTAAAGTAAGAATATGAATGACTATTATCACTATTAAATCCAAAATTATTTTTAAAAACCTATAAATCAAAAAAAATGAAAAGTATATACTTATAATTTTTTATAACCTTGCATGTGAGTATAATATAAAGATGTGCATTATATGACTTTTTCCTTCTCTTCTCTTTTAACATAGTTTTGAATAGGATTTACAAAGTGTATAGTTCATTTGAAAATAACACAACACGTGCTTAAATCCATTCCTATGTTATTATTTAAGAAGAATCTTTACATTTACACATGTAAATTCATAATCAAATCAACATAAATATCTTTTGCATGACTCTTTTCCATTCATTTCTTTTTTGTACATGCACATGTATTTAAGAAAAGTGGTATATTAGTCTGGACATCTCGGGTTGCGAGGCTTTAAGTAGCCCAAGTAGGTCTTGTACTTACACACAGTGTAGAAAATAATGGCACATACTCTTATGTCTTTCATACATATGTAAATGTGCCTTTGATTAATGGATAAAAGAATCCCTATCTTTTCTACTTAACAAAATCATGCATCATGAAGCATCCAAATTTTTTAAGCAACATCTTTTAGCATTCATCATTAAGGTGTGCTAAATATTTACATTTGCATGTATAGATATGCTTAGGATCATTTCATATGCATGATACACATGTTGGAAAGAAATAAAGTGTTGTGTGTTTTGTGATAGTAATTCACTATAGTTAATCCTAAAATGCCTTTCTTATTTGATAAGTTTATTTAGAGAAAATTTAAACTTAGGATTAATTAAAACACATAATAAAATATTCACTAAACATAAATCAGTAATGAATCTATCTTAAAAATTACTTAAGGTAGGGAGGAAAGAGAAGTTCTCTTCTCTTTTCCTCTCTTTACAACACTTAATAATTAAGTGTAGGTTCATTCAAACCAAATCAAAATCATCAAATAAAATCAACCAAATCAACTAAATCACTTAAATGAAATCACCCTCTAAGTTGAACCTCTCACACTTAAAAAACCTCTAACCTTAAAGCCTAGCTAAGACATACCACATAACTTGGCACACACATTAGGCTAAGTCACCATTTCTAGTCCTATGTTAGGGAGGTGCATGGTTTGATGCTTGATTTTATTTTATGATGTGATGTCTTAGTTTGGATGATATTAGGGTGTATATGTGTAGAATGGTAGGAGATCTTAGTCTAATCATTTTTCTAGGGATTCTTAAGGGCTTGTAATAAAATATAAATACTTTTTTGCGGGTTGATTATCCCCTAAGCATAATCCAAAATAGGTAGTGGACTTGGTTACCCATGTGTGGGGTGCTAAGTCTAATTTATTCATATACATGCTTAGGATTATGTGATTTGTTTAGCTAATCTCTATTTTTATAGGGTTTTAGTTAGATTTACTTTTTCCATTTTTATGTAATTTTGTAATTAGGATTTGGAATGATTGTTATGGGGATTAGGATGAACATTGGTCATAAGACTATGTCTTATGTACCATGTGAAGCCTTTAGCAATCACACATTCCAACCAAAATAAGAAAGAAGAAAGAAGAAATGAAGAATGAAGACCCCCATAACATGAATTCCTTGCTTAATTATAATTAATTCATTTGTAATCCAGGTTGTACAAGGCTAGAGCTCGGTTACCCAATTTATTTTGGGTTTGTGCGGTGCGACCACAGGCCTTTTATTCTTTTGTGTTAGCTTTATAAAATGTTTGATATTTTGTTTAGCTTATGCTTTAGAAATGACATACTTTTCTTAGTTTCTTCCTTACTCTGATGTATGGCCTAGATGGTGATTAGGCTCTTAGGGAAAAATAAATCTTCTACCAAATCAACTCAAAATTTAAAATAAATAACTCATAACCTCACTTAAAGCTTAGGCTATAAATCAAGATAAAAGAATTAGCAACCCCTTAGCTGGATGTTATCTTTTCTTTCCTAACATCATGAATAAAAATATATTGATTCACTCTTGATTTAGAGGGCTTCCACTGGTGCCAGAGAACTTGGCTTGACCTTTGTGAGCCATGGTGGAAACATGCCTCCCATTTTACTGATTTTGGGCCATAATCTAATTTCTCATGCATTAGGCATAAATATAAGCGTGTCAAATGAATTATCCAAAATGAAAATAAAACATATGAAATATTTCATTAGATTTAAGTTAATTCTTTTCTACATGATCTAGTCTCTTAGGGTGTGTTTAAGGACTTAGTCTCTTTCTAAATAAATAACAATTATCTTGCATAAAGACTTGCCTACATGAATTTAAAATCATAGGAGGAGTTAGTTAATGGCCACCCCAGGGTTGTAAGTCCAGTAGTCAGGTGTTTTGTCCTCTCTTGTGGAGGCAAATAAAATACCCATTTTTCCCTTAGATTTAGGTCATGCTTTTGGCCCTCGCCAAAGCTTCTTAGATTTAGGTTCTGAGGTTGTTTCTCCCTTCTTTAAGCCATAAGCATAAATCCTCACCTCTTAGGCATTTTCATAACCTCGTATTATGGAATTATAAGCCCTAAACTTTTAATAAAAGTTCAACTCAAATAAGTAATTCAATTTCAAAAATGTAAAGCCCAACCATAGGATAGTTTGAGATGTTTACTAGGCTTCCTTGTATCCAACATCCCTACTCTCATTTGGCTTCGATAAGAACTCCCTCCTCTTAATCGATCCCATTTTCCAAAATAAACTAATGATTGATAGTCCTACCTATTGAAATCTTTGGAAACAATGATCATTTACCTTAATCAAGAGTATTCTAAGGAATCTCTTCCTTAGGATGTAATTAACTATGAGGGCTTGCCTTATAGAACTTAACGATTTAAAATAAACCCTACTTTACTTTTCATGTAAAGTAGGGAAGAATCTCAGTACATATCAGACCCATTGTCCTTAGGAGTCCTTATTGAGGTGATTAGGTCCATTGTAGGGTGGTGACTTTTGTCTTTCAGATAGTACATCTCTCAATGTACCCGATCACCCTAATAAGAACATTCTGGATCTACAGTGTCTCAACAAAAGTATATTTATGTTTTTTTATCCTCTTCAAAAGGATAGATGAAGAAATATTTTCATCCAGATTTTTTTTCGACTCATTGGGAAAGTTCCTCTCTCCATCTTTGGTAAATGATCATTGTCTTTTCGATGGTGGTTTGTATTTATATGAATCAGACTATCTTTCTTTTCATTGGCACTTAGTTTATTTCATCCTTAAACTAAGCTAGCTCTTTTATCTTTAGGACTCTCATTCCATGTAGGTCTTAAAACCCTATTAGGTTCCCCAATAGGTGAAAATAAAATTTAATAAAAAAGAAATAACTAAAGACTTCCTCCTTATTTTATGGTAAGGAAAGGTTCATTCAAAATAAGAAAAATAAATCCTTTCATAAAACATCATTTCCAAAAGCACTTTTCAAAATGCATATAATAAAATATTTTCACAAAAATTTTTTAAACCAACCTCATCTAATCAATCTTCATGATTGTTTATATGTAGGATCTTTTAAAAAAATAATAAAAAAAAATCAAATCATTCTTTTCAAAAGCACAAATGAACTTCCTTATTCAATTTATTGAATGAGGACTTCATTTCAAAAATCAAAATCAACAATCATATTTTCAATAGAACAAATGAACAATTTCATTCAATATACTCAATTTATTGAATAAAGTTTTTCATCAAAAAAAATCAAATCAAATTTTCCAAAAGCACAAATGAACATCTTTCATTCAATATATAAATTTATTGAATGAAGGTTTTCATTTTCAATCAAAATCAACAATCACATTTTCAAAAGCACAAATGAACATTCCATTCAATATGCTCAAATTTATTGAATGAAAGTTTCATTTTCAATCAAAATCAACAATCATATTTTCAAGCACAAATGTATATCTCATTCTATACTCAATTTCGAATGAAGATTTTATTTCAAAATAAGAAACAACAATCATCTTTTCAAAAATAAAATCAACAAACACCTTTCAAAATCAAATTAACAAATAAAATTAAAACAACATTTGTATTCTTCATTTAGCATATCCAAATTTGCTAAGTGAATATCCTCTTTTCAAAATAAAATCAATAAACATCATTTCAAAGCATCAAACAATATTTGGATCTTTCATTTAGCATACCCAAATTTGCTAAGTGAAAATTTACCTTTTCAAAAAATGAAACAACATTTGGATTTTTCATTTAGTATACCCAAATTTGCTAAGTGAAAATCCTCTTTTCAAAATCAAAATACATTTGGATTTCCTTAGCATACCTAAAGCTAAGATTCTCTTTTCAACAAAATCAAAATAAAAGCACATTGGATCTTCTATTTAGCACATAAATTTGCTAAGTAGAAATCCTCTTTCAAAAAAAAAATCAAGAGAACAAAATCAATCACATTGGATCCTCTATTTAGTATACCTAAATTTGCTAAGTAAAGATCCTCTTTTTTAAAAAATAACAAAACATTTAGAATATTCATTTAGCATACCCAAATTTGCTAATTGAAGATTCCATTCTCAAAATTCACATGATTCACACAAAACAAAACAAACAAAGAAACAAAAAGAAGAAATTATTTTCAAACACCTCACTTAGCATACCAAATTTGCTAAGTAGTGGATTCAAATATCAAATCAAAACAAAACCAATTGACCCTTTACTTTAACATACCTAAATTTGTTAAATAAAGGGTCCTCAAAATCAAAATCTAAAAACATGAACCTTAGCATACTTCAAAATATTTGAACCCATTTTTAATATACAAATTTGTTGAAATAGATTCATATCCAAAAATTCCTCTTTCCAATCAAATCTCCAAATCTTCTCTAAATCCATTTGAACCCCTTTTTCAAGATGTTGGATGTGGGTTCAAATTTTAAATTCAAATTTAGAAATCAACAAAAGAAATGATCCAAAATTTCCAAACATTCTCAAATCTCTTATATTCATTAGTTCTTAAATTTTCAATTGACTATAAATGGCAAGTTCATAGTTGTGTTCACTTTCCTTATGGATGGACTTGGCCTTGGATCAACCAATCTCCCCTAATCACACCCATCTCATCATTTTGGAGGTTTTGAGGGTGAGGATCACATGTGAGGGCACTCCCTCATAGCATTAGTGGTCGGTGGTAGGGTCATTCATTGATTGCCATCGATTCGATCCCTCACTAAAGAGAAGCGGTGGTAGTTCCATCGGTTCGTGATTGTGATTAATGTGGCGACATCCGTGGTTTCTCGTGCTACCCTAGTAAGGGCTAGCACCCAATCATTGGCACCTTCTAAGGGTAAGGCTTCTATGATCCCAGAGATTTCCTCCCTAGCCTTTGAGGTTGGGTCTAGTTCTTACTCCAATCACCCTACTAGGACTCAGAGGAGAAATAAAAATTGCATGATTAAGCGTATCATCTGTATTTCAGGGAGATGGAGGTATGTGTCATCAGTGGAGGAGGTACCCACAATCACCCGTTACAATGAACCCATTTCATCCTCTCTCTGGAGAGAGAGGATGCTAGAGGATTTACTTCACCTCCACCGGTAGTTCAAAGAAGTTAGTGGAGGTCATATCCGCCTCCAATCTTTATGCTGGGTTAAGCTACGGATGAGTGGGCTCAATTTGATTTGAGATCTATCATTCCCCATGGTGGGGAAACACCTATGATGAGAGGGCGGAGGCCTACTTATGCTTCACTAGTAGAGAGAGGTTTGGTTGGCGGTCGGCCTCTGCCTCATTAATTTTCTTGATATACCACATGCCGATCATGATAGTATCTTACTTACGGATGACCCATCAGGAAGAGGGTCCTCAGAGAGTGTGGTGTCTCCACCACACCCTCTACCCATCATCACCTTCATGTTCCATCTGTTCATCGAAGGCCATGAAGGCCACATCAGAGAAGAGACCCCGATTGATGATGGCCAAAGATCTATTCCATCTACACCTACTATGGTGAGGTCAAGCTCTCTGCTTTCGACCTTCCCCGTTGTGGTGCGGAGGGAATGGCATCCTCAGCATAGTGGTGTCCCTTCACCAACACCACTAGTTCAGCAAGATATGATAGCCTAATTATACCGATGATAGTAGAACCTCCTAGTAGTGTCACTTCGGTGTGATAGTGAGTGTGTCTTTCAGTATCAATCCCCATAGGATTGATTCGGGAGGGATGTTTCTCTGTACATGAGTGATCCACCATGGCCAAAATCATTTGTTCACATTGATTGATCATTCTCTTGAGGAGATAGTGGCATTATCTTGTAGAAGAAGAAATTTTGGGGTATGGATGCGATAAGAAGAAGATCAGCTTTGATCCTAACAAATATAATTTGTTAGGAGACTCAGTCGGGGTTTACATGGTGGATACCAGGGGATCCCTCCTTAGAGAGTAGTAGACTATGGAAGGTGTTGAGCTGGTAGGGAAGATACCCTACCCAACACCTCCGCAGATCAAATAGAAGGATGAAAAATAAAGGATGGAGAAGAGGCTTGAGGATCTATTAGCTTTCTTAGCATTAAACCAAGCCCCAGTTCATCCTACCTACTAAACTAATTGCATAGTTGGTGCATGTCTTGGACCAAGACTTTCTCATAGAGCAAGGTAACACCAGCATGTATAGGAAGGTAGTGGATAGTACCTCCATATAGAAAAAGGATATCAAGTCCATGGTTGAGCAGCAGGTGAAGGAATCATTGGCTTAAGCTTGAGGAGGATCATCAGTTCCAAAGGGTAGACCCTACCCAGAGGAATTTGATACAATCTAATATCCTAAGGGTTTTGCCACCTTCCTTCAAGAGTTTTAATGGTGGAAACCGAGCGACATTAGCATTTAATAGTTGTTGCAATGATGGTGGCAGTGATGCTTTACTCTTTCGTCTCTTTGTCAGTAGCTTAACAAGGATAGTTTTTGATTGGTATGTTGAACTTCCCAATAGTTCAGTAAAGACTTTTACTGAGTTAGAGCAACTCTTCATTAAGAGGTTTACTGGCTCAACAAAGGGACACTGTTGGCGATCTCGTTGTGGCTCAACAAAATCATGGTGAGTCCCTTATTGATTGATTACATTCATAGATGGCATAATTTGAGTATGAAATGCAAACCATGGCTCGACAACATGCCATTGAGATTCTAAGAATATCCATGGCATCTTCATGCTCAAAGGTTTACCATCAAAACTTTTGAGAAATTAATCAACAAGGTGCTACTTGAGAAGCCAAGCAGTTACCTTCAGATCTACCAACAAAGCCAAAGTCTAGAAGATATATGAAGAAGCGCATGATGGTAGATAAGGGAAACATCTAGAGAGCGGTTTGAGAGACCTCGTGCTCACTTCACCTTCTCTACCACCAGGTACCTACCACCATGCAACCTCCATGGCACCGCCTCCTCTCCCACATCCCGGAGTGGTACACATACATCGTAGTAGCCACCATCCACTACTCTTTTGGATAAACTAACAAACTATTCATTTAAGAGGAGGTAGTTAGAAAATCTTTAAGAATCTCTTAAAGAAACCCAATTTCGATACAGAACCTAGAAAAGTGAGGAAGTGGGCAAAATAATGATCTTAACTTTTGCCCCTACCACTGCATATAGGTCATGTTTTGGAGGATTGTTCTTTACATTCAAGGTGGCTTGAACATAGCTTCAAGATAGTTATAGTTATCAAAAAATATCTTGTGGAACAACCATCCAGTTCCATTAGGGTAATCCTTGGGATACTGTGATCCTTCAAAACCAAGAAGGTTGGGATATCTCCTTATCCAAAACCTCTAAAAGATTGAAGATCAAGAAACTTTCCTTTACATTGCACGGTGCTCAAACCTCCATCAAGGAAGGTTTGCAAGTTGCTAGTGCCAACTTCGAGGAAAGGGAGCTCACCGGTAGCATGTGCAGCAGATATAGCTAGCCAGCCAAATCAACCTCCAATCACCATTACTACCACATTGAGACTTCCTCTCTAGTTCTTCTTCTTAGTAGACATCTTGTATCGATGGATAGGGCATCAAATCTCACCCTCTTACTTTACTTGATTTCTACTTTTATACCTCCTATCAAATCCAAGAAATTGAAGAATAAAGCTAGCTTGAATTATCTGTCATTTAATGGGTTGTTAAATCTATTCTTAATAAAGTCTAAATAATTATAATAATTTTGATCTTCTCTTTCTAATTTAGAGTTGGACTTTCTTCACGAATACTATGGGTTCACCTCTTGAGATAGACTTGGAATCATCCATTAGGGTCCCATAGGAGAAGCTAGGTGAGCACGATGCAGTAGAACCTTCCATTACCCACAAGTGATCAAAGTCAACCTCCATAGTGGCAAGGTTTTACCTCCTAGTAGCACCTCAAGATGAGGAAACAAGTCATTGGTTAGAGGATCAAGCCCCTCCACGGGATGCTCCACCCTTGGATATGCTTGTGGAGGATCAAAGGTGGACTATAATGTCTCTCACTAAGAAAGTTGCCATCTAAGCTAAGCATATATGATGCCCTTGTCTTATCAAAGAGATGAGGGAATCATTAATCAAGCTCTCCTTGATCTTGAGATATATGCTCATGACCATTGGTGAGGAGGCACATTATTCAGAAGCTCAAGGGATCACTTTCACGATGAAGACCTTCTTAGGGGACATGGAACGTATCTACATATTACAATTAACATGGGTAGATTCAAACTTGCGAGTTCTCATGATCATGCATCGGTGAACATTATGAGTCTAAAGACCCTTTCTATTTGAGGATTGACATCTCCACACTCGAGGAGATGGGATGATGTTGAGAGGATTCAATGAACAAGGTGAGGGGCTTTAGGTTCCATAGTGTTACCTTTGGAGATAGGTGACTTGGAAGGCTGAAGCCAAGTTTTATATAATTGATTTAAATACTTCATTCATGCTTTGCTGAGCCTTGGATACATAACAGATAATTCCATCCTCCCTCGGTGCATCAAGTTCAAGAAGGATGGGATTGAGCATTGTGTCAAAGGAGAAGAAAAGCCATTTTCAGTTAGAGAGGTTGAGATATATGAGGATGCGACCTTATCTTCCTCAAAACACCCTTTCTGAACTTGGACAAAATTCAAATTCAAAAGAAAAAAAAATGAAGAAAAAGAAAAAAGAAAAGAAAAAAAAGAAAAGAAAAGAAAAAGAAAATCAAGTGACAAGAAAGATTGAAGAAGAAATAGATCGCATATCACATTCACCCAGTTCATTCCATCATATGGACATGTGGGTAGGATGACTCAACCTCCACCGGGTGGGAAAGGCGATCAGAGGTGGAAGACCTGGTTGGCCATCGAAGGTTATGTTCAGTTCATAGAGTATCTATTCACATAGACTTGGAATCAACTCAGGATGAGTCTAATGTGATTAGCATACCACCAACCCCTCTGTGGGTTTCATTGGAGGTGACACTCAAGCGAGATGAAGATGGGACCTCGAAAAAAGCAAAGTATTGGAATCAGGTTTGTGTGAGACTATTAGATAGTAGTTAGGAACCTTAACTCTAATCTCACTTTCATCTCAAAAAGTTGAAGGTTTAGTAGTTAAGGAAGCCACTAAGTCTTCCAGTGATATTAAGCTGAAGAGATTCTTTTTGGGATCATCATCGTCAAGTCTTGAAGTTGATGTAGAACTTGAGGATAATACATTTAAATAATTAATGGAATTACCGTTTGACTTTTACTCGCCTTGTGTTCATAATCTTATACTGAAAGGTTTGGTTCCTCATACATGGTCAGCACAATTGAGTATTTTGAAGCTATGGAACAATATAGGAAGCACAATCAAGTAGGGCTAGGATTGATAGTGGGTCGATCGATGGGATGATTCTTGCTTAGTTGTTACCAATCATTTGGATTATGATAGGTTCTTTTCACACAACACCAACTCTTATGAGAATGTGTGTTTAGAAATCTCAGATGATCCAGATGATCTCCAAATCAAAGATGCACTACCAAAATTTGAAGAGGAGATCCATTCAATAATTGACAAGCTTAAAGAAATCAACCTCGGGATGGAAGAAAATTCACGCCCGATGTACATCAGTTTGTTGTTGAATGAAGAAGAAACCAATGACTTAGTTAGGCTATTAACTGAGTTTAAAGACTACTTTGCATGGAGTTATGAAGAGATGCCATTATCTCTAGTAGTCCATAAACTAGCAATAGATCCTAGCGCTAATCCTATGAAGCAAGCTCCTAGACACATGCGATTAGAAATTAAACAACATGTCATTTCCAAAGTCAAGAAACTGATCGATACTGGTTTTATCAAGAAAGAAAAATATCTACAGTTGCTGTCATCAGTTAAGAAGAAGAATGACCAAATTCACATATGCATCAATTTGACTTAAATAAGGCATGTCCTAAGGATGAGTTTCCTCTTCCTATACCAAAATTAATGGTGGACATCGCCTCATCTCATGCAGTTTTCTCTTTCATGGATGGGTCATCTGGCTACAATCAAATCAAGATGGCCCCCAAGGATGAAAGAAACACTTATTTTTGAACTCCGATTAGAATTTGTTATAGGGTCATGCCTTTCGGCCTTAAAAATGCTGGTGATACATACCAATGGGCCATGACTCAGATCTTCAATGAACTCATCCACCATCAAGTTGAGTGCTGTTGATGATCTAGTAGTCAAGAGCAGAGAAAAGGAAGGCCATCTCTTTGACTTGAGAGTAATTTTTGAAGGGTTAAGATAATATAACCTTAAAAAGAATTTCTTGGGTTTGTTGTCTGACACCGAGGAATAGAAATAGATCCAAAAAAAATTAAAGCTATCTTAGAAATGCCACCTCCTAAGAGTATAACTCAACTAAGATCTTTCCAAGGATGGCTAGCATATCTAAGATGCGACATTTCCAACCAATCGGGGAGATGCAAGCCATTCTCAGCACTTGTCAAAAAGGATGCCAAGTTCAAGTGGGATGATAAGTGCCAACATGCCTTTGAAGATATCAAGCAGTATTTGGTGAAGCCGCTAGTTCTAGCATCCCCTATCCCGGGAAGGCCACTCATCCTCTACACTCGCATTGGATGATGACTCTCTGCTTTGTTGGCCCAAGCCAATGATGAAGGAAGGAGAGCTCTACTACCTAGCCATCATCCTCAAGAACTATCCACCAATTGAGAAACATCGCCTAGCTTTGATCTTTGCTTTCCAAATGCTATGACACTACATACTTTCTCATAAGGTGAACTTGATCTCCAAAATCAATCCACTGCAGTATCTCATGACACGGCCAATGCTATTTGGACATTTGGCATGATGGTCCATGATTCTCTCATAGTTTGATATCACATTCATACCCCTTCGTGAGGTAAAAGGATAAGCACTAGCAAATTTCTTAGTAGCACACCCACTTCTTATTGATTCTCCACTTAGTGAAGATCTCCTTGATGAACAAATCATAAACTTATGGGGTTGACAACCACGGTGGGAGATGTATTTTGATGGTGCAGCTTCTTTTCATAAAGGGGAAGCACCATGATCTACTCTTCTAGGAAAGGCAGGGGTAGGAATAGTTCTCCTAACTCTACCATGATGTGATGAGATTTTCATACTATCTTTCCAACTCATACCAAAATGAAGTCAGTATGAGGCTTTGATTGCCGCTTGGAGTTTTATCCATCACTATCAGTGTCAAGAGCATCAACCTCTTTGGGGATTCTCAGTTGGTCATCAACCAGATTGTTGGGTCCTACAAGATTCTCAAACCCAACCTTCATCATTACCATGAGTATACCATGAAGCTGTTGGCCTAAATCCCCAAAGTCACCATCTACAAGGTTCCCCGAGCAGAGAACACAGTGGAAGATGCTTTGGCCAAACTTGCTAAAGAATTGGCATGTCTAGAAGATGAGTCCATTCCAATAAGGGTCCAAAATAGACAAGTCATATCCCTTATTAATGTTAAACTTATCTAGAGACTTTCTCTTGAAGGGGAGGTTGTTGTTGCCTATAAGGACAAGCAGCTGGATCGAAGGTAACCATTGATAGACTATTTGAACACTGGCAAACTACCTCAAGAAAATTCATAAGCCCATCAGGTGAAATAGAGAGCTCTCTCCTATGCTCTTATTGATGGCACCCAGTACCGACGGTCCTTTGACCAAATGTGATTACATTGTTTAGACAAACACGAAGCCCATGGTATTGTAACTAAGGTATATTTTAGTCTATGTGAAGCGCATCAATCCAGTCTAAAAATGAAGATAAAAAATCAGAGACTATTTCAATGCATGACGGATGTAACTAGAGATGCCATCGCACACAGTGTGGTCTTATATTAACCACCCAACATTTTACACCCTACACTGACCTCATGGCCATTCGATATCGACTACTTTTCTAAGTGGGCAGAGGCAGTCCCACTCAAAGAAGTCACAACTTAGCATGTGCTTTAGTTTTTTAGAAACCATATCGTATATAGGTTTGAGGTGGCTCGATGAATTATATCCGATAATGGTACTGCATTCAAAACACAAGATCAGCTAGAAGACATGGTAGATAGATTCCACCATCTCTACTACCCCAAAGCAAATGGATTAGAAGCATTCAATAAAACTCTCATCCAAATACTAAAGAAGACACTTGATGATACAGTGGGGGATAAGTAGTTGGGAAGCCTTGGCCTACCAAACTCCAACTCAATCTACCCCTTTTTCCTTAGTGTATGGGTCTGAAGCCATTCAACCTTTAGAAGTTCAACTCCCTTCACTAAGGATAGCATTGGGTAGCAAGATCACTACAGAGTAGAATTCAAAGTTACGGTTAGAAGAGCTTGAAGATTTGGAGGAGAGTCACCTATGGGCGTGCTAGAACCTCGAGTTTTATAAGGTTAAAATGATTCAAGCTCACAACAAGCTAGTCCGCCCTAGGCCTTTCCAAGTAGGAGAACTTGTGTTAGTCCTAAGGAGACCAATTGTTGCCCTTTGAAAGATGGGAGGCAAGTTTGAACCCACTTGGGAAGGCCCTTATGTCATAGAGAAGGCCTACCAAGGAGGATTTTATCAGCTCATTGATTGTAAAGGGGAACACCATATGCTTCCAATTAATGGGCTATATCTAAAGAAATATTACCCATGAAATAAATTGTGTTTGAAAATAATTCTATCAATCAACAAAAAATATGATTCCATTTCATCAAAATCTTCTCTTCTTTCGAAGCATTGTTTACTTATCTTGTGAATCCGCCACGACATATTTAGGATAGGTGTAAGAGAAACCAAGAGGCATCTATCCCTCTTTCACGACATGAACATAATCAAACACAATTCCCCGGTGCTACTAGAATAGGTGTGAAAGAACCCAAGAGGCATCCTATTTCTTCTAACACAAACACAAGCACAAAAATAAACATAAACCTTTCACCTTGGGCTATTTTGATGTGGGAGCAAGCCCCCTGGCACTCACTCATTAGTTGCTCTAGGTTGGGTTTACATGCTACTTTACTAGTATGTCGCCCCAGTGGTCACTTATTTTGGAAGATGTGAGTCCTCACATTTTCTTCCTAACTTGACCATTACAAACCAATGAGTGTCTTGTTAGTTTGGTAGACTTCACTTCCCAACCAGTAAGCTACCTCATGTTGATTTTGTTTAAGAAGATGTGAGTCCCCGAGCTTTCTTCTTGAACTAATCATCATGATCTAACTAGGTCAAGTATATTTGAGGTTTAGGGTAAGTCCCCCAGAGGCTCCTTTCCTCTTGACTACTTTTGAGTTGATATAAGTCCCATAGTGGCATTCACTCAGTAGCCGCCCTAGGTCGGATAGCACCTGTCGAATCGAAGATAGACTATCCCAACAATGAGTCCCTGCGCTTTCTTCTTAGGTTAATTATTACAAACCGACGGGAAACTTAGGTTGGTTGATGTTCATTATGCTAACAATGACTCACCAGGTGGATACACCACTCTTGGCAGATGTGAGTCCTCGCACTTTCTCCTTGTGTTGGCCACCTAATACCTATTGAAATTATCTTCTCCAGGGTTTTGGATAAAGCCCTTAGCGGCCCCTACCCCTATGGGCATTCAACTTGGATCACATTTTTTGCGACCTCAGTTAAACACTACATGGGTTACTTTTGGATTTGACAGTCCCCCTTTCCTAGTAGCCATCCCTATGGTTGGAGAATCTATTCAGCGGATGCACAAATTCTCTCTTAGTTTAGTAAATCTGAGATAGGTCTATGCTACTATAAGCTCCTTCTCAGTATGATCCCTCGTAAACTAATAGGGTCTATGATAGACAAATAAACAAAATAAATAAATAAAAATATTCACTTATCGATTAGGAATTCAAGCCCCCAAAGGGCTCTTTTTCTCAAGCAGACATCATATCTTTAGGGCAGTGTCAGCATAACTCCCTAGGAATTGCTCGACTAGTTGAGAGATAAGACCTTGGGTGGCTCTCTCCATAGTCGCCTGGTTAGGTTCAATCCAACAAGCGGGTTGCCCCAATTCGCTTTAGAAGATGTAAGCCTACTATGCATTCTTTCTAGCATGATTATCATAAACTGACGGGCAACCCTAGGTCAGGTTCGATTTGTTGCCCAAGCAACCAATCACCCTACCATAGTGGTCTTTTTTAGTGGAAGATATGAGTCCTTGTGCTTTCTTCCCTTGATTTAACCATTACAAATCGAAAGTCACTCCTTTGGTTGGATAGTTCTCCCCTCGGCCTGGAAGTTGCTCTCTTTGGTTCAGTAAATCTGAGATAGGTCTAGGATGATATAAACTCCTTCTCAATATGATCTCTCACAAACCAACGGAATCCATCAAAAATAACTAAAAAATAAAATTAATCTTGAATATCTTTGAGCTGATCTAAGTCCCCCAGCGGCATTCACTCAATAGTCAGCCCTTGGTCAGGTTTGATTTGTTGCACAAGCAACCGATCATCCCAGTGGTTTCTTGTTTTAGAACATGTGAGTCCCCATGCTTTCCTCTTAAACTTAACCATTGTAAACCGAAAGATACCCCATTGGTTGGATAATCCTACTGTGTGGTTGGTAAACTACCCCTTTGGATTGGTAAATCGGTGTTATACCAAGGCCGACATGTCTCTCACTCAGTGCAGTCCATCGCAAACCAACAGGATCCATCAAAAATAACTTACAAATGAAATTAATCTTTGACCTTCTTTGAGCTGATTTAAGTCCCCCAGCGGCCTTCACTCAATAGTCAGCCCTAGTTGGGTTCAATCCATTGCCGCGCCAATGGATCATCCCAACAACTAGTCCCTACTTGGAGGATATAAGTCTACTACATTTTCTTCCTAGTACAGCTCTTGCACATCGAAAGGCAATCCCCTTGGTTGGTTGGTCCTACTATGTGGTCAGTAGACTACCCCTTTAGATTGGTAAATCTGAGTTTGTCCTAGGCCAACATGGCCCCTAGTAGTGCAATCCATCACAAACCAACATGGTTCATCTCAAAATCCAAAAATTTAAAAACCTAAAAAAAATTCAACCCTCCTCTCTCAGTGGAGTCAAACTAAACAAATAAAACAAACTCGATCAATTTTCCTCAGTAGAGTCCAACTAAACTAACAAAACAAATTTCAACCAACCTCCCTCAATGGAGTCAAATCAAACAATCAAACAATCCAACCAAATCAAACAATCAAATAAAAAAATCATCTATTTCTCCTTGGTGAGATGCAAATCTTTCTAGTTCCTCCAGTGGATCTCGAATTCTAATCCCTCAGCGGACTTCACAACCTCTTCTCCTTAGTGGATGACATGAACTTGCTCCCCTAGTAGAGAGTTCACTTTTTCATCCTTAGTGGAACACCAAATCCTAAATCAAGAAATCAAATCAAATTTCTCCCCAGCGAGACTCAAATCAAATCAAACCTCTAATCCCTGGATGACTTAAACCTCTTTCCCTAGTGGAAGGTTCATATACTCAATCCCTAGTGGATTCCTCCTTCACTCTCTTATGTCTTTAACATGAGTAGAGTCACATTGCAATAAGCTCTTGATTCCTTCTACACCTTGGGTTAAGAGTAGATCATTTATGTCAGTGCTTGTGAGCATTCGGTGTTGTTGATCATCTCGGTCAACACAAATATGTGTGGTATGCCTTGTCATTCACACATAGCTAAGCCTTTGTTTGACCTCATTTTAGAATGAGCTCTCAACCTCTCCATCTTAGGAGGACTCTTCTACACTAAGAGTTCCTTAGTCTTAAGACACTTAGTGATTAGGTGAACTCTCAACTAACCCTAGAGACTTAGAAGAGTTAGCCATAATAGGACATGCCTTACGTTAGGAAAACTTGCCTACCCTATAGATTGAACCAACTTTACTTCCTCCTTTTTCAAGTCAAACTCCAAATTCAAACTTCAAATCAAATCCAACTTAATTGATTTTCTCAAATTCAAATCAACTTCAAACTCAAATCAATTACAACTTAATTTATTTTTTCAAATCGTAAATCAACTCCAATTGATTTTCTCAAATCATGAATCAATTCCAAATGATTGACATCCATGATCACTTCAAATCTAAAATCTTTCCTAAGTTACTTTGATTACATCTTATGGACTTAGCTCAACTCTAAATTCAAATCAACTTCTAATTCAAGAGATTTTCTCATAACCCATTTATATTCTCATTTATACTTACAAATATAAATTCAAATAACCAAAACCAAATCCAAATCTAACCTAAATACAACTTAAACACTTTCTAATCAAATTCTTGAACTTGGCCAAATCAAAGTCAAATCAATCCAAACCCTTGGACTTTTTTCAAGATTCAATCAATATTTCAATCATAAAACCAAATATAAACATAAACTTCAATCATCAAACCAAAACTAAACTCAAAACTCAAACCCAAATCAAACCAATGTTCATCCTTTGAACTTGAAATTGTCAAATGAATCAAAACCCTTTTGACTCTAAATCACTTGCAAATGGATTTATATTTTAATCATAAGTCCATATGTGAGTTCAACGAAACTTGAATCAAGCCTTGATCAAGTCAATTGACCCCTTTTAGGCTCACTTGACCCAAAGTGACCTAAAATCCCCTTTGGAGACAAATTCTAATTCTACCCAAATTGGATTGAACTAAGCCCATCTAAGCCTTACATTGTGAGCAACAATCATCATTAGATGATCAATCATTAAAATTGGGTCAAACCAAGTCAAACTTAGCCTTTGACCAAGTCAACATTTGACCCAAATGAAACCTAAACTAGCCAAAATGCACCATAGGCCAAATTGATTGAAATAATTGATCAAAACTAGTTTATGGTCAATGTTTGAACTTGACCAAGTCATCATTTGTGCTTAACATAGCCCAATTGGCCACTTGACCCAAGTTGACCTAACTTGACCTAAAATGTCAAAATGGGTCAAATCTTGATCTAAGCTAAATCAATTACAACCAATGAGTCAAGTTCATTCTAAACCACTTATTGAACTTGATCAAAGTCTCAATTGGCCAACTAGACCCAACCTAGCCCAATTGATCATGACCCAACTTGACCTAAAAGGTCAAATCAAGACAAAATCAAATCAAACTAAAATTGATTGAAACTAAAGCTTGCAATACATTTCAAATGACCAACCAAACTTAAAACCAACCCATGACCTAACCTAATTGGGTCAAATAAGTCAAATTGGTCAACTTGACCCATTTAACCTAAATGAAATCAAATGAACCAAAATCAAATATAAATCCAAATTAAACCAAACCAGTGATATGAAAACATTTCAAATGGTCATATGAACTTGACCCAACCCTTAGTTTGACCCAATTTGACCAATTGGTCAACTTGACCCAACATGAGCCAAATCATTTCAAATCAACTCCAAATTCTTTGAAATTTGTCCCAACCTAATTTCAAACTAATCCAAATCTGTCCAATTTGAAATCAAAGCCAAATGACCATTTTACCCCTACATCAAAGGGTAACCTATGGCCAATTTCACTTAGAATTTGGTCAAATCCTTTTCATGGCCACTTGGCATCCTCTTAGTGGTCCATTTGGATATTAATGATGGTGGTGCACATGACCCAATGGCTTTGGGTCAGCCAAACCCAACCCAAAGCTAAAACCAACCACCCACATGGGATCCCTTATATCCTCATTTAACACATGGGCAACTCCTCCAATACTCTTCTCTACCAAAACCAAATCACATGGCATCCATAACAACCTAATAAACCCACTCAATCAAGTCAATTGATCAAAAATGGAATGGAGGCTCATGGTCGTCCGATCCAAGTAGGGGGAGATATACTCCACCTCATTTTCATTCAATCCATGACACTTGCAATTGATTTAGCCAGAGAGACCTAAGGAAATCTCCCCAAGCTCTCTCAAGCAATCCCCAAGCTCATCCTAATTCTCATTCTCAGTTTTCCTTAAGCTGAAAGCAGGGAACGTAAGAAGTACAAACACACTCATCACTCCATAGAAGTTCAATTCCTCTTGCAAGCACCACCAGAGGACCCAATCGAGCTCACCCAAATCAAATCCAAAGTAATCAATCCATGGGAAGGAGGAGCTAGACCAAAGCCGCAAGCATTTGAAGAGGAGTTTGACCAATAGGAAGATCCACTTCATCTCAAGCCTTCAAACCTTCAACAGGGCTTCGCCTCCACTAGATGAAGCTACATCCATGGTTGGGAGCATCGGTGATAGCCTCCGATGAGGTATGCTTTAAAACCGAGCCTAGAAAGAATTTTCTTTGGTCCTTTGTGAAGAGAACTTTAATCCCAATTGAACTTGACTGTTGGATGCTCTTCCCCACACCTCTTGATGGTGTGGGTTGAATCCTAGCTCAATCTAAGCTCAAGTGAGCTCGGATCAAGCCATGGAGGATGGACGACCTCCATCTCCCATAGGCGAAGGCAGAGATGAATCATGGACGTCCATCCCACATATTTTGGATGGACGATCCTGATTAATCTGATTAGATTTGATGATTAGTCCCTTTAGAAATTGCAGGCTTGATCTCGATTGTCCGATCTTTGATGGGATGGTCCAAGAGAAAGGATAAGCCCAAATGCATAGATGTGAATAATTTAAATAATCAATCTTGTCATGCCACATGAAAGTGTGCACTACGTCAGTGGACCACATGGTGACGATGATATTAGTTAATTAATTAGGCTACCTAATTAGTTAATAGTCACTGAAACTTCAAATATTCATAATTAAATATAGAAACATCAAAAAATATAAATGAGGGCTAATTTTGAAGATAATTCAGTGATGAATAATATAAAATTATTTCTAATTGATTTTGAATAGTGAATTTTTCTTAATTAGGGTTTATTTGAAATCTTAATAACCCTAATTACTCCCTACTCATTTTATTAATTAATTCTAAACTTCTCATATATATTTTTGGGGTGACTTCTGCCTCTTATAATTTTCTTGGAATTTATTAATGAGTTAATTTTTTAAATCAATTAATGGCATGCCATTAGTTGCAGTCAATTTGGGTTAGATTATAATTTGACCCATTTTGACCCTTCAGGCTAATTTGGGTTAACTTGGGTCAAATGGCCAATTGGATTTTATTTGGCTTAATTGAGGGTTTTTCATATTCAATCATTGATTATGAATTGATTTGAATCAATGGTTTCAATCAATTTGGTGTATAGTGGATTTTGGCTAGTTTAGGTTTCATTTGGGCTAAAGGTTGACTTGGTCAAAAAACTAAGTTGGCTTGGTTTGACCCAATTGGGTGATTGATCATCCTAGGGTGATTGTTGATCATGAAATGAGGCTTGGATGGCCTTGGTTCAATCCAATTTGGGTTGGATTAGAACTTGGTTCAAAAGGGTTCTTTAGGCCAATTTGGGTCAAGTAGACCTAAATGGGTCAATTGAATTAGTTTTAGCTTGATTCAAGTTTAGTTGAACTTATATATGAGCCTAGGATTAAAATATAAATTCAATTATAATCAATTTGGAGCCTAATGAATTTTGGCTCATTTGGAATTTTCAAGCAAAAAAGGCTAACTTGGGCTTGACTTGGGTTGACTTGAGTTTGGTTTGATAATTATAGTTTTTATTTATTTTTGGCTAGATGATTGAAGGAATGATTGATTCAAGATAAAATTCATTGATTTTGAATTAGTTTAGGTGAATTTGGTTAAGTCCAAGAAATTGGCTAAAAAGGCATAAATTGGGTTTTAGTTTAATTTGGGATTTGGTTTTGGCTATTTAGATTTTATATTTAATTTATATTTGTGAATATAAATGAAGATATAAATGATTCATGAGAAATCACTTGAGTTTGGAGTGATTTGGGAGCAAATTTGACCTAGCTCATGGGTGTAGGTCAAAAAGGCTAAGAAGGGAAACCAATTTAGTTTAATTTATTTTTGGTCATTAGAGGGTGTATTTCATTTATATTTGTTAATATAAATAATTAATTAATTTATAAAGAAATAAATTAATTTTTGGGTTGATTTGGGTTAATATTTGGTTAATCTTATGGAGGTAGGTCCATATGGCTTAAGAAGGGTATTGGTTTAGTTTGATTTAGTTTTGATCATTTGAATATAGATTTCATTTATATTTTTGAATATAAATGAAGGAAAAATTGATTTAAAGAAATCAATTGATTTTGAGATAATTTAGGTGGAGATTTGGCTAAGGTTATGAGGGTGGGTCATATGGCTTAAGAGGGAGATTTGGACTTATATTTGATTTTGGGTTCCAATCATTTGGAATTGAGTTTGGATTTGGATTTGATAAATAATTGAGTGATTGAATTGATCTTCAAGAAAATCAACTAAATTGGATTTGAATTTAATTTGGCTAAGGTTAAGGCTATGGAATTCATTCATGAGGTTTATGGAGAAATTTTGAGCTTGGATTTGATTATAAAATTGATTAAACTTAGAAGATTTGTTTTGAATTTGGCATGAATTTAAGGTTTGATTTGAGAAGGAAAGCATAAGTTGGGTTTAGGCTATGGGGTGGCAAGTCTCCCTAAGACTCCTAAGGCATAACCTATCCTTATAGCTAACCCTTTTAAGTCCCTAGGCTTAGGTTAAATGTTCTCCTAATCACTAGAAGTATCTTAGGACTAAGGAGCTCTTAGTGTTTATAAGAATCATAGATCTATGATGCATAAATTGAGTACTCATTCCAAAAGTGAGGTCAACAAGGAGTCATTTTGATTTGATTGTATCCCAACGATCCATCCATAAATGACAACATGTCGTGATTTAAAGTGTTGTCCACCAACAGATTTGATACAGGGAGCAAAATTCATCCTTTGGACATGCTTTATTTAAGTTCCCTAAAGTTGATGTAGATACAAATCTGACCATTCTTCTTCTTCACTAGGACAATATTAGCTATCTAGTTAGCATATTTATCTTCTTAAATGAAACTAGCTTCAATGAGCTTCTTGGTTTCTGCAATTACCTATTCTTCAATTTCCAGTCTCATTTGCCTAGATGTTTGCTTGACTTATGTTGCATCTAGTTTGATTGCTAATCTATGAATCGCCACATCAGGGGATAAGCTTGGCATCTCTGCATATGTCAAGTAGTCCCTAGCAGCATTTTTAATTCTTCCACTTTATCTTTTGGAAGCAGGGCACTGATGAACATTGGGCGAGGATCTTCCTCAATTCCCAAATTAATTTTTTTTAAGTTCATCCATACTAGCTGCCTGTCTGCCATCCTCAAGCTCCTCAGATGCCAGCATGGCTCCTACATCTTCATTATTTACAAGATTAATCTCAAAGAAATCACCTTCATTTTTATTATCATTTTTAATTTTCATTCTTGTTATAACATATCAGGCATCTTCTTGTGGAAAATTGTCTTGGATGAACCCAAGGCCTCTAGTAGTGTGCTTATTTCTTCTAACAACGGTTTGAGAACCTTTTGGGTACCACATAATCTCAAAGAATTTAGTCCTTTCTTTGTTTGCTTCAGCATAGATCCCGTGCTTGTGCATTAAGTTCTGCATTTTTTGAGGATAATATTTTGGCATCCTTGGGGCACAACATCTTCCTCTTTAGACATTGCATTATCTAATATGGATCTTCCTTTTAGCATCCATCAGATTTATAAAATAGGCTTCATAGCCCATGCTTTCCAGGAGGGAGGCACATAGAAGGTCACCAATTCTTCAACATTGTGAACTTCCTGAGGAGTGACTTCCTTGAAATGTTGGGGAGGAATAGGAGTGACTACGAGCATAGTCTCTACTGTCGTTGGATCAATAATTATTTTCAAGTATGTGCACTGCACTTTGCCTTCATAAGAAGATTCAAACTCATAATCAGAGTCAAAATGACCCTTCTCATTCGACACTTTGTTTGAAGATTTATATGAGCTTCTGGATTTGGTAGGAGCACATTCCTCTTCTTCTTTAGTATCAATGCCCAAATGAGGGACAATTCTGTTTATTTTGGACTTGCCTTTATATCCTTAGAGATATTTGGAGTGATCTCCTTTCCTTTAGTTGGTTTCTTCACCCTTCTTCTTAACTTGTTCTTTTATGGGTTTTGTAGTATATGTAGTAATTTCTAGTTGTTATGTTAGCTTTGACTCCTTGAAGGAAGTAATTGGCATATCACCCACAATCTTGAACTCTTCACCCTTCTTTGAATATTTCATCCACTAATGTAGTGTAGATGGGATGATGTCATATTCATGAAGCCATGGTTGACCCAAAAGAGCTCTGAATGAAGTGTCTGCATCGACCACATGAAATTTGTCTTATGTATAAAGATCTCCGAATCTGAGAGGGATGATGAATGACCCAACAATTTTCTACCCTTCTCATTGAAACCTTGGACCAAAACTTTATCTCATCCTAGATGTTGTACATCTAGAGACAGCAACCTGAGGGTCCTTAAATTTATAAGATTCATCGAAAACCGGGATCAATCAAGATCCGAGGTATTATAACTCCATCATTTTTAGCTATAACATGCAGAGGGTGATTGTGTTCTGTAGTTCCAAGCATGAGATCTTCCTCAAAAAATGTGATGGTCAAAGGATCTTAAGCATGCAAAACCTCCATTAGGTAGCGTTCAGTGAAATATGCTTCAAACTTCTCTAACTCTTTAAGAGTTTTAATTAGAGTATTATGGAGATCTTCTAACATTAGAAGTGTTTCATATATGTTGAGCTCTACAGGAATTTTTCTTAAGTGGGATAGAATGTTGTAATCAATTCCCTTATTTGGAGAAGACTTTTTTGCATCCTTAGGAACGATCTGCTCATTAATTTCAATTTGTTTTTTTTTTCTTTATTCATTGACCCTTTCTTCTGTTGATGTGGTAGCACTCGTCCACCCTCAACTGTACTTTAGCACTTCATTTAACCTTAAGTCTTCAGATGAGTCAGTCGCTTCAGCATTAGCTTTCGCTCCTTCCAATTATGGATTTGAAGATTCAAAATCAGTGCCTAATTTTATTTTTTATGTTTGTCATCATGATGGGTTCTGCTTCATCTTCATTTGGGAGACAGAGTTCCCCTGAGTTGTCACCAGCTTCATGTACCATTAAGCAGGATTCAATGAGAAGTTCTTCATCTTCTTTCTTGCTTCTTCATTAATCTGAAGCTTGATAATGAAATCAACAAGTCTGATAAATTGTCTTACTAGCTGTTGGTAATCATCCATATTATTGATGATCTTCTGTGTTACAGTCTTTTTTTATTTTCTTGGATTTATTCCTTGGTTTAGCATACCTTTTTCCCTCGTGGGACTTGGCTAGGTTGTCTCTCAAGCTGAGATGAGCTGGCCTTTCCATAATATTTTTGGGTAGATGGTGTTGAGATAAACACAACCGACCTCTAATTTTCTTTCAAGTCAAGCACTGGCTCAAGTGGTGACTTCCACTTAATGCCTAAGATGCCATCCAATTATTTTAACATTTTTGTAGTCTTTTTTGAAATTGCAACTTCCCCCTCTTCATCAGAGGTTAATTTTTCCTTGCTTTTATCTTTACTTGATGGCACTGAGAGGAAGTGAGTACCTTGGTGGATTCCTTCTTTGGATACAATAACACAGTAGCTGATAGTGTGAATTCTTCATTTATGTATTTTCTTTCTAGCCAATCTTTGAATATATAATAATTTTCAATAGGATGGCGAACGCACAATGATAAGGACAATATATAGGATTATCAGTCTGTCTAGCTTCCTCAAGTCTTTTACACTCTGGTAGCTGGAGACCCGTTTTGAGTGCGTGCTTGAAGAGCTTATCCACACTCTTCTTTTTGAAAGAATATTTTTTATTCAACCTCCTTGAGTGTTGGAACCATTGAATCATTTGTTCCTTTCATTTGTTTTGATCGCTCACTTTCATTGAAGTGGGCTCGTAGCATATCATTACCTCAAAGTATGTGTTTTGGTTATGGAGCTAGACTATGTGATTGTTTTAATTTATTTGGGTAAGTGAGTTGCTTTCCTTTGTGAACATTATAAACTACCTTCTTTCCTTATGGCTTTTGAAAGAATCAAAGTGTGTCTCCCCTTTCTTTAAATCTATAACTTTATTTCTTTTCATTAGTCTAAGTGACTATCAGAGTTTGATAGGTTTAATTTTTTGAATTTAGCCACCCTGTCAAGAAGCTCCTAAAATGTGGCAATTGAAGCCATGTAAAGATAAGACAACATTTTATCATCAATGTTACCCATTAGCAATTGAATCACATGTTCTTCTTCCAATTGCTGCTCACATCTCATACTCATATTTCGCCAATGTGTGATATATCGACTAAGTGACTCATTTTTCTTTCTTTTCTCAAGAGCAAGGTCAGCGATGGTTATCTTTTTAATTGCATTGGAAAATCTCTTAATAAACATAGGCTCCAAGCTCCTGAAGGTTTAGACAAAATCATTTGGTAGTTTAGCATACCACTCAAAAGTAGTCGAAGTCAAACTGCTGGTGAATTGGAAAAATAAAAGCACACCATTACCTCCCAGTATTACCACAGGTCACTTTAAATTGTGCCAAGTGCTACTTAAGATTACCGTTGCCATCAAAGGTATTGAACTTTGGCATTGAATTGCCTTTAGGGTATGGCACTTGGTTGTACTCAATTGGATATGGACTACCTTTATTTACTAACTTCTCTACCTACTCTGTAGCAATAACGACTTTAATTTTCTCATTTAAAATAATCTCCAACTGTGTAGCTGTCATCTGTTCTAATATACTAGGAAAGTTTTGAGGAGTTGGCTGGAAAACCAACTGATTAATTTCATCTCTCCCATCGTGAGCACTATGAGCTCCAGAAATTTGAGGTGTTAGATCCACTAGTAGATTGGTAGAGTTGATATTAGCTCCTTGAGGATTAGCAAGTGTAACGGATAGTGGCATTACAGCTACGTTCTTCTGCATTATCTGCATCATGAGATTCATCTAAGCCATCATCTCATTCATTTTATTGTTAAGCTACTCACTTTCTTCATCTTTTTCCCTCATCTGGCGCTGCATGTACCTCTGTGCTTGGGCTAGTGTGGTAGTGTCAGTGAACACAGGATTCTCCTCTCTTTTTGACTCTTGTCTTTGCTCATCATCTAAGGAAGAACCTAAATGCTCTTCTTCTTCTTGTCTTTCGGGAGGAGTAGTGAGTAGTATGGTAAGTCGGCATTGATTATAGAATCGAGTGTCAGGCTGATCGTCACCTTGACCTACCATATAGACCATTTCTATTCCCATGGTCTTATCATCATCATCTTCACCTTCTTCTTGGAGCCACACTTTGAGTGTTGTCTCTAATGAATCTCAGGCTCAGGTTGTGGTATTAGCATTTCTTCAATTGGAGGGATGTGGTCAAATTCAATTGCATCTTTAAAAAATGGAGCTTCTAGATGATGGGATTCCTAGAAGATTTTTATTGTGTTGACCATCTCTTGACTTATTAATGGTGATATTTTTCTTTAGGACCCATTCCTGTCGGGTCCTATCATTGACGGATCTCCACAAATACAAGCCGGATGTCACGCCTTTGTTCTTCTCTACAGTGATTTCTTCTCGAGGCTTTGACCTCCAGATTTGTTTTCCTTTCTGTCAGGACCTTTCGACAGAGGATTCTTGGACATGTGGTCCAAGTGTCATGCCTCGATGCTCACCTTGCAGGGCTTGTTTGTAACACTCTTGAGTTCTTACTACCACTGATGGTAGATTCTGCAATTGAGCATTATTGACTTCTCTAATAATTAGCCTTTGATATCTTTTCTTCATAAGGCCTTATTCTTTTACAACTTTCAGCACCATGCACTTTAGAAGATAGAGTCTTAGGATGCCTCCTTTGTGGGTTGCGTTGTTCTTAATGATTGCTTAATATCAGCAGTAAAGATGTTCCTTTTCACCCACTTGAGATTTTTAAACTTATTATGAGTGGAAACACTCGCTTCTAGTTGTAAGGTTGGTTGTGCAACAGGGGTTAGGTGAGAGCTGATGGGCTCATAGCTCAACATTCCTCCTTCTCTGCCTTCTAGTTAGCTTTCCTCCAGATCATGAAGCTTCAGCATCACGTCAGCCTTGTGCAAAAGGCAAGGTCAGCAGAGTGGTCGCATTAATAAACATGATTGAAACTTTCTGTCGAGTGATAATTCTCTTCATGGTTGGAGCTTCAGTATGTCCCAACTTTTCAAATACGGAGACTCTCTTTCGAGGAACCTCCATAGCAGTAGAGATAGAAGTTTTAGTGGATTTGGCCTGCTGTACGGGTTGATGTGCAAGTTGTGCATGATTATCTCATGCGAGTCTCGAGCAAATGATGAAAAATCTATGCTACCAAATTATATAGTAGCTTCAGCATCTCCGGTGTTGATTATAGCATTAGCTAGGCAGATGTTGGCTCCGCGACCTAGCTGCATAGTGAACGGGGTGTTCTAGAGATCCATTCTACACAAATGAAAGATGAGAATTAGTAATCAATAATTGATATATCACCCCACACTTTCAAAATACAAAGATACAACATAACAAAGCAACATAATAAGAAAAATAGACTCTAAATGAAATATGAGATGTTCAAACCTTATTTAGAAAGTATTTTATCCTAATGTTTATTTAAACTTTTCACTTTCATTTTCATTTCCATTTATCATTCTTTTTTTTTCTTTTTTTCTTTTTTTTTTTGTCTACTCCACTACTACTATAAATTAGGTTCGATTAGTCAAAGATGGAAAGAGAAATATTTCTCCAGTTGAGTCATCAGAAATCTCTGGGTAGTGTGTCTTATCTACTATTCCATATACCTTCTTAAAATTTCATCGATATTAAATCATACTCTCTTAATCGAGAGGTCGGTGGTGAATTACAATAGTATGGTATCAATAGCACAATAGTTTGAGAAGTTCAAAATCTTTTGTAATAAATTATAAAATAATGTGTATATGTCATCTTGATAAAAGATTGTTGGTGTGATGCTCATAAGGAGGCAAGCTCCTTGCATAGGTTAGGTGGATGGTCGAGTGGCTCCTTGGTTATTAGTTATAGTGATTGTGAGACTGTTATTGTCCAAGAAGTCATCTCCTATTGTGTGTGGTTTAATATTGCTTCCAAAGGAAATAGAGGCTTAGTCAGAGCCAAAGAAAGTTTAACTTAGTCTAAAGTCATTCAAACTATAATCTAATCAATCAATGTGATTAAAAACTTTGCATGATGTACATGACTTTTTTTGGAGTTAAGACACAAAAAATTGAGTTTATTTGGTCTTTGATTCAATGTTTTTGAGCAAAATCATATATTGATTTGATTTTATCTTTCTACATTATCTTGAGATGCATACTCCATTGTTGATCAATCAGGTTCTTTGAAGGACACAATAATGATAATAAGATACTTATCAAAGAAATTTTAAATTATTTTTATAGAATTATTTATTACTATATTGAGAGTACAAAAAGAATAATTAATTTATTTTTATAGAATTATTTTTATAAAAATTCTAAGGATTTATATAAGGTAAATATTTATTAAGTTGGGTCAGGTCAGGATAGGTCAGGCAAAAATAAGGGAAACCCATCCTCCGGTTGTTACGTGGTCCTTTTGTGGATGACGTCAGCTAGCCACAAGTGATCAAGCCCAAAAAACTATCATAATTCACTAAACTATAAGGAAATATTTGGGATCAATTTATTTTATGTTTTGTGTTTTTAACTTTATATTTTGTTTATAAATATATTTGTTTAATATATTTTTAAGTATTTTTTACTTTTTATCTTAAAAAATAAATAACATTGTTTTTAGATATTTTGAATATTTTTAAAAATAATAATTACAATAAAATATATTTTATTACAATTCAAGAGCAAAGATTATCATGATAAACAATCATATCAAGATCATCTCTATATTAGAAGCTTGATTAATGTGACACCTCATTTTGTGTATTTCATAAGTGTTATTTTTTGGTCAATGAGTATTTAAAATCTAATTCAACCAGCCTACTAATCTTATAAAGTCAGATTTGATCCATAAATCATGAGAATTTTGTTTAATGCTAATACAAATCATTCATATTCTAATAGAGAATTGAGCAGTTCTCAGACCCTTTTATTAATAGGAGACCATAAGACTTGTCACCCAATTTCATTTAGTTTGAGGTTGGTTGGATCATCAAAGAGATAATAAGAAAAATTAAACCACAACTTAGCCCCAAGTTCTCTAGTCCTTCTTGATTAGATTTGCTTATTAAATCACAAAAGATTTTGAATTTTTCATCCTAATACATCAATAGCCATCATCACTTACTCTACCTACTCTTAAAGCATAATGTGGCAAATGCCAATACTAGCAAAGGTCACACGGAATATCACCCATTCGTGTAACAATGTCTATATATCAAACATCGCAACCTTACTTAGGGGACAAACTATAAGTTATCCAATCATTTAATGTTTGCCACTTCTCACTTCATGATGTTTAAGCTCGTGAAATAGACTACTACCTCTTTCATCGTCATATTTAGTCACCAATTTTTTCTATCTTATTTCTTGAAGGTACCCTTAAGATTGAACTGCATTCATTTCTCTAGCCCTGTGAGAAAGCAAGAGCTAAGAATTTGACAAGCTTCCAACTTCCTTTCTTCCTAGAATAGTGTAAGTTCTCCAACTTTGTTGAAACAGACTTATGCTAGAACACCAAACAATTTAAAATGTTCGATGTTAAGATCATCAAATATTTTTCTCCATTAAGTAAAATAACTCAAAAACTCAATCCTAATTCTTTTTTATTTTCTTCTCATTAATAAATCAATTAGACCTTGAGCAAATGTCATTCATAATCAAGAATCATGACTCTAATCTTTTGGTAACATATAAGAGGCTCATAAATAGTATTTTATAGTGTTTGCAAGATATAATTATTTATTTTAGTGTTTAGCTTAGGCAGGAATAGGTCGTGTTGAATTCAAGTCAACCATTTTAATCAATTTAATAAATAGATTAAATATGTTTAGATTATATAAATAATAGGTAAACTCAAATCCAATTCATCGATCTAAATTAACACTTCAAATTATAACCGTGATGAAAATTATCTAAATTCAATTAGATGTAATATTATATTATAAAATCATCATTATCATTTAGATCACATTAATGATGAACATAAGCATCTTTGAGTAGAGAAGGATTTCTATCATGATGATAATTAAACCAAGTTGCCTAATCATATAGCAATCAACTAATGTCACTATTACTGAAACAACTCTTTCAAAAATGGGCTCGATTATTAGTCTTTAAGCCCACAAAGCCCATTACGGAAGCAAGGATTCTTAATTGGGTCCCAAGTGGTTATTGGATCAATTTTTTTATCTTGCATATTTTACAATTATTTATATTGTTAAGTAAATAAGATAGACATAATGATTAAATAGCTGGGTAAATAATATTTTTATGAGAATTTTAAAATTTATTAAATAACATAAACAATACTTAGTTAATTATGTAGATTTTTTTTTTTGATCCATTTATCTATCAATCAACTGAGCTTAATTATGATTCTAACTCAATCTGAAAATTATAAAATTAAATAGGATTTAAAAATTTTGAATTTAGGATGATATTAAAATAATTGAGGTAAAAATTTTATGATCTAATTTTTATTAGGATGATATTAAACAATCGAGGCATCAACTTTTAATTAAATATTTTAATTATTTTTTGAAATTGTCTAACAAGTTAAAATGATATAGTTTTGGCATACATATCATTTAAATGTCATGCATCAAAATTTTAAATTTTGATCAATATTAAATTAGGACATCCTGACTTAATTTATTTTTTCTTTATGAGGATTTAGAATTGTGAATAGCAATACATATATATTAACATTTTCTACATCTTGTAATTGGTGATATGTATTGTTAAAAATGTTGAATTTTTTTTCTTATCAAAAAATTTTATGTTCGCTCGTTAAATAGCTCATATTTGAATCGTTCCTTAAACAAGCAAGCCGTCGAACACGAATAAATATTTTAAAACTCTATTTATAAATAAGTAGAATACGAATAAACTTTTATTTGATCATATTCAGCTCATTTTAGCTATATATATATATATATATATATATATATATATATATATATATATATATATATATATATATATATATATATATATATATACACACACACATCCATGCAAAAAGTTAGCATAGTTTCAAATCTTGTAGACTCCATTTTTTTTCAAATTAAATTTGTCTTTTTTTTTTATATTTTTTATTTTTGATTAGTTTATATTTTAGTCCCACATTGTAAAGAAAAATAATTATTGATATAAATATAAAGTAAAATAGACAATCTTACCTGTAACACATTGTTTACAGTTTAGAGGTGACAGGATCCAACCTAAGTTGGATATACTCAACAGTAAATTGAGCCAAAATCAAACTATTTTGATCAGTAATAATATTTTCAAGCTAAATATGAACAAGATAATTCAGGAAGTGTTAAGCTCGACTCATTTATACTCTTACTTATCAATAACTCGGTGTATTTTAATATGATTCTATTTGATTTGGATTTATGTGTTTGAGAGTCAGGAGCAGTGCAGTGAAAAATTATTTGTGAAATTAGACGAATCCAAAAGACTACAAACATATAATCATATCATAGGTTGTCGACCAAATTATATGAATGATTCTTGATTATATGTATGATCCCAAATGATTCTTGATATATATATTAAAATACTTACAAGACTCTCATCTTGCTTAAATATACACACAAAAAGCTGGTTCATTATAAATTTCATGCACACGTACACAAAAACTCCATATTTATTGTGCGTTGGGGCATTATGTAGACATATTGAGTAGCACAATCTTGATGTCAGGTGCATTCTTTCATGCGATTCCAAATAACAAAGCTTATCTCAGATTATATCAAAGCTTCAAAATTATAATATACTTTTTGGCTTTAAGATGAAAATGAAGAAGGCTTATCTCAGCTTTCTATACTAACATAGGAAGGTTGCCAAGGCTGTTATAATGTAGTACTATAAGAAAGAAAGTAAGGAGAAGCCATTACCTGACATCAATCATTGAAATATTGAGAGTAATTATGAAATCAAGAGCTAGCTGGTGATTTTAAAGGAATAATTCTGGATAAACTTTTTCTCACTCGAAATTTCTAAAAGATAAGAGGGCGTTATGGGATAAATAATATTTCAATATCAAAGCACCCTATAATAAAGAAAAGATTCCAGTGAATAGTTATTACAAATTTATTATTGGTGGACTGAAATAGTACAGAATCTTAGTTAACTGTCATGGATGATTAGGATGAAGTGTTGCATGTCTCTCTCAAGATAGTACATCAAAAATGCAATCTTTAAGCAATCAACTCTCATTCTTTCATCCTTAAGCATCATATAAAGAGATATTATCACGGTATTGATGGGCATCTCTCAAGATAGTACAACTGATGCCAAAAATGGGACAGGTGGAGTTATTAGAGATCTGTGGTTGTCTTGGCTAATGTCATGTATATGGACGTCTTTATTAGGTGGCTAACAAAAAGCAAAAAGATGCCCTTGATAAGAGAAAATCAATGATTGTCATCGGGTCTAATGACAAATGAGATGCCATTATAGGAGGCGATAGACTCTTTTCTTCTTCAATGAGTATAGCAGAAAGAGGAATCATGCTCAAGTTTGCATAGAGCATAAGAAAGAGGAAATAATACTTTTGAGATAAGATTAAAAAATATTTTGTATCCTATATTTATGTCTGATCTAGTGGAATGAACGAGCTTCTCTCTATATGATTACAGACATAGGCAAACTTCTCAAATTCAGTAAATTCTTTGCCTCCTATAATTTTTTAATGTGTATTTAATGCAAATAATATATTCTTCAACTAGGTTTTTGTGATCAGGAATTTTTGAAGGATTTGTGAAAGACTTTGGAATCAAACAAACCACTATCTTTTCAACTCCCTTTATTCTTCAGTCCCCTCAGCTCTGGTAAACGAATGCTCCAATGCCTCCACATATACATGTGGGTGAAATCTTCCACTGCAAAAGTCATCTTATCCTGCAAATTTCATTACTTCCAAAAGCCAAGCTTTAAATGCTTTAAAAATATTTAAAAAAAATTTCTGACAGCTCCGCTTCCACTTCCTGCCTTCTCTCATACAAAATATTCTTTTATGATAAAGCCTTCCTTTCTTCTATACCAGTTTTAGAAAATGCGTGTCTTCCAAGCTAGCATCTTTCTATTTGTGGACGCTGGTGATGTCTACCTCTCTTCCTTGTTTGTTCCTTTCTTTTTTTTACCACAAGCAAGCCATCTCCTTTCTAATGGATGCCTTGGAAGCTAAGAATCTCAGAGGTTCTGTTTCTTGAATAAGACAAGCCTAGAGCACAAGCTCAGTTATTTTTAACGTGTTTGAGATTTGTACCATAAAAATATTCTTCTTGCAGATATAAGGATACAACCGAGTACAACAGCATCTCCACAAGAAAACATCTCTCTAGTGATTTGAGATATCGGTATAATTTTCAGAATGCAGATGAAATAGTAGATAAGACACTATCCAGAGATTTCACCCTCATTTGGTAAGGACTTTAGATCTGGTTCCAGGATTCTTATAGGCACAAGCCCCTATAGTTAATTACCCCTCTCAATAAGTGAGAAAGAACTTTCGATTAAGGCTAGTCGTTAGATCGCTTAATGCGTGGCATATAGTAGCAGCATATGAAGTTTCAAAATTTAAATTATGAAATTCATAAGCTTAAACTGGATGGTTGGGAAAATGATGACGTGTCCGATCTAGATCCCATGGTTCCGTCATCCAGGGTCAGTCCCAGTCTACTTAGTCGAGGAGGAGGTGTCGACCCGACCGAAAGATCCTCATCAGCAACACATGTGTTACGTCGTCCAAGAAATCCTTGTAGACCTGGGATAGTGTTTGTCTAAAGAGACAATCTTAAGTCTACCTTAGCTGACAGAGGGCTATTTGTCTTATCAAGTATACCCTATGATTCACAACTCAAAGGACAGAGCCATTGGGGAGCATATGGGCTACAGTCGTGATCATAATATAATGGAGCATTATTGGCCAAACCACCCGATTAGAGAACTCTAATGCGTAGCGCTTTATCGTGCTTGGCCAGTCACCGCGTCGGAGGACGTCGTCTTACTGGCGTGAGATTGATTGAGAGTGAACATAGCAGAACACTTGATTTGACATTGGCTCCTTTGTGAGCTAAAGTTTGGCTCCTTTGTGAGCTAGAGTTTTCTTAATTTGTCACCCTCGACAAACAGTTGCCGAAGGTGGATAGATTGAGTTTGATTTAAGTTTTTAATGATAGAGTTTCATTTAAGCAGTTTTAGATTGTCACTTGAAAATTGATTAATTAGAATATGTTTAAGAGCTTTAGATCCTGTTAACTCTATTTAGCTGCTAACAGAGGATTAGATCTATTGTCACCTGATAGAATCAATTTTTCAGATATTGATTTGGAACTCTTATTTTAGGTTTTCAGGTTTTGTTACGGGACCTAAGACTAAGGAAGCAACAAGCATCCTACTTGAATTTAAGCATTCAGCATAGTATCGGGGCTCATGCGGGTGTATAGTAATTTAGGTAATTTTATTTCTGAATTATGAGATTAGTTTTGTATTTTCATTTTATTCTAATTTAGCCTACGCAGCCTTTTCAGACATTAAAATTTGCACTTGAAATCTCTATGCTTGAGCACATGTAGGAATTTATAGTTTTAGATAATTTCACTTAATTAGTAATTTTGTTGATTTTAAAATTTATAATTATAATGAAATCCATCAATTTTTGATTAAAGAAATCCTTATGATTTTTGTAGGATTGGATTTAGTATCGCCTTCTATCTACTTATACAAAGAGTTGCAGATTCGATGGCGAAGAAAATATTTTGATTTAGATTGTAGTTTAAAACATTACTTGCACTTAGTTTACTTGTTGAGTTTTTGCGATTCTCCTAACTTGATTATCTTCAATTTACATCACTTTTGATAAATTATGCTAATTTCAGTGTTTATTACTTTAGCCCTACTCATGCTTATTAGTTAGCATAGTAATCACCTTCATATTCGTATAAGAGTTATTAAACCCAATTTGGATTCATTTTTAACTCCATATCAAATTTTATATACTTTAAGTTTATTGCAAGTTTGTTATTAGTTTAGTATTAGTCATCCAAAATTCCAATTAAAGCTTATTTAATTTTGAAGAATTTACAAGAAAAGAGAACTCACTCATTACTTCAATTTAAGTCATAGAGAATCCCTATTAGAGTTTGTGAGTTTAATACTCCTCATATTTTACTTGTATTTTAAATGAGTGTTCCATTTTTTTCAAAATTTTCTTTAAAGGTCCCCCCTATTTCTTCTTAATTTAACATTTATCTTCATATTTATCACATATTTATTTGTTTGACTTAAGTTTAGGTAATTTCCATTTAAATTTGTTTATATCTTGAATTTTAGTTTAAATTTCGGCAGCCTCCCAGCATCATCCTCATATAGGGGGCTGCATCGGATGTGTTTTGGCTTACTCGATATGCCCACTTCTTTAGCAGTGGTGTCTTTGCAAGAACTGATTTTCATCTCATTTTACTTGAGCTGAGGCCTTCAAACGAAAGAAACACAAGCATGTATATATATATATATATATATATATATATATATATATATATATATATATCCATATTCACGATCCACATATTACTCATTTTTGGCGTCTTTGCAAAGATCGAGAAATGGGGTTGGATGTGATTGGAATATAATCAGAGTGCGAAAATCGAAGAAGAATTCACCTCTTGATGATGTTCTTCCTCGGTTTTCGGCAAGGTGAAAATTGGATGGGTTATGCAAGGAATGCGACGCTAGAAACCGAAAGAAGAATTCGCCTCTTAACGATGTTCTTCCCCCGATTGTGGCAAGGCAATCGACGGATAAAGTGAGGAGTGTGACGCCATAAATTGAAAGAAGAATTTGCCTCTTAACGATATTCTTCCCTTGTGATGGCGAAAATTGAGGTGGCTGCGGGGAAGGAGGTTGCAGGCTGGATGATGGCATGGAAGGAGAATAGAGGCTGGCAGGATTCGACGGAGCAGGCAGGGAGATGGTGGAAGCAGCAGACTGCGTGAGAGGCAGTGAGTTGAGAAGTGGATGCGTGGAGTGGGTTGGAAAAGCGGAGCAGGATGAGTGAGTGTAAAACAGAGGATGGATGCGTAGTGGAGCGGAGGAAAATGAGGGACGCAGATGTCTGATGGGCAGCGGCAGATGCCTTCTGGGCGATGGGCGTGTGCAAAGTGGGTCGGAAAAGCGGGCGTGTGGAGTGAGCCTCATCAGAGGTTGTAGGATTGAGACGCGCCGATGGCAGCAGGATTGCACATGCGGATGGCTGGCGGCTGGGATCTGTGGAACAAAAAGGAGCGGGCCGGAGCGGCATGGTAAAATGTGACGGAATGTACAACAGAGGAGATTGAGAGGGGAGAGGAACAGGATTTACCTGTGCAGAGCAGTTTCCAATGTGGGAATGCGGAGAGGAGAGTGAGGAACCATTTTTTTTATTTTCTGAATCAGAGAAAAATCAGAGGGAGCCATTTTTTCTTTCTTTTTTGAATCAGATAAACCGAATATTGGGGGAACGGTTGAGCATGGGGGAGGGTAATTTAGGAATTTTAAATAAATTTTAAATTGATTAAACGGTTTTAATTTAAATTTTGCGTCGGTAAACTCACATAGTCAATATATATATATATATATATATATATATATATATATATATATATATATATATATATATATATATATATATATATATATATATATATATATCAATATAAGGTAATTTTGTTATTCCCATGGCCATTTTGTGATCGGAGGCGTTTGGTTCAAGTCGACGTCAAATTGAGTCTATTTTAGCTCAAAATGCACATCGCCGATTTCGACTGCTCAATTTTTGTGTAAACTCGTCCAAATTAAGTACAAATAGTCTTACTTGATATGTTTTGACATTTTGAAGCCAATGGGGAGATCAATTTTTTAAATGGAGGTCATTTGATCCTCATCTACGCCTCCTGACCTTGATATACGTGCAAAAATGTTGACGACTCGGGCGCTTGATTAGTTGATCATCAAGTCATGTAATATTTATATTCTAACTAATTTTGATATTCTGAATGTGATGGAGAATTCTGTTCATCAATCGGAGGTCATTTCAACCAATTTCAGAGACGTCTAGTGCATTTTAGCCTCGATTTATGTGCTACCACTACTGATTATTCGACATTGGCACAGACTCATCTGAATTAAGCGTGAATAGTCTCATTTGATAGTTTTCAATGTTTTGAAGCTAATGACATGATCAATTTCATGAACGGAGTTTGTTTGGTCATCGTCGTAGCTTCCCGACTCTGATATGCGCATCAACACATTAATAGCTCGAGTGCTTAATCAATTGCTCGTTAGATTTTGCAATATTGATATTATGAACATGACGGCGAAGTCTGTTTGTCGATTAGAGGTCATTTCGACCATTTTTAGTGATGTCCAGTGCATTTTGAGCCCTGACTTGCGCACTGTTGCATTCGAAGTCCGTTGAATTCAACTTGTCCAGTTTAGCTTGATTTATGACACATATATGGAGGTCAACAAATGTGATTCGCGCATGGAGCGAGTAACATTTTTTAAAAACTGGTTGACCATTTGGGCTGGCCACAAAACTTAGATCATTTTAGCTTTGATTGCAATAACTTACGGAGCTTTGACAGAATTTGTCATTAGTACGCTGCCTTATTCAGGACATGCTAAATGATGGGGATTGACCAATTTGTCAGAATCAACTTGTTGAATAGATAAGAGTTCTTACACCATCTACTATCTGCTTCAATGGCTTTGCTGGAGATCTCTTTCTTTTATGAAATTGCAGATTTGAGTTTCCTACAACCCTAGCTTCATGCTTGGTTGGGTTTGATGGAGGAATTGGTCTGCTTGTTTTGATGAAGGACTTCGCTAGGGAATTGATTCATCTATACTTGGTCTGAATTGAAATTCTTTCTGTCCTAGCTTTGAGCTTAACGGACTTGATGAAGAACTCGTCTGATTTGTCCCTATTGACTTGTCAGGAAGTGTATGCACTTCATGAACCCTGTGCTTGTCACTTTGATAGATTTGTTGAAGGGTACATATAGATGACCCAGCCTTCCGGCTTATACAAGGTCAATATTAAGTTATTAGTCTAGCAACGTGTGCTTTAATAGACTGAATAACCATGAAATTCCTTTAGTTCAGCCATCAACTTTGTATGAACTATGAAATTATTTCCTCGGTCATGTGCTTTCTGCTTTGACGGAATTGATGAGGAGATTGGCTTTGATCTATGCTTTGAGCTTGATCAGATCATTTGAGAATAGATTGAAATATCACCTTGCAGGCAATATATAGATTGATTTGAGGTAGCCCTGAATTGAGTGTTTCCTCAGATTGCCTTGATCTATCGATCAAGCAGAAAGATTTCTTGGATCCTGGTTACTTTTATTGACTAAGTTAGATCTAATTTGTGATTGAACAGCTATCATCTTTGGACTGACGAGCAGGGGCTCTTTCACTACAGCCTTTTATTACGGCTTGTTGAGTGAGGAGAGTGTTAGCAACTCGTCCATTTGTGGGCTTGTTGAGTTCAACCTTTAGAACCTACTTGAGTCTTCGACTTAAGCTGTAGTGGGTTGGTGATTTTGTCATCAGACTGACGAATTAGGGCTCTTTCACTGTAGCCTTTTCTTGTGACTTATTGAGTGAGGAGAGTATCAGTAACTTGGCCATCTGTGGTCTTGTTGAGTTTGACCTTTAGAACCCCTCCGTGTCCTAGACTTCAGGATGTAGAGGTTGATGTTTCTCCAACTTAATTGATTGAAGCTTTTGAAGTTGGGAGTTCTACTGACTTGATCTCCAAAATTTGGCAAATCTTGGAGATAAATTTTTGACATTTAGGGTTGTCTTTTTCTACGTTAAAATAGATTTTTTTTTATTCCTTGCAAGAACCTGCAACTTAACAATAATCATTAGGGATGTATTTAGAGATTTCGGCATAAAGCTCGATGTCGACCCGAATCAGAATATATTCGAGGATATCATCTTAATAGCACAATGTCAACTCAAATAAACTTGATATAAACTAAAAAAAAATATCCCCTATCTTGCAGAGGGAATTCTAAAGCACATTTAGGAGAATCTTCAAGATGAAAATATGTAAATACACTAATATTTAAATTGATATTCTCTTAAGAGGGTTTTAACATGTAATATTGCTTTCATCTATATGTAAATTTAAAATGCCCCTATATAACAAGAAAATTTTCACAGAAAATCTTTTTCATCTAGAGTATGTTTATTTAGGGATCTCGGCATGAAGCACGATGTCGACCTAAATAGATATACTAAAAAATTGCCCCCTAAATTGCAGGGGGATTTCTATTATACCTCGAGAATGTGGTCATCATGTATAATACTTTTTCAAGTATTGACCATTAATTGGCGGCATTAGTCTTTCACCCTTTTGGTTGATGAGTTGGTATACCTCTCCTTGATACACTTTTTCAATGACAAAAGGGCCTTCCTAGTTAGGCTCAAATTTGCCACCAAATTTTCGATTAGGAATAATTGGCCTTCTCAGCACCAGGACCAATTCTTATTTTTGGAATGTTGAGCGTATGGTCAAAATACTGGACATCTTTGCTTTCGATAGACTTTGATTTTGATGAGCTTGCAATTTAACTTCATCAAGTGTCAAGTTCCTCCATTCTCGATGAGCATTTTGATCTTGATTAGATTGTTGGATGGCTACTCAAAGTGAAGGCAACTCAACTTCAGCGAAGAAGCCTTGATTCAAATACCAATAAATAAGGAGTGACTTTATTCGACATTTTGTAGGTGGTTTGATACGCTCATAGTGCCTCTACTAGCTTGGTATGTCATTCTCTTTTATTTTTGGTGAGAATTTTCTTGAGAAGTTTGACTAATGTCTTGTTAAAACCTACGCCGTATTTGCTCTTAGTTTTGTATATTGAAGAGTGTCCAATCAATTTTGTGTGTCGATCGATAAATCTATAAATCTTTACACTTTGAAAGTTATGTCATTATCAAATTATTTGCACACTCCAAATCTATTTATACATTAAAGAAGTTGATCACTCGATCAGCAGTAACTTCTTTAAATGGAGTAGCTTCAGCCCACTTAGAGAAATAGTTAGTCACTGCTAGGATGAAGTGATGTCCAACTGATGATAGTGGATCAATTGGTCCAATTACATTTGTACCCCAGCATTCAAATGGACAGGATGTTATCATTGGGTGTAATGGATTTGGAGGTTGATGAATGAGATTCCCATGTACTTGACACTCATGACACTTCTTAGCGTGATTAATACAGTCTCTCACCATAGATGGCCAATAATAGCCCATCCTTTTAATCTTTACTACCATCTTAGGACCTGACTGATGTGCACCACAAAGTCCTTCATGAACTTCAACCATCACTTTGGTACCTTCATCTATATTTAGGCATCGTAGCCACATTTTTTCGAATGATCTACGATATAGAGTGTTGTTGACGAAAGTATTGCGTAGCATTCTCTTCTTAATTTGAACTACTAGTGATTTATTATTTGATAATTTATTTTCTTTAAAATAGTCGATGAAGGGTTGCCTCCAATCATGTGACTCTTCTACCGTAAAGGCTTCATACTGCTTTTCTGAGGCAATGTCATTCTTAGCTCTTCTTGGTACAACTTCTTGTTGATTTTGTAGAGTATGAGGAGCAACCTGAGTCACATCCTACTATGTCAAATTTGGTAACCCCTCTACTTGCAGGGATTGATACGTTACTGGCTCTAGAACTCATCAAGTAAATATGCCGATCATGGCATAATCACCATTCATACTTGTCATTTCTTTAGCTAATTTTGCTAAGCAGTCAGCTTTGCTATTCTCAGATCGAGAGACTCATGTTAGTGTGATATTTGGTATTTTCTTCATAAGCTTGAGAACTCGCTTGTGATAGAAAGCTAACTCAAGCTTGTTGATTCTATAGCTGTCGAGTACTTGATTTATAATAAGCTAAGAATTGCCAAAAATATGCAAATTTTGAATGCCTATGAAAATAGCTTCTTCCAGGCCTGCCATTAATGCTTCATATTTAGCTTCATTATTAGTTCTTGGCTCGGTCAATCCATATGATCATCTCATTATCCCTCATTCTGGTGTTATAAAGATGATACTGATTCCTGTTCTTGCTCTTGGGAAATTTAGATATTAGACTTGTTTGATCGATGAGGCTCCATCAAAGTATATTTTCCAAATTTGTGATTTTTCTCTTTCATGAATGAGCATAATTTGCTCATCAGGAAAATCGTTACTAAGAGAAGAGTCTGCAGGGATGGGATGTGCAGCTAGGAAATCTGCTAAGACTTGTCTCTTCACTGCTTTTTACGAAACATATGTTATATCAAATTGTAGAAGCAATATTGCCCATCTTGCCAAGCGACCTGTCAACGCTGGTCTTGTCATCAAGTACTTCAGCGGATCAATCTTTGAGATAAGGGTAATCTTGTGAGATAACATATAATGACAAGCTTTGAGCGAAGATCAATGCCAAACAAGTGCTTTCTATCGAGAGTATCTCATTGCTCCAAATCACCGAATATAATAAAGAGCATTCTTTTTGCCTTCTTCATTGTGTTGTGCCAATAATACCCTGAGGACTCTTCTAATGCAACTGTGTATAGAATGAGGGGTTTTCCAGGAGTAGGCGCTGCAAGGATTGGTGGATTTAACAAGTAGCTTTTAATGCTATTGAAAGCTTCTTGGCACTCCTTGTCCCATTTGAATGGAGCATCCTTCTTCATCAACATTGCAAATGGTTGGCAACATCCTAATAGATTTGATATGAATCGGAAGAATGTGAGCTGTCCTTGTAAAGAATGAAGCTGATGCAGACTCTTCGGTGGAGGCATCTCCATAATTACCTTGATTTTAGCGAGATCAATTTCAATACATCTATGACGTACAATGTACCCGAGAAATTTTTCAGAGGATACCCTGAATGCACATTTTAGAAGATTCATCTTGAGATTATATTTTCTAATTCTCTCCAGTACAATTCTCAAGTCTTCGAAGTGATTTTCACGGTTTAAGCTCTTCACCACCAAATCGTCAATATAACATTCCACCTTTTGATGAATCAACTCATCAAAAATATGCATCATGGCTCTTTGGTATGTAGCTCCAGCATTTTTCAAGCCAAAGGGCATGACCATGTAGCAATAGATGCCGATAAGTATTCTGAACGATGTATATTTTTCATCTTCAGGTTCCATTTTGATTTGGTTGTATCATGATGATCCGTCCATGAATGAGAACATGTCATAGTTGGAAGTGTTGTCCACTAGTAGTTCTGATATTGGAAGCAAAAAGTCATCTTTTGGGCACGCCTTATTTAGGTCTCGAAAGTCAATACAGAGACGGACTTGGCCATTCTTCATCCTGACTGAATAATGTTGGCTATCCAATCTGCATATTTCTCCTCTCGGATGAAGCCTGCTTTGATCAGTTTCTTAGATTCTATAATTACCTGTTCTTCAATCTCCAATCTTATTTTCTTAGGAGCTTGCTTAACGGGCATTGCATCTGGTTTAATAGCTAGTTTATGAACTGCTACATCAGGAGATAAGCCTGACATTTCAGAATATGTCAAAGAAAAGCAATCCATGAATTCATAAAGTAGCCTTTTTAGCTCTTCAACTTTCTTATCAAGCAGAAGGGCACTGACGAAAGTTGGACGGGGATCATCCTTAGCTCCTAGGTTGACTTCTTTAAGTTCATCCATAGTAGCTATTTGTCCACCATCTTCAAGTTCTTCAAAGCGGCTTTACTTCTACTTCTTCATCATTTTAAGAAGAATTTCATGGAATCATCTTCTTCATCACTATGAGTTTTTATCTCAGCTTATATTATATTATAACAGGCTCTATTTTAATGAGATTTGCGGATGAACCCAAGACCTTTAGTGATAAACTTATCACTTCTTCATGATGCTTGAGGACTTCTTTGGCTCCATTGTCAAAGATTTGGGTTCTATGTTTAGTAGTTCCAGTATGAATTCCAAGCTTATGCATCATTTTTTATAATTTTTGTGGATAGTATATTGGTATTCTTGTTGGTACTATCTCATCAGAATTTTCATGTTGAGCAGGCTGCTCAAAATCTTGAGGTTGAGACTCTTCAGATTTATAAAATAGACTTCCTGTTCTGCAACTCTCACTCAACGGCAGCACATAGAAGGTTATCAATTCTTCAATGTTGTGAACCCCCTGTGGAGTGATTTCTTTGAAGCACTATTGAGAGATGGGTATAATTTTGAGTGAGTCATCTAACTCTGCCAAGTGAGCGATCCTCTTTTATGCAGCCATCTGAACTCTATTTCCATAAGTAGATTCAAAACCATAGTTTGAATCAGAATCACTTATTTCATACTCTTCTATTCTTGAAAATTTATAAGTTCCCTTAGGTTTGACAAGAATATCTTCTCCTTCTTCTGTGTCACTTCCCAAATGAGGAACTGATTTGCTTAACTTAGGTGCAGAATTGAGTGCTTTAGGGAGAGTCGATTGCCTTGCCCCTTCCGCTTTTACTTTGTGAAATTACTTTTTAGTTCTCAAGTGGATGCTACCGCTTGAGGAGTTGGCTTAGTCTCTTTGAGGATGAAATATTTTTCATCTGCATAGATCTTTGCTTCATTGATGGAGAATGGTTGTAGGTTACCGAGAAATTTGAATTCTTCTTCATCTTTCAAATACTTCATACATTGATGCATAGTTGATGGGACCATGCCATACTCATACTGCCATGGCCATCCCAAGAGAGCTCTAAATGATGTATCGATATAGATTACATAAAACTTGGCTTATGTATATAAATCCCTGAACTTGGGTGGGAGAATAAAAGAACTAGAGTTTTCTTCCCCTTTTCATTGAAACCATGAACCATCAACTTGTCTCTCCCGAGATGTTGGATATCAAGTGATAATCCTCTTAATACCTTTAAACTCATAAGATTAATAGAATAACCTGGATCAATCAATATGCGGCTGATCGAGATTCCATCACTCTCTGTAGTAACATAAAGATGATTGTGATCCTGTCCCAACATAAGATCTTCCTAAAAATGTGATTATTGGGAGATCTTGAGTTTGTAATATCATGCATTTTCAATAAAGCAAGCTTCATAACTCTCCGGATTTTTGAGAGCCTGTATCAAAGTTTCTCGGAGGTCTTTTGACATCAAGAGAGCCACGTACACACTTAGTTGTGCAAGGATCTTTCTCAAGTATGATAGAATATTATAATATATCTTCTCGCTTAACTTAGGCTTTATCCTAGGATTTTTGGGAATAATATCCTCATTAACTTCAATTTGTTTTCCTTTATCTTTATTTATATTTCTCTTTTTTTATGAAGGTGGTAATACTTTATCACTTCTCAACTGAACTTGAATCACCTTATCTTGCTCAGATTCTTCTGAAGAGGTAGTTTCTTCAAGTTCCCTTCTTATTCTGGAATATTGGCCAAAAGGGCTAGACTCATTTTTCAACATCATACATTTCATACGTGATGATATCGATGTGTCTGACTCTTCTCCATCGGGAAAACATAGATTTTCATCTGAACTGTTATTATCTTGTTGAGTCATTAAACAAAATTCAAATGTTATCTCCTCAGGCTCTTCTTTCTTTCCTAGCAAGAGTTGTGATGGGTTGGTCGAGTCTGTCTGACTACCCTTGTCATTTTAGAGTAATTGATGTTGAAGAATATCTGACATCACGTAGACAATTTGACATGTCTCTACTGGACAAGATTCATCATTATCTTCTTCATCTGATTCAACATTGCAAAGTTTAGGCATGAAGTCTGTAAGCTTAAATGGTTATCTTGCTAGTTGGTGATACTCCTCTAGATTTTTAATGATCTTTTGAGTTGTAGTTCTCTTCTTGATCTTTCTTTTCTTAGTCAACTTCTTTAATTTATGAGGCCTGCATTTAGTAGACTGTTTCTCATGTTGTGACGAAGTAGTCTTATCAGACTACCACTGAGAAGCCCAAATACTTGGTTTAGGGATCTCTCTTAAGTCCAATATAGGTTCAAGTGGTGATTTTCACTTAACACTAGGGACGTCTTTTAGCTACTTCAGCATCTTCACGGTCTTTTTAGAGACTACTATTTGCCATTCTTCAGTCTAAACTGATTTCTCCTTCTGTTTGTCTTTATTGAATGATACAGAAGAGGACGTAATTATCCTTGTAGAGTCTCTTTTTGGGTTGACCAAAATACTATCGAATAGTGTAAATTCACCTCATCGATACTTCCTTTCTAGCCAATCTTTGAAGACATAACAGTCTTCGATAGGATGACTGACCATTTGATGATATGGATAGTAATTTGGATTGTTGACTTGATCAACTTCTTCGGGTCTTTTGATTTTTGGTAATTATATACTAGCTTTGACTGCTTATCGAAATAATTTAGCCACACTATCCCTTCTAAAAGAATATTCTTTGCTCATCTTTTCTTTAAGAGATGGTCGCATTCGCTCATCATCTCTTATTGTTGGTTTAGGATGCTCCCCTCCACTTGGAAAAGTTCGAGATTTTTCATTACCTCCTAATACCAATTTTGGTTGTGCATTAGAATAAATAGGCTTCTTTCCCTTATCATCATTGTGCATTGGCTGCTTTTCTTTATTCATATTGTATATCACCCACTTTTCGCCATTTGACTTATAAGAAGCGGCATGAATTTCGTTTCTTCTTGAGTCTGAAGGTTTGTTTCTCTTTGCTTTATCTACATAGACTTTAGACTTATGGCGATTCAACTTTTTAAATTTAGCCACCCTATCGAGCAAATCCTGGAATGTTGCAATCGACGCCATGCATAGAAATGGTGTCATTTTATCATCTATGTTGCCCATTAGCAATTGGATCGCATGTTCTTCCTCCAATTGTTGCTCACACTTCATACTTAGGTTACACCAATGATTTATGAATTTTGTCACTAACTCATCTTTCCTCCTTTTTAGTAAGGCAAGGTCAGCGATTATGATTTTCTCAGTTGCACTCGCAAACCTCTTCATGAATATACTCTCTAATTCAGCAAAGGTCTTACCTAAATCATTTGACAATTCTGCATACCATTCGAAAGTGGCTAAGATCAGGCTACTGATGAATTGATGGAAAGAATGTGTTATTCCCTCCTGTGTTATCACAAGTAGCCTTAAATTGGGCTAGGTGTTGCTTTGGATTACCAAGCTCATTGAAAGTATTAAATTTTCGACCTTTTGTGCGACACTTGGTCATATTCAGGATAAGGGTGACCACTTACTCACCTTTTCACTACTAAGGCTATGACTGCCTTAATCTTTTCATTGATTATTATTTCTAGTTGAGCAGTTGTTACCGTTCCAAGTGTGCTAGCCAGATTTTGAATTATTGGCTGGAGATGTAATGGATTAACTTCATTCCTCACTTCTTGCATAGCATGTACTGCCGGAGCTTGAGGTACCACAGTGGTTGATGGTATATAAGTTATATGATTAGCTGCCTATTGATTAGTAGACAAAATAGGTGATGCACTTGATATGATATTCTTCTGCAATATCTTCATCATGATGTTCATTTGTACCATCATATCATTCATTTTGGTACCAAGCTGTGCAATCTTTTTGTCTTTGACCTCCATTTGGCACTGCATTTCTCTTTGCTCTCTAGCTAGCACCATATCGTCAATCAGTATAGGCTCTTCCTCTTCTTCTATCTCTTGTTGTTGTTCTGCTCCTTGCTCATTTTTAGGGGGAGAACTTGACTACCCTTCTCCTTGTGCATTTGCAGACAGTTGTTATTGGGGCTGTACGATGATGCTGATTATAAAAGCGTGTACCAGGCTGATCATTTCTTGGTTCAACCATATAGACAGCCTCAACACCCATGATCTCTTTCTCATTCTGGTCTTCTTCTCCTTCATCTTCAGTAGATCGAAGTTCAGTCCTCTATTTGCTTCTGTGAAGAATCTTCTTCATAGATGTCAATTGTTCGTTCCCGAGTTCGTTCTTCTTGATGTGTGGCGGAGAGTTCATCTATATCTCTGATCATATAGACAACTTCCACTTCCATAGAATCCTCTTCATTATTTTCTTCCTACACATAAATTTTCAATCGATGTTTCCAGTGGATCTCTAGTTCAATGTGCGGAACAAACACTTCTTCTATTAAAGGACTGCGATCAAAGTCGACTTTCTTTTGTAGGGGTAAATCCGATCGATGATGGGATCCCCTAGAGGATTCTCCAGGGTGTCGACAATCATGTCTTTCATCAATGATATCCCTTCTTTTGGGTATCCACTTCTGATGAGTTGATTTTGAGGTAGATTTCTGAGTATATGTATCAAATCTCACACCTATTCTATTACTCAAAGTTTCATTACGGGGCCTTGGCCTCCATATTTGGTTATCCTTTCATCGGGACTTTTTGGCAGTAGATTCTTGGACACAAGGTCCAAGTGTCACGCTCCAATGCTCACCATGCAAAGAGTACTGAGCTCGATGGCTAGTTACCAGAAGAGATGGCAACTTTCTTGGTGGAGCTTCAGTATTTTTCATCACCATGGACCTCTGAAATTTTCTTTTCATTAGGTCTCTGTCCTTGGCTACTTTGAGAACTTTATGTATCTTGGCAGACAGTGTTTCAGGTTATCTCCTCTGTGGTGGTAGAGTTTGACGTGGTTGGTACTTCCAGAAAGATTGCTTTACATCGCTTATAAAGCTATTCCTTTTTACCCACTTTAAGTTGTCAGAGTTGTTGTGGGTAAGGATACTCGCTTCTAGCGGCAGTATCGCTTGTTCACTAGGTCATTCAAAGGGGATCTATTGAGCCCTCAGCTCAGTATTTCTCTTTCTTCTCTATCTTCTGGTTAATTTGATCCCTGATAAAGAAGCTTCATGATCATGCTTTCTGGGTACAAAAGGTTCAATTAGCGCAGCAGCTGTGCCACGAGGCACTAAAGACACAGTTTGCCCCTTGATGATTCTTTTCATCACGGGGGCTTCAGATTGACCTAGCCTTTTGAAAATTGAAGTTTTCTATTGAGAGAACTCCTTGACAGCACTTGGCTGTTAAACTAGTTGGCGCACATGGCTAGTAGGATCTTCAATAACTTGAGGTCTTCCAGCATGGCCTCGGATGAATGTACCATGGGTGGGTACTTCAGGAGTTGCAGCTACAATAGTCGGGAAATTCAAGCTACCAAATTGAATGGTAGCCCTGACATCTCCTGCATTGATGACGGTGTTGGCTAGGCAGATGTTTGCACCACGACCTAGCTGAATGGTGAAAGGAGTGCTTTGTAGATCCATTTTTACAAAAGTGAAAGATGGGGATTAGTAATTAGCAATTATTATTTCACCTCATACTTTCAAGATGCAGAGGTACTACAGAACAAAATAATTGTGTAATAAAGATATACTCTACGGAATGATTCATTCTACATAAAGTCTCATATTGAATTTATTACACACTTAAATCATCATTTTTTATTTTGGATTGTCAAAAATTTTATTACTATATTAGCACATATATGACTAGCCAAAGATGGAAAGAGAATCCTATCCCCAACAGAGTCGCCAGAAATCTGGGGGCTCCAAAAATTCATCACTGATCTCTCAATAAATATTGAAATTGAAGAGAGTGATTTGAGGTGCCAGTGTAATTTTCAGAAGGTAGATGGAATATTAGATAAGACACTACCCAGAGATTTCACTCTTATTTGGTGAGGACTTTAGATCTGGTTCTAGGTTTCCTATAGGCACATGCCCCTATAGTTAATTACCCCTATCAATAAGTGAGAGAGAACTTTCGATTAAAGCTAGTCATTAGATCGCTTAATGCGTGGCATATAGTAGCAGCATATGGAGTTTCAGAATTTAGATTATGAAATTCATCATTTAAGCTTAAACCGGATGGTTGGTAGAATGATGACGTGCCCAATCTAAATTCCATGGTATCATCATCCCGGGCCGTCGCAGTTCCTAGTCTACTTAGTCAAAGGAGGTAGTCGACCCAATCTGACCAAAGGATCCTCATCAGTAACACATGGGTTATGTCATCCAAGAAATCCATATAGACCTGGGATGATGTTTGTTTAAGGAGACAATCTTAAGTCTACCTTAGCTGACAGAGGGATGTTTCCCCTATCAAGTATACCCTATGATTCACAACTCAAAGGGCAGGGCCATTGGGGAGCATATGGGCTACGGTCGTGATCGTAATATAATGGAGCCTTACTGGCCAAACCACCCAATCAGAGGCCTCTGGTCGTAACTGCTTCATTTGTGGAGTCTATTGGCCAAGCCACATAGTCAGAGGACATGGGACACGTCCTTATTGGCGTGAGATTGATTAAGAGTGAACATAGCAAAACACTTTATTTGACATTGACTCCTTTGTGAGCTAAAGTTTTCTTAATTTGTCACCCTCGATAAATAGTTATGGATGGTGGATAGATTGAGTTTGATTTAAGTTTTTAATGATAGAGTTTCATTTAAGCAGTTTTAGATTGCCACTTGAAAATTGATTAATTAGAATATGTTTAAGAGCTTTAGATCCTATCAACTCTGTTTAGCTGCTAATAAAAGATTAGATCTGCTGTCACCTGACATAATCAGTTTCTCAGATATTTCACTGATTTTAAACTCTTATTATAGGTTTTAAGTTTTTGTTAACTCGGACCCAATCCTAAGACTAAAGAGGGAAACGCAGATCCTCGCACTTGAATTTAAGCATTGGTATAGTGTGATGGGTGTATAGTAATTTAGGTAATTTTATTTCTGAATTATGAGATTGATTTTGTATTTTTTATTTAATTCCAATTTAGTTTGAGTAGCCTTTTCAGACATTAAAATTTGCACTTGAAATCTTTATGTTCGAGCACATGCTGGAATTTATAGTCATAGATAATTTCACTTAATTAGTGATTTTGTTGATTTTAAAATTCATAATTAGAATAAAATCCCTAAATTTTTTATTAAAGGAATCTATATGATTTTTGTAGAATTAGATTTAGTATCTCCTTCTATCTGCTTGTACAAAGAGTTGCAGATTCGGTGGTAAAGAATGTGTTATGATTTAGATTGTAGTTTAAAATATTACTTGCACTTAATTTACTTATTGAGTTTTTATAATTCTCCTAACTTGATTATGTTCAATTTACATCACTTTTGATAAATAATGTTAATTTCAGTGTTTATTGATTTAGCCCTAATCATGCTTATTAGCTAGCATAGTAATCACCTCCATATTCGTATAAGAGTTATTAAACCTAATTTAGATTCATTTTTAACTCCATATCAAATTTTATAGATTTTAAGTTTATTACAAGTTTGTTATGAGTTTAGTATTAGTCCCCCCCAAATTCCAATTAAAGCTTGTTTAATTTTGAGGAATTTACATGAAAAGAGAACTCACTCATTACTTCAATTTAAGCTATAGAGAATCACTATTAGAGTTTGTGAGTTTAATACTCCCCAAATTTTACTTGCATTTTAAATGATTGCTCTATTTTTTTCAAAATTTTCTTTAAAGACTCCCCTTTTCTTGATTTACCATTTATCTTCATATTTATCATGAATTCATTTGTTTGACTTAAGTTTAGGTAATTGTCATCCCCATATACGGGGCTGCATCGGGGGTATTTTGGCTTACTCGGTATGCCCTCTTGAGCATAGTGAGTGGTGTCTTCGACACAGTTTTCATCTCGTCAGCCTCTTGAGTACACGAGGCCTTTAGACCTAAAAGAAAACATACAATGCAATATATATATTCATCTCCCCTTTCCCATTTATTTTCTAAGTTTAGAAATTAGATAAAATGTTGGCAGCATTTCATCTAGAGGGAGCGACATCAAACGGATATTGGCTTACTCGGTACGCCCTCTTGAGCATAGCGAGCAGTGTCTAGAGATACCACCTCCGGGTTTTCATCTCCTCGTGCCCTCTTGAGCACGACGAGGCCTTCAAACCTGCAAAGAAACACAAGCATGTATATATATCCATTCTGGATCCCACATGTTAACTCATGTTTATTTACTGAAGATGGCAAAGAAATGGGGTTTGATATCGATTGGAATGTAATGCAGTCGATGCAAGAATTTACTTGATGATGTTCTTCTTCGATTTACGGTGAAGCAAAATTGGCGTTATGCAAGGAATGCGATCTAATCGAAGAAGAATTCTCTTGTGATGTTCTTCCACTGATTGCGGTGAGAAAAAAATTGGATGGATAAAAGCGAGGAGTACGATGCCAGAAATCAAAAGAAGAATTCACCTCTAGATGATGTTCTCCCGGTTCTGTGGCCAAGTGGATGGGTTCTGAGAAGGTTCGAATCAACGATTCTATGGCGGAGGAAATGGGATCTGAAGGAGAAATGGTGGCGGATGCGGAATCTGAAGGCGGAGTGGCGAGGGCAGTGGAAGCGGCGGGGCAGTGGGAATGTGATGGAGTAGGCGGGCGTTTCTGGAGAAGAGATCATGAAGGCAGCCAGTGGGTCTTGAGCAGTGGGATCTGCAGTGATGGAAGCGCCGAAAAGACGAATGAGATCACGAGTGGGCGAGGAGCGCGGGCGAAACAGTGTGGGAGCGTCATTCTGAGCAGAGTCAGGCTAGTCGAACCTCCTCACATGAGGCTGCCAAGGATTGAAACACCTGCTGGGGATCTTGCTGAGATGGGCAACAGGAGTGCCACGTCGGATGGCCTCTTGTGGTCATGGGATCTGATGGAATATAAAGGCGGGCAGCGCGTGATCACGAGAATGTACAACATAGGAGATTGAGAGGGGAGAGGAACGGGATTTACCTGTGCAGAGCAGTTTCCAACGTGGGAATGGGGAGAGGAGAGTGAGGAACCATTTTTTTTTTGCTTTTTTGAACCAGAGAACAATCATAGGGAGCCGTTTTTTCTTCTTTTTTTTTGAATCAAATAAACCGAAAATATGGGGGAACGGTTGAGCAAGGGAGGGTAATTTAGGGATTTTAAATAAATTTTAAATTGATTAAATGGTTTTAATTTGAATTTTGCACCGGTAAACTCACATAGTCAATATATATCAATATAAGGTAATTATGTTGTTCTGAACTTAATGGCGCAGTCCGTTTTGCGATTAGAGGCCGTTTGGTTCAAGTCGACGTCAAATTGAGTCCATTTCAGCTCAAAATATGTGTCGCCGTATTCGACCACTCGATTTTCGCACAAACTCGCCCGAATTGAGTGCAAATAATCTGACTTGATAGATTTTGACATTTCGAAGCCAATGGAATTTCATGAACGGAGGTCATTTGATCCTCGTTGGCGCCTCCTGACCTCAATATGCGTACAGACGCATTGATGACTCGTGCGCTTGATCGGTTGATCATCAAGTCGTGCAATATTTATATTATGACTAGTTTCGACGTTCTGAATGTGATGGTGAAGTCCGTTTATCGATCGGAGATCGTTTGAGTTGATTTTGGTGACATCTAGTGTATTTCAGTCTCGATTTGCGTGCTGCCACATCTGATTATTCAACATTTACACAGGCTCATCCGATTTGAGCACGAGTAATCTCATTTGATAGATTTCGATATTTCGAAGCTAATGGCTTAATCAATTTTGTGAACGGAGGTCATTTGATCCTCGCCTGCCTCTAACCGATATGTGGCGTTATTTCGAGTGCTTGATCGGTTGATCAAGTAGCGCAATAATTATATTCTGACCAATTTCGATGTTTTGAATGCGATGGTGAAGTCCGTTCATCGATCGGAGGTCATTTCGACCATTTTTAGAGACATCCAGTGCATTTCAGCCTCGATTTGCGCACTATCATTGCTAATTATTCAACATTGGCAACTCATCCACGAATTAGCGATCATTTGATAATTTTGATGTTTTGAAGCCGGCGTGATCAATTTCATGAATGGTCGTTTGATCATCATCGCGACTTCCGTTCGATATACGCGATACATTGCTTCGGCAATCAATTGCTGGTTAGATTTTTCAATATTAATATTCTAATCCATTTCTATGTTACGACGTGATAAATTATTCTGAGGTCGTTTAAATTTTTTAAATGACGTCAGTGTATTTTGAGTCTCTTTGACTTTACCGCCTTGAATTCAATTTGTCTAATTTGTCTTGATTTATGACATATATATGGAGGTCTAACATATAGATGATATATATATATATATATATATATATATATATATATATATATATATATATATATATATATATATATATATATATATATATATATATATATATATATATATGATATTGAGACTAATCAAATATTTACTCAATTAGTCTACTAAAGTTCAAGTAATGAGACCGAAAAAAACTATTATTTGTATGTCTTTTATGTAATTATTTTAATATTATCTATTAAAATATATTAACATAATAAGATAAATTTGAATGTCTCATATCATGACAAAAGAAATTGCATCCCCGTTGCACTGCACGCATATTGAAAAGGGGCACTCATTTGAAACAATGATTCTTTTCAGTAAAGTTTTACTGTTATTGATGGAATACTGAGATTAGACAGATCGATGTATTCAAAAGCAAAACTATCATTTACAGTTTTGAAGTTTTGAGAATAAAGGTATGCATGAGAGCTTTTGTTTTTTTGCTTTTTTTTCTTTTTCCCTCCAGTATAATATACTAATCTAAAGTACAAAACATTTTTTTATGCATAACTTTTAAGATGATTCAGGCACTATTGTGTTATATACGTGAATATTAAGATTTAAATGTTAGATATATGAATACAAAAGAATTTTATAACATATAAATCTCTCTAATTTCTAATAAATTATAGTTAGGTGCATGCTTACCCCAAAAAAATAGATTTGTCTTTTATTTATTATTATTATTTCCACTTTGAAGATCAACAGTTTAAAGATAGTTCAGTGTTGTATCAGTGCTGCAAGACGCTCGATTTCGAAATGCACTGACTCTCATCTTACCTATATCACAATGCTCAAATGAAATTAAAATCAAAAAATCTCAGGCTTGTTAGATCCGGCTCGTCAAGACGCTCGATTTGAATATAAACACTTATATTTATGATCTATTTAAGAACTTGACTGATATAATAAAGTTTTTAATTATATTTTAAGCACTTGATCTGGTCTGATCTTGACTCAAAATCGATTCTTTTCGATATCATCGTCTTATTTGGAATTTTTTGATTAATCATCATTGTCATTTTTGGATGACATCATCTCTATCATCCAAAAATAAATGTCAAATAATTGAAAATAATAACTTCTTCAATATTAATGAAATTTGTGGGTTCATTAACCTTTGTGTCACATATAGTTTTAAAGAATAGATCTTCATGGGTGCACAAGACTATGATCACGGAAGCATGTGCAGGGTCGCGAGTGCGTCTTCTTTGCTTATTACAAAGGCTGCCCATGGGCTTTATGATGCGTTCACAGAATGACATGAGCTCACAGATGCCTGCGCCCGTGTGCACAATGGCAAAATTTTGAGTTTTTTTTCAATTTTTTCTTACTTTTTTTCTTTTTTTCCACTTTTATAAAAGGGAAGAGATAATTGAGTGCAGAAATTTCGAATTTTATTTAAATGTTTCCAAATTTCCTCTCAAAATTTATTCCATTTTTGCCCCTATTGTGGATTTATAAAAACCCCCCCTTGGGGTCAAGTAAGGAGACACAATTTTTTTCATATGCTCTAATGTTCTTCTGCGCTAGATGAGAAATTATCTAGCAAAAGTTCAAGGGTGAAGAGTAATTAAAAATTTCTTTTGTGAACAAAGCTCTGGCCTTCTTCTGAAAGAAGGTTATTTACTTTGATCAAGACTCGTATTTCATACGGCGAGGCTTCAATTTTCTCTCAAAGGCGTAAGTCCTCGTTGAACCGGATTTGGCAATCAACATAGTTCATCTGAGGCTATTTTCCCTCGAAAGAGGTGTCAACTATCCTTATCGGATCGTCCAGGTTTCAAGGCGATCAAAGCCCATAGTTTATACGATGAGGCTCTTACTCTAGTTTTCCCTCGGGAGAGGCATCAACTATCCTCATCGGACCGACCGGGCGATCAAGGCCCGTAGTTCATACGGCGAGGCTCCAATTTTTTCTCGAAAGAGGCATCAACTGTCATCGTCAGACCGACCAGGTTTGGAGGCGATCAAGGGCCATAGTTCAGAGAAAATTAGTTTTCTTTAAACTTCAATTGATGGTTCAACAGTTGACAACTGCCAAGGTGGTGAGAAAGCACTGATTAGGAACCATTCCTCAGTAAACTCAGAAATTATGGAAGATAATTTTGAAGTGCCATTTTTCATGATGTTACTTGATGCCATTGACTTGAATGAAAGGGGGTGAATCAAGGAATTTTGATTCTATTGTTTGTCAAAGTGTTACTTGATGATATTAACCTGTATGAAAGAGTCAAATTGAATCCACGAAGAATTTTTGAATCTAAGGTTGTTTGATAAAGTGTTACTTGATGGCATTAACCTATATGGAAGGGGTCAAATTGAATCCATGAAGGATTTTTGACCCATCTGAGGTTATTTTTCAAAGTGTTACTTGATGACATTAACTGGAATCAATCCGAGGATTTTTGATCCATCCGAGGTTATTTGTCAAAGTGTTACTTGATGAAATTAACCTGTATGTAAGTGGTCGAATTGAATTCACGAAAGATTTTTGACCCATCCGAGGTTGTTTGTCAAAGCGTTACTTGATGACATTAATTATATAGAAGGGGTTGGATCGAATCTGCTAGATTTTTGACCCATCCGAAGTTATTTGTTAAACTGTTATTTGATGACATTAACCTGTATGGAAGGGGTCAAATTGAATCTGTGAAGAATTTTTGACCCTTCTGAGGTTGTTTGTTAAAGTGTTACTTGATGACATTAATCTGTATGGAAGAGGTCCGATCAAATCCCCTTTGGATTGATCATGCCTCGACCGAGACACAATGTGAATTGTGCATTTCTTAAGTGAGAGGATTGAAATGAAGAAGATCGTTTATGTGCAACAAGCTTGAAAGAAAAAGCCATAAACTCATTATTTTGATAATATCGGTGATACAATATTGTCATAAGATAACTTAACAAGAGGAATGAGATAAATTTTAAGAGAGAGTTAGCAAAAGACAAGAGGTGGAGAGGAAAAGACAAACGAGGTAGAATAAAGGATGCAATATTTATGCACCAAGAATTACAGATAACATTTTTAGAGATCCTCCATGTTTCAAGTTCTAGGGAAGATTTTTTCCCTGGATCCTTGATCATAGCTTGATGGTTGGTCATCTGATAATGAAATAGGGAGCAAGTCTTTTACAGAAAGCCATCTGAGGCACTTCTTCATCTTGAAGGATAAAATTATCGATGTTGAAGGTCACCGAAGGGCTTGGTTGAGATTTTCTGAGGTAACATTACTATGCTATTTATTGATTTTCACATACCACTCCAACCCCAACGAGGGTTGAAAATTTTATCTTAAGATGAGGTACTGAAGTGACAACACCAAAGATTGATTGGAGGGCCTTCCAAAGATAGCATTGTATGCTGAATTTGACTTGACCACTATGAATTAAACTGAATGAGTCACTTGTAGAGGAAATTCTCTAAAAATAATAGGAAGGGTGATTGTCCCCTCCACTCGCACAGGGCGATTATCAAACCCATATAATAGTCTTGCAGTGGGTTGGAGCTTTTTCTTAACCAGGCTCATGCTAAGAAAGGTGGAGTAAAATAAAACATAACAGAACTCCCATTATCAATCAAAATTCTCTTACCATTATAACATGGGTCACCGATCCCCGCACTGATGACAAGAGGATCATGATGCGAAACTTGGACTCCTTCCAAGTCTGAGTCATTAAAAGTGATGAGATGATTAATACAAGATTTTTTTTAACTCTAGCTCTTCAAAGGTGGTGATGAAGGCTTGATTAGATAGTAGTGTCCCTCCTGCAATTGTTTTAATTTCTCTAATTATTTGGCAACTATTCTGTTATTTATGTGATGATTGTTCCGGTTGCCCCCCAGTTGGAGGTATGTTTACTTAAGTTGATTAATTCTGCACAAATCGATGTAGATATCCCTGTTGAATGAGCCTCTCGATCTCTTCTTTGAGTTGTTTACATGTCTCTGTAGTATTTTCATGACTTTGATGGAAGTAACAATATTGCTTCTGATTTCTTGAATTTGGTTTCAGTGGATGTGGCTACTTAATGGTCTCTTCATCTCAAATGGCCATCAAGACGTTAACACGAGATGCGTTCAGTGGTATGTATTCCTTTTTTGGTTGTGGTTCACGTCATTGATGTGGGGGCTATGGAGGGAGATCATGACTTCTTTATTACTTCTTTCGATGGGATTATTGATCTACGTTCCTGGGGCACTCTTACATTTTTTTGTGGATTGTTCAAATTATTTTTGATGGACATTAATAACCTCATCAGCAAAAATTTATGCTTCCACATGATGAACCAAGTCAACAAATGAGCAGACTGTATCATGCATTAGTGACAAGTAGAAAGGCCCAAGACGGAGCCCTCCAAGGAAAACTCCTCTTAGTAATTCAGGGTCTACCCCTGGTATTTGGTGAGCCTCTGAGGAGAACCTCTGTAAGTACTCCTTAAGTGATTCACCTGCACTTTGATGAATGCTTGAGAGATGAGAGGAATCTTTAATGATCCTCTGGTTCATAATAAATTGTTCTACAAAAATCTTGACAAGTTCACCAAAGGTATGGTTAAATCCCCTTAGAAGGGAGTAAAACCAAGTGCGGGCCTGACACTTGAGGATGACTTGAAAAACCTGACAAAGCAGTGTGTCAGGAGCTGGTCTGATAAGCATGATGGTTTTGTAATGGTCGATGTATTCATATGGGTCAGTTTCTCCATCATAGGATTCAATATTTAGAAGCTTGAAACCTATGGGAATAAGATGTTGAAGAATAGCTTCAGCTAAATGTGAAGACTCCTGATAGCCGCGGTGAGAGAGAAGATGATTTATGTCTTTAAGGTGAAATTCTTCTCGCATTAAAGAGTGTGTGGTGTTTATTTTTGGGGGTTACTTATTGAAATAATCGGGTATGACATTAAGGAATTATGTACTATCTCAAAAGATAGAAATCAGCACCATATAATGGACATAATCACCTAATAAATACTCTTAAGGCATGATGAGCCTTCGAATATACCAAAAATCTTTTCCCTACTTTACATGGAAAAGTAAAGTAGGGTTTATTTTAAGCCAGGTTCATTAAGTTCCCTATGGAGGCAAGCCCCCATAGATAATTACATCCTAAGGAATGAAAATTCCATAAGAATACTCTCGATTAAAGTAGACAATTAGGGTCTCCAAAGATTTCAAGGTTAAGACTATCAAAGGATTTGTTGTTTTAGAAAATCAAATGGGATAGATCAAGTAGAAGACTTATTTTTGAAATCCAAAATGAGAAAGTAGGAAATTCTCATGATACTAAGAAGCCTAGAGCATTCCAATTTATCCTAAAATTGGGCTTAATATTTTTTTGAAATTGAAGAGAGTTAATTATTTAAGTTGACATTTTATTATATTGCTAGAGCTTATAATTTCACAATATAAGATTGTGAAAATAGCTAAGAGGTGAGGATTTATGCTTGTAGCTTGCAAAGGGAAATAAGAATCTCAAATCCTAATTCTAGGGAGCTTTGGCAAGGGCCAAAGCACGACCTAAATCTAAGGCAAAAATGGGTATATGGTTTACCTCCATAAGAGAGAAAAAACCACCCAACTACTGGACTTATTACCGCCTGGAGTGGAAGTCAACTAACTCCTCCTACGCTTTAAATCCATGTAGGCAAGTCTTATGCTTTACAAGACAGCTACGCTGTTGTTTATTTAGAAAGGAGACTAATTCCTTAAACTCACTTCCTAAGAGACTAGAGCATGAGTGGTATGAATTCATGACTTAATCTAATGCAAATTTTATCAAATTTATTTTATTCTTTTGGACTCTTTATTTTGACATAAGCTATGAGATTTTATATGCATAAATGCATGAGAACTTGATTTTGGGCCAAATCAAGTCAGAATGGAGTGTTCTTCCATCAAAGGCTCTCAAAGTTAAGCCTTTATTCTCTGGCAGAGATGAAAGCCCCCTCTAAACAAGAGTGGAAGAATATGACATGCAAGATATTATACATTCATTCATCCAGGTAAGGGGTTGCTAAAAATTTTATTATCTTGATTTAATTCCTAGGATTTTATATAAGGTTATGAATTATTTTAAAATTTTAGTTATGAGTTATTTATGGGATAGAAAATTTAATTTTATCCTAAGAGTCTACCATATCCAGGCCACACATTCAAACATCAAACATAAAGAAACTAGAAAAAATATGCAATTCTAGTGTGCAATCTAAACACAATATCAAACAATTTTATAGACTACCGTAAAAGAATAAAAGGCCATGCGGTTGGGTTCCACCGTACACCCCTAAAAGAGAAAAAAAAAGATGGGTAGCCGAGCTGTACCCTTATACAATCATAATTACAAAAATAATACATGCTATGAGGGTCTTCTTTTCTTCATTTCTTCCTTTTCTTCTTTTTGATTTGATTTGCACCAAAAGAATCACAGGGCACCCTAGGGACTAAACCTTCTAGCCACTGCTCATCCTAATCCTCCAAAACACTAATCTTAATTCTTAATGCAAAATTACATTAAAAATAAGAAATATAAATCTAGCTACACATATAGAAGAAATGTTAGCTAAACACACCATACAATCCAAGCAGTTATATGAATAATTTGGACTTAGCACTTCACACATGGGTAACCAAGCCCATCTGTCCTAACATGAGTTATGCTTAAAGGCTAAGCAACATGCACAGCAAAAGTATTTATATTTTTTTTATTATAGCAGCCCCTTAAGCACAACATGCTGCAAAAAATATGATTAGGCTAATCACAGCCTACCATCCAGTCTACTAGGTATACATTCTGACATTCAATCTAAAATATTACATCACAAAACAAAACACAAGATCATACATACAACGCCCTAACTTAGTGCTAGAAGTGGTGACTTAGTATTCTAATGTGTATGTTTAAGGCTTGTGTGGCAAAACTTTACTAGGCTTCTTTCGTTTAAGTTTCAATTTGGAGTTTGAATTTATTTAAATTTTACCTTTGGGTGATTTTAATTTAAATGATTTAATGATTTATTTTTCATTTTTATTTCACTTTTATTTAGTTAAAATGATATTTAGATTTTTAAGAATGAAGAGTGGAATGAATTCTATTTGTAGATAGAACTCACCCTATTCTACATCCTAACTCCTAAAGAGTCTACCTAAGGTCCTTAAATATCTTAATTAGCCTATTTGAATTTGTTTAATTCATTTGATTTGATTTAGATTTTAGAATTTGAGTTTCTTTAATATTCATGTATTTAATTGATTAATTTTAGATTAAATGTATTGATTTAATTAAATCTTGATAATTCAATATCCTTTATCTCTAATCAAGTTTTTGTTTCGATCTATTTTTGATTGATTAATTTTAGATTAGATATTTTGGTTTAATTAAATATTGATAATTCAATATCCTTAATCTCTAATGAAGTTTAAGTTTGTTTAAATTCATGTGTTTTTGATTGATTAATTTTAGATTAGATGTTTTGGTTTAATTAAATATTGATAATTCAATATCCTTAATCTCTAATGATGTTTAAGTTTGTTTAAATTCATGTGTTCTTTACTGATTAATTTTAGATTAGATATTTTGGTTTAATTAAATCTTGATAATTCAATATTCTTTTAAACTAATATCTAATTCTTTTCTTTGATTATAATTATGTGATTTAATTTTATGTTTATTTGATTTAATCATGGTTCATTTATTTGTAGTTTGACTGGATTAAATTAATTGAGATTTTATTTTAATTTTAATTGAGTTTGATTCTTTGTAATTAGAATTTTATTTTTAATCTCATCCATTTGTCATGTTTATCATAGTTTGGTTTGTATTTTGATTTCATACATTGGATAGTTAATTAGTTTATCTTATTTAAATAGGTTGAATGAGATTTGATTTGATTACATATTAAATTGATGAGAGTCTTTCTTAATTTAATTTAATTTGATTTAATTTGATTTGATTAGCTATATTAGTCTATGGGTTTACATAGGTTCAATGTGATTATGTAATTAGTTTAATTAAGAAGTGTATTTATGTTAATTATAAAGATTTATTTAATTTTCAATTTGATTTCATATTTATTTAGATTAATGATGTAATTAATGACTTAATAATTTAGGTTTTAATGTTTGATTAAGTTTAAGTTTAATATGATTAATTTGATTAATTTAATTAGTTTACTTGAGGGGTGTGATTAATTATTAAATTTAATTAAGGGTTTAATTTAAGCTTAATTTAAGAGTTAGCATTAATATAATTTATTTAAATTAATTTGATTCATTAAGATGATGAATTAATTCATTAAGTTTGCATTAATTAGATGTTTGATTAATTAAGTTTGATTAAGGGTAATTAAATTTTTAAATCATTAGATTAAATAAAAGTTTGTTTAATTAGAGATTAATGACTTAATTACCCATATATGACTTATTTGATTTGATAGTTTTAATTAACTATTTTCTTAAATTTTATTGATTAAAGGGTTATCATTGTTATTATCATTTGACTAGATTAAGTGATTTAATTATTTATTTTTATTTCAATTAAACTTGATTATTCATAATCATAGTTAGGTTTGATTTTCTTCATTTATTATGTTCATTAGATTTCATTCATGTTTGATTTAGTTGTTGGGTTTATGTATTAATGGCTAATTAATTATCTTATTATAAACGGATGTGATTTAAACATATATTAATTAAGTTTACTTTAACTTTATTTGGTTTGGTTTGGTTTGATTAATAATAAGAGATTATGATGTATTGGATTTATAATTAATCTAACTTTTTAGTTAACTTAATGATTAATTAGTTTCAATTTATTTTTATTCATTAAGGAGTTTCATATGATTAAGATTCCATGCTTAGTGTAGGTTTAGTTATATTAGTACGACCCATGTTAAAGTTTCTTAGATATGTTTGACTTTAAGTTTGATTTAAGATTTAATCATTTAATTGAGTTTTATTAACTTAAATAGGTTTTAATTAAATTTTCTCTGAGGATTATATGATATTTTTTTTTGATTTGAGGATTGATTAATGATTGCTTAAGTGTTATTTCATTTTTGATTTTCATTTATTATTTAGATTATTATGAATTTAATCTTAATTAATTCCTTAATTTGTTAAATTTTAAAATATTTATTGTAGGTTCATTAAGCTTCAGAAGATCATATTATTATTATTATTATTATTATTATTATTATTATTATTATTATTATTATATTATTATTATATTATTTATTATTATTATTATTATTATTATTATTATATTATATTATTATATTATTATTATTATTGGGATCTTTAACCGTTAACTAAAGTGATTTAAGCCATTTTGAAGATATTTGTAAATTTCTGGATTTTTTATTTGATTTATTTTATTAAAATAGATAATCTGAACTTCTAAATTTAATTTCTCCTAATCCAAAAAATTTTTTTACTTGATATTTTTATTATAGGTGTGCTTTAACTTTAATTTCAATCCCTAAAAATTTCAGCTCAATCCTCTTTATATTGTTTGAGTAATTAATGAAACTTTATTTTTACTAAAACCTAAATTAAGCTCAAACCATTTAGTGAAATTTATAGATTTTTAATTTGTTACATTCCTCTAGAAAAGACAAATCCAACGAGCCCTTATTTATAATTTTTGGTTAGGTATTTTATTTTCTATGAATTTTTGAAAATTTAGGTGATTTAAGATATTTTTTAAAATAAGAAAATCCAATTTTTCTATTTACAATCAAGACGCAAATGGCGAGTATCGCGGCAATGCGGCATCACGCAATTGGATGCGCGATGTCACGTGGCACGCAGGCGCCACGCGTGGCCGCGACGATTGCGTGCACGGCCACCATTTGAGCGAAGTTGCGCAATGCGACCGCAACACATGGTTTGATCCAGGTTGTCTAATGGAGATGAGTGGTATGATCGATCACGATCCTAAGCCAAGATCATCCGAATGGCGTGATCGCATGAACCAAGAAATCTAGCCGCGTGCGGAACAAGAAAATCGAGGGATTAGGGAGAAAAATGAGCAATTCTAAGTGGAAACTTATCTAAATGGACTCATTTTCACATCGATTCATAACGAAAAACTTCTATTTTCTAATTGGGATGATGTAAAATATAAAATGCAGGATTATATAGGATAAATTCCTAAAAATGCGCAAACAATCAAATGAAGGATCCCAAGGTTGGCTATGATTTTTGAAAGTCATTTTGCTTGGGGTGGTTGGGATGGATGATGGATTGACTGAGGACTTTAGATTTTTGCTCCAAAGTCATCTCTTGCTACCATATGATCAGCTTCATTGAATGCAAATATTGGAGAGGAGTTAAATGCATGTGATGGAAAGAATTAAAAGAGGTTGGGTGGAATCCTATATGGGGGAGGATCCATGAAAGATTTAATTAGGTTGGGTTGATATTGGGCTGATCCCAAATGGGTTTGGGTCTGGTTTGATTAGCCCCCAATGGGTCATGGCTTGGCTTCAAGGGATTTGGCTCAATTTAGGACATATAAATTATATTGGGTCATATCGAGTTAGGTTGACCAATTGATCAAATTGAGTCAAACCTAGGCTTAGGTTAGGTTCAAATGATAATTTGAAGAGTTTTGGTATGATTAATTTGATTTAATTTGGCTTAGAATTGATTTTATCTCATTTGGAATTAAATGAGTCAAATGGGTCAAGTTGGCCAATTTGACCAAAATTGGCTAAATTGGCTTGGGTTATGGGTTGGTTCATGTTCAATTGGCTAATTGAAGATGAATGTGATTTTGGTTCGAATCAATTTGGATTTGATTTGGATTTAATCCAAATTAATCCTTTAGGACAATTTGGGCTAAATGGCTCAATTGGACTCGATTGATCAAATTAGGTTTAATTATGGCTTTAGTCAAGTTCAATAATCAATTTAGAATGAACTTGAGCCATTGGATGCAATCAATTTGGGTTAGATCATGATTTGACCCAATTTGGTCCTTTAGGCTAATTTGGGTCAACTTGGATCAAATGGCCAATTAGGCTTAGTTTGGCTCAATTGGTGGTCAAGTCATATTTAAATATTAATTTTAAGTTGATTCAAATCATTGGTTTCAATCAATTTGATGTAAGGTGAGTTTTGGTTAGTTTTGGTTCATTTAGGCTAATGGTTGACTTTGTCAAATGACTAAGTTGATTTGGTTTGACCCAATTGATTGCAATTTATCATCCTAGGGTGATTAACAATCATGACGGAAGGTTTTGGTGAGCTTGATTCAATCCAATTTGGGTTGGATTGGAAATTGGCTCAAATGGGTCCGGTCACTTTTTGGGTCAAGTGGGCCTAAGTCAATCAATTTGGTTTTGGTTTGATTCAAGTTTAGTTGAACTTATATATGAGCCCTAGATTGAAATATAAATTCAACAGCAATCAATTTGGAGTATAAGGGATTTTGGCTCATTTGAAATTTTCAAGTCAAAAGGGCTAGGTTATGTTTGACTTGGGTTGGCTTTGATTTGATTTAATGATTGTAGGTTTCATTTATATTTGGGTAGATAATTGAATGAATGATTGATTTAAGAGAATATTCATTGGTTTTGACTTGATCTGGATAGAATTTGGCTAAGTCCAAAGAATTGGCTCAAAGTATTTAGATTAGGTTTGGATTTAATTTTGGATATAGTTTTGGTCATTTGAATTTGGATTTCATTTATATTTGTGAATATAAATGAAGGAATAATTGATTTATAAAGAAATTAATTGATTTTGATTTGATCTAAAGGGAGTTTTGGCTAAGCTTATGAATGTGGTTCATATGGCTTAGGAAGGGTCTTGGGATTTAAACTTGATTTTAGGTTTCAATCATTTGGAGTCAAATTTGGGATATATATATTTGGAATTTGGATTTGAATTTGAGGTTTAGTTTGAGATTTAAATCTAGGTTTGATTTGAGAAAGTGTATCTAGATTGGGTTTAGGCTATAGGATAGGTAATTTCCTTAAGCCTTAAGGCATAGCCTAATCTTATAATTAATACTTCTAAGTCTCTAGACTTAGGTTAAGTGTTCACCTAATCACTAGAAGTGTCTTATGACTAAGGAGTTCTTAGTGTCCAGAAGCATCCTAAGTCTAAGAATAGGAGATTGACAGCTCACTCCAAAAGTGAGGTCAACGAAAGGACCCCCGATAGGTGTGGTGTAATTGACAAGGCACACCACACATATTAGAGTTGATCGAAACAATCAACAATATCAAAAAGATTGCAAACACTAACAAAAATGATCTATACCTATACCCAAAAGGTAGATAGAATCATGAGCTTAATGCAATGCAGCCCTCTTTATGCCAAGGGCATAAAAGAGCAAGAAAGAATCTTCTGGGGGTTAAGTACTTAAACCTTCCTCTAGGGAAACAGGTTCGAGCTATCTGCTAGGGATATGGATCTGAGTTTGATTATGAGTATGATTTATTTGGGTAAGTATCTGGGGATAAGAATATATAATCTGATGGGGAGCAAGATTGAATTGATTTTAATTTATTTTATTTTAATTGATGTGGAGGCATATCCGCTAGGGATATGTTCTCAAATCCGCTAAGGATTGGGTATGTGAACATCCCACTAGAGAAGCAGGTTCGGGCTAACCACTGGAGATAAGAATTTGATTGGATTTCTTTGATTTGTTTGATTAGACTCCACTAGGGAGGTAGGTTTAATTTCTTATGGCTCCACTAGGGAGAAGGATTTTAGATTGAGGGCATATCCGTTGAGGAAGTACACTCGATTGAATTTTTTTGATTTAGATCTAGGTTCCACTAAAGAGGCTAATTTGATTTGTGCCTCACTGGGGAGAAATTTTGTTTGTTCGATATGTTTAATTTGACTCCACTAGGGAGGTTGGTCTTGAATTTATTTTATTATAGGCCCTGTCAGTGTGCGATGGACTATACTAAGAAGGAGCCACGGGGACCTTGGCTTATCTTAGATTTATAAGTCCAAAAGGGTAGTATACCTACCATAAGGTAGGACTATCTAATCTAAGGGGTTGCCTTTTGGCGTGGAATGACCATGCTAGGAAGAAAATGTAGCAAACTTACATCTTCCAAAGGAGGGAAAAGCCAATGGGGTGATATGTTGATGGCACAACAAATCAATCCCGACCTAGGGCAACTACTGAGTGAGCGCCACTAGGGATCTTACCTCAACTCAAGAGTAGTCCTGATGATTAATTTGATTTATATTGATTTAATTTAATTTGATTTAATTTAATTTAGCGTGTTATATTGTGGACCATATTGGTGTGCATAGACTCACTGAGAAGGGGTTATGTCATCCTTATCCTGTCTCAGATTTACCAATCCAAATGGATAGTCTACCAACCATAAGGTAGGACTATCCGGCCTAAGGGTTACTTTTCAGTGTACAATGACTTTACTACAAAGAAAGCGTAGCATACTTACATCTTCCAAAGTATGGATCAGCCGTTGAGGTGATCTGTCGATGGTGCAACAAATCAATCCCGACCTAAGGAGACTATTCGAATGAATGCCGTTGTGGATTCATATGGACTCAAGAATAGTAAGAATTAATTTAATTTTAGATGGACCCTATCAGTGTGCGATGGATCTATTAAGAAGGAACTAATATCAACTTAGACCTATCTTAGGTTTACAAATCCAATGGGATAGCCTACCAACCATTAGGTAGAACTAACAAACCTAAGGGGTGTCTTTTGATTTGCAATGGTCGAGTTAGGAAGAAAGCACGAGGACTTATATCTTCCTAAATAAGGAACCACTGGGGTGATCGATTGCTTGCACAATAAATTAGACCCGACCTAAGGTTGCCTGTCATTTTGCAACGGTCGTGCTGGAAAGCATGCGTAATAGACTTATATCTTTCAAAGCAAGGATGACCGTCGAGATGACCTGTTGGTGGCACAACAAGTCAAACCAGACCTAAAGGTGACTACTGAGAGAGTGCCGACCCAAGGACTTATCTTAGCTCAAATGTAGTCAGGCAATTCCTATAGGGAGTTTTCCTGACACTGCCCTAAAGATAGGATGCCTGCTTGGGGAAAGTGGTCACTAGGGGCTTGAATTCCTAATCCACAAGCGAAGATATATTTTGTTTATTTTATATTTGCATGGACCATGTTGGTTTGTGAGAACACACTGAGAAAGAGCTTATATCAGCCTAGTCCTATCTCAGACTTACTGGACCAAGGGAGAATGTGCGCATCCGTTGAACAAATTCTTCAACCACAGGGGTGGTTACTAGGAAAGGGGGACTATCCTATCCAAAAATAACCGAGGTAGTGTCTAAATAGGGTCGCTAAGGACATGATCCAAATAGAGTACCCATAGGAGAGGTGCCACTAAGGGCTTTATCTAAGACCCTCTAAAAGAAAGCTTGTAGGTATTTGGTGCCCGACTCAAGGAGAAAGCACAGGGACTCACATCTACCAAGAGTGGTGTATCCACCGAGTGGGTCACCGTCAGCATGGCGATAGCCAACCAATCTAGGGTATCCATCAGTTTGCGATAATCAGTCTAGAAAGAAGGCATGTAGACTTACATCTCTCTAAAGCAAAACTGATCATCGGGATAGTCTGTCTTTGGCTCAACAGGGGCTATCCGACCTAGGGTGACTACTAAACAAGGAGTCATGTGTAAGGACTAAACCCAAGCTTAAAGTTGTAGGGAGGAAAGGAGGCACTGGGGGACTTATCCTAAGGCTCAAATATACTCAACCTAGTCATTGCATAATGGCTAGTTTAAGAAGAAAGTGTGTAGGCTTACATCCTATTAAACAAAGTCAACATGAGGTAGCTTACTGGATGCGCAGTGAGGCCTACCAAACTAAGAAGGCACTCATCAATTTGTAATGGTCAAGTGAGGCAAAAATGCGGGGACTCACATCCGCCAGACAAGTGACCACTAGGGTGACACATTAACAAGGTAGCATGTCAGCCCAACCTAGAGCAGCTAATGAGTGAGTGCCACAGGGGGCTTGCTCCAACATCAAAATAGCTTGAGACAAAAATATATGTTTGTTTATGTAGTGAAAGAGGAAATAGGATTCCTCTTGGGTTCTTTTACACCTACCCTAAACACATAGAATAATGGATGAAATAGCACTACAATAGCAATTGTGACTCCACCAAGAAAGGATGCCACTTGGGTTCTCTTACACTTAACTTTGTCATACTAGTCAAAACAGGATGCAGCTTGGGTTCTCTTACACCTATCCTAATAGCACTGGAGGATCATTTGTAATTTGTGTTTGTGTTGTGGAGGGATAGGATGCCTCTTGGGTTCTCTTATACCTACCCTAAATACATCATGGTAGATTCACAAGCGAAAGATACTTCTAACACATAAGAGATGGAATTTGATATGAAAAGAAGTTTTATTAATGATTATTTTCAAACAAGATTTATGGATAGTATTTCTTTAAGTAGAGCCCATTGATTAGAAGAATTTGGCACTCTCCTTTACAATTTATGAGTTGATAAGGTCCTCCCTGGTAGGCCTTTTCTATGGCATAAGGGCCTTCCTAAGTGGGTTCAAACTTGCCTCCCATCTTTCAACAGGCAATAATTGGTCTCCTTATAACTAAAATAAGCTCTCCTACTTGAAAAGATCTAAGATGGACCAACTTATTGTGAGCTTGAATCATTTTGGCTTTGTACAACTCGAGGTTCTGGCATGCTCAGAGGCGTCTCTCCTCCAAACCTTCGAGCTCTTCCAACCGCAATTTGGCATTCTGCTCCATTGTGATTTTACTACCCATGGCTATCCTTAGTGATGGGAGTTAGACTTCTAATGGTAGAATGGCTTCAGACCCATACACTAAGGAGAACGGGGTAGATTGAGTTGGAGTTCTGAATATGATGCGGTAAGCCCATAAAGCTTCAACTAACTTCTCATGCCATTGTCGCTTGTTGTCATCGAGTATTTTCTTTAATATTTATATGAGAGTTTTGTTGAAGGCTTCTGCTAAGTTGTTTTCCCTCAGGTAGTAGATGGTGGAATATCTCCAATCTATGTTGTTCCTCTGCAAAGTTATTGATTTTCGTGCTCTTGAATGCAATACCATTATCAGATATAATTCATCGAGGCACCTCGAACCTATATACGATATGGTTCCTAAAAAATTAGAGCACATGATGAGCTGTGACCTCTTTAAGTGGGATTGCCTCCACCCACTTGGAAAAGTAATCAGTAGTAGCTAGGATGAATCGATGACCTTCAGAAGAAGGAGGATCGATCAAACCCATAATGTCAGTACCCCTACACTCGAATGGCCATGAAGCTAATGTCAGATGGAGAATGTTGGGTGGTTGGAGTAGAACCACGTCATGTACTTGACACTAATGGAAATGCTTGGTTATATCCATACAATCGGTAATCATCATAGGCTAATAGTATCCAAGTCTCTTAATTTTGGCTTTCATCTTCGGACCGAATTTATGCACTCTGCATAAACTTGAGTGTACCTTGGTCACAATCCTACGGGTTTGTGTCCATACAATGTAAAACATATGGGACCGTAAGTGCGCCTATGAGAGCATGGGAAAGGGCTCTCTACTTCACTTGGTGTGCTAGTGATTTCTCTTGAGGTAGTTTGCCTATATTTAAATAATCCATGAATGATTGCCTCCAATCTGACTCCTCATCCTTTTTGGCAATGGCAACCTCCACTTCAAGAGAGAATCTCTCGATAAGTTCAGCATCAATAAGGGATAAGACTTGTCTATTTTGGACCCTTATTGGAATGGACTCATCTTCCGAAAATGCCAACTCTTTAGCAAGCTTAGCTAATGCATCTGCTACTGCATTTTCTCCTCGAGGAATCTTGTAAATAGTAACCTCTGGGATTTGGGCCAACAACACCATAACGTACTTGTGGTAATGATGGAGCTTAGGCTTTAGAACTTTGTAGGACCTAGTGATTTGGTTGATGACTAACTGAGAATCCCCAAAGATGTTGATACTCAATGCATAGTATAAAGACTAACTCCAGACCGGCAATCAGAGCCTCATATTCAACTTTGTTATTGGTGCATGGATTGGACATATGATATGAGAATCTCATCACATCACAGTTTGGAGTTAAGAGAACTATTCCTACCCCTGCCTTCCATGGGATAGTAAATTATGGTTCTTCTCCTCTTTCAGAGGAAGCTGCGCCATCAAAGTACATATGAAAGTGGCAAGCAATAATATCCCCTAAGTTCATGATTTGTTCATCGGGGAGATCATCATTAAGCGAAGAATCAGCAGGGAGTGGATGCGCTGCTAAGATATCTGCAAGTGTTTGTCCTTTCATGGCATGGAGGGGTACGAATGTTATGTCAAACTGAGATAAAATTATGGACTAACGTGCCAACTATCCAGATTAGGTCAGTCGTGTCATGAGATATTGTAGTTGGATTGACTCTAGAGATCAAATTCACCTTATGAGAAAGCATGTAGTGTCGTAGCTTTTGGGATGCGAAGATTAAAGCTAGGCAATATTTTTCAATAGGTGGGTAGTTTGCCTCAGCATGGATTAGATGATGACTGAGATAATAGAGAGTGTTCTCCTTCCCTTTGTCATTGGTTTGAGCCAACAAAGCATTAAGGGAGTCATCTAATGCAAGATATAATTTGAGCTCTGATAGGCTGAACTCGGCCATCATATTGCTTGATGTCTATGAAGGCATGCTGGCACTTATCATTCCACTTGAACTTGGTATCATTTCTGACAAGTGTCGAGAATGGTTGGCATCTTCCTGATAAGTTGGAAATGAAGCATCTTAGATATGTTAATCGCCCTTGGAATGACCTGAGTTATGTTAGGCTTTTAGGGGGTGGCATTTCTAATATTGCTTTGATCCTTTCTGGATTAATTTCAATTCCCCATTATCGGACAAAAAACCCAAGGAATTTTTCTGAAGCTACTCCAAATGCACACTTCAGGGGGTTCATTTTGAGGTTGTATTGTCTTAACCATTCAAAAACTACTCTCAAGTCAAAGAGATAGTCTTCCTTTTCTTTGCTTTTGATAATGAGATCATCAATGTAGCATTCAACTTGGTGATGAATGAGTTCATCAAAGATTCGAGTCATGGCCTATTGGTATGTGGCACCGATATTTTTAAGGCTGAAAGGCATGACCTTATAATAATAGATTCTCGGAAAGCGGTATTTCTTTCATCCTTGGGGGCCATCTTGATTTGGTTGTAGCTGGATGACCCATCCATAAAGGAGAATACTGCATGAGCTGAGGTAATGTCCATCATTAATTTTGGTATAGGAAGTTGGGATTCATCCTTAGGACATGCCTTATTTAGATCCCTAAAATTGACGTATATGTGAATTTGGCCATTCTTTTTCTTAACTGGGATGACACTAGTCAACCAGGTAGGATATTTTTCTTCCTAGATAAAACTAGCATCGATCATTTTCTTGATTTCAGAAGTGACATGTCGTTCAATGTCTAATAGCATGCGTCTAAGAGCCTACTTCATAAGGTTAGCCTTAGATTCTATTGCTAGTTTATGGATTGCTATGTCAGAAGATAGATCGGGCATCTCTTCAGAACTCCATGCAAAACAGTCCTTAAACTCAATCAATAGCTTCCCTAAATCATTGGTTTTTTTTATTCAACAGAGAACTGATGTATGTTGGGCGTGGGTCTTCTTCAGTTCCTAGGTTGATTTCTTTGGGCTCATCGATGGTTGATCTGATCTCCTCTTCAAACTCTGGCGGTGCATCCTTAACTTCAAATTCATTTGGATCATCTGAAGTTTCTAAACACACCTCCTCATATGAGTTAGCATGACTTGAAAAGAACCTATCATACTGCAAATGATTAGTGATGACTATATGGTAATTGTCATCATCAACTAGACCCACAGTATCGAATCCCAGTCCCGGTCTTGATTGTGAATGTCTACATTTGTTATCCCATAACCTTTCAAAGTAATCTGACCTATGTTTAGACCAAGCATGTGGAATTAATCCTTTCTTCGATAAATTAAGAGCATAAGGCAAGCACCAATCAAAAGGTAATTCTATTAAATCTTTGTATAAATCATCCTCAAGTTCTACATCAACTTCTTAACTTGAGGATGATGCTCCAAGAAAGAACTTCTGCACCTTTACATTTGTGGAAGACTTAGGTGCTTTTTTAACTACCAAACCCTCAACTTTTTGTGAGAAAAGTGGGGTTAGAGCTAACGTTCCCAACTGATGCCTGACTGTTTAACATATAGACCTGGATACACTTATGCTTTCCTTAGGAGCCTGGTCTTCATTATTGTCTGGCTTAACTGTCACTTGCATGGGGGTCTATTATTTAGAAGTGCTAGCTAGCGTACTAATCATATATGACTCATCCTCTGAACTAGATTCTAAGTCTATATAGATAGTAGGTGTACTCTTGGTAACTGGGATATAACTCCTATAGGGTGGCCAATAAGGAGGTCTTATGTCCCTAGGCATGTCTCTGAATGTGTCTTTTCCTCTGCCTGGTGGAGGTCGAGTCATCTTACCCATATGTTCGAATGGAGTAACGAACTATGGGTGGAATTTAATGTCAGGCTCAACTTTCTCCTCCAAGTCTATTTCTCGATCCCTTTTATTTTCTTTATCATTTTCTTTTTTCTTTTCTTTTTCTTTTTCTTTTTCTTTTTCTTTTTCTTTTTCTTTTTCTTTTTTTCTTTTCTTTTTCTTTTATCTTTGAACTTTTGCCAAGTTCACGAGAATAAACTTATTGATTTTGAGGGAGACGATAGGCCACATCCTCATATATTCTAACCTCATGAACTGTGAATGGCTTAAGATCTCCTTTGACACAGTATTCAATCCCACCCCTCATGACCTTCATGCACTGATGTAGAGAGGATGGAACCACATTATTCTCATGTATCCATAGTCTCCCAAGCAGAGCATTGAAAGATGTATCTAAGTCTATAATATGAAACTTGGTAGTAGTCTTCCAATCATCTAATTCTAATGGAAACACTATAGAGCCTAAGGCCCTCTCGCCTTGCTCATGAATCCTCTTAACATCATCCTCTCTTTTGACAATTTGAAAATGTCAATTCTCAAATAAGCGTGGGTTTTTATACTCATAATTTTCACTGATGCACCCTGTTCAACAAAAACTCTGGATATCCTGTATCTTCCAATATTTAATATAATGTAAAAAGGGCGGTTGTGCTTGGGCATTCCTAGAAGCAAGTTTTCATCACTGAATGTAACTCCTACAGTGTCCTCTGAACTGCAAGCCTCTTCCTCAGTAACGGTCAGCTAGGCTAAGTATATCTCCGGATCAAGAAGAGCCTTGATTAGAGAATCTCTCATCTCTTTGGATAAGATAAACATGTCATATATGCTTAACTTTGTTAGTAGGTTTCTAAGATGTGCTAAGACGTTGTAGTCAACCTTTGGCTTGATCCTCCACAAGCATATCCATTAGTGGAGCATCCTGTGGAGGGGCTATCTGCTCTTTAAAACCAATGATTTGCTTACCCTTATCCTGAGGTGCCACCCTAGGAGGTAAAACTTTGCCACTGTGAAGGTTAACTTTAGTGACCTCTTAGAATGATAAATTTGTAGGAAGTTCTGCCTTCTCATCGAGTGTACCTACCATTTCTCCTATAGGATCATCAGAGTCGGATGACTCCAAATCAATCTCAAGAGGTGAACTTATGTGATTTACAAACGAGAAATCCATTTCTAAATCAGAAGAGGAATGATCGAAACTAGAGTTATCATTATTATTTTGTAGACTTGGAGAGTTTTCGAGAGGAATAAAATCTAGAGTATTAGAAGTGGACAAGATGTAAGTGAAAGCTTTCCTCGTTGATTTTTTCTTAAATGGAGGTACATGATAGAAATCTAATAAAATAAATGGGGTAAGGGGTATAGTGCCCTTGTCCACTGATACAATGCTTCTATTGGCAGACGATGAGCAAGTGGAGGAAGAAGTAGTAGCTGAAATGATGGATGGAGTGCTGAACTTGGACGGTGGTTGCGCTACTATGCATTCCCGGGCAAGTAAGGTAGGATGATGTTATTGCTGAGCCAACACCTTCTTCAAGTTATCTTTGGCAACTTGCAAACCATCCATGGTGTTGGAGGTTTGAGTTTCTTCAGACACCTATAAAGAAAGCTTCTTGATCTTAGAGATCACTTTTTTAGAGGTTCAGGATAAGGCAATATCCCAACCTTCTTTTTTCTTAAGAGGATCATAAGTATCCCCAAGAATTACTCTGATTGAACTAGAGAGTTGTTCAAACAAGTATTCCTTGGGGATAATGATAGCACCTAACTTGTAGCTATGCTCAAGCCAATCCTTAAAGGTAATACAATCCTCCAAGACATGACTAACCGATGGTAAATAAGATCATTACTCTTGTCCACATCTTCCTCTTGGGCTCGTGTAATTGAAAGTCGTTTCTTTAAGAGATTCTTAAATATTCCTAACTACCTCCCTCTTGAATGAATATGGCTTATTCAATCAATCGGCAAGAGTAGGGTAATAGCTATGATGGATATGAGTACCACCGCTGGTATATGTGTGAGGAGGCAAATGATGACCGTGTGGCAACCGCATGGTCTATATATGTTGAGGTGGTGGTAGAGGAAGTGACAATGGAGGCTGCTATACATGAGGTCTCTCATACTAAGCTCTAGTTGGCTGCTTCCCTTTGTCTAGTATTACCCCTGGCTTCTTCTCGAATGTTTTCTGCAGCTTGTGCTTGAACGATTGGTCTTGAAAAGGTAATTGTTTGGCGTCCCCTTGTAGGCTAGTTGCCTTGTTGATTAATTTTTCAAAGATTTTGATTGTAAATCCATTGAGCATGAAAGCAACCGGGCCATGAATATTCTTGAGAAGAATTTCTATAGCATGCTATTCAGACAGCTGTGATTCGCATTTCACACTAAGGTTTCATCACCTGAGAATATAATCAATAAGGGACTCATTGAGATTTTTTTGTGCCGCAATGAGGTCACCCACAGTTACCCTTTGTTGGGCTCCAGCAAATCTCTTGATGAAGCATTGCTCCAACTCAGGAAAATTCTTCACTAAACTGGTGGGCAGTTTAGCATACCAATCAAATGCAATTCCTGACAGACTGCTAACGAAGAGTCAGAAGAGAAGTTCATCACTACCTCCGACGTTGCAACAGCTAGCTCTAAAGTGCATTATATGTGCTCGGTTTATTTTAAAGTAGGGTTTATTTTAAAGTAGGTTCGTTAAGTTCCCTACATGGGCAAGCCCCTATAGTTAATTACATCCTAAGGAAGGTAATTTCTTAGAAATACTCTCGATTAAGGTAAATGATCATTGTCTCCAAAGATTTCAATAGGTAGGACTATTAATCGATTAGTTTATTTTTGGAATATCAAATGGGACTGATCGAAGAGAGAGAGTTATTATTGAATCCATAAGAAGATAAGTAGAAGGTGCTCACGATGCAAGGAAACCTAGCGAGCATCTCAAACTATCCTATGGTTGGGCTTTATATTTTGAAATTAAATTATTTATTTGAGTTGAATTTTTATTAAAAGTTTAGTGCTTATAATTTTACAATACAAGGTTATGGAAATGCCTAAGAGGTAAGGATTTATGCTTATGGCCCATAGAAGGGAGAAGCAACCTCAGAACCTAAATCTAGGGAGCTTTGGAGATGGCCAAAAGCATGACCTAAATCTAAGATGAAAATGGGTATTTGGTTTGCCTCCATAAGAGAGGACAAACCACCCAACTGCTTGGACTTACAACCGCCTGGGGGTGGCCGCCAACTAACTCCTCCTACAATTTTAAATTCATGTAGGCAAGTCATATGCTTTATGCAAGATAGTTAAATTATTATTTATTTTAGAAAGAGACTAAGTCCTTAAACTCACTCCCTAAGAGACTAGATCATATAAGGGCATGAAAAATGACCTAGATCTAATGCAAAATATATTAAATATTATTTTTATTTTTGGACAATCATTTAACTCAAGCTTATAGGATTCATATGCCTAATGCATGATAGGTAAGATTATTGGCCAAAATCAGGGAGAAGGGGGAGGTGTGTTTCCACCATGGCTCTCACACGTCAAGCCGAGTTCTCTTGTAAAGGTGGAAGCCCTCCAATCAAGAGTGAATCAATATGCTTTTAATGCATGATGTTATGAAAAAAAATACTCATCCAACTAAGGGGTTGCTAATTCTTTTATCTTCATTTTTAACTTAGGCTTTAAATGAGGTTATGAGTTTTTTATTTTAATTTTGAGTTCATTAATTTGATAGAAGATTTATTTTTCCCTAAGAGCCTAATTGTCATCCAACCCATACATCAACTAAGGAAGAAACTAGAAAAATATGTCATCTTAATACACAAGCTAAACAAACATCAAACATTTTATAAAGCTAGCAAAAGAATAAAAGGCCATTTCTAGTCGAGCACGACTGTACAAATCCAAAAACAAATTGGGTATATGAGCTCTACCCTTATACAACCCAAATTACAAATAAATTAATTTAGAATCAAATAAGAAAATTCATGTTATGGGGGTCTTCATTTCTTCTTTTCTTCTTTCTTCTTTCTTCTTCCTTCTTTCTTCTTTTGGTTCCTTCTTTTGGATGGTTGAAAGGTGGTTGCTCTAAAGGCTTCACATGGTACATAAGATGTAATCTTATGACCAATTCTCATTCTAATCCCCCATAACATTCATTCTAAAATTCTAATTTCAAAAAATACATGAAAAGAAAAAAGTAAACCTAACTAACACCTCCAAAATAAAGATTAGCTAAACAAACCATACAAATCCCAAACATGTATATTGGACTTAGCACCCCACACATGGGTGACCAAGTCCACCTGGCCTATTGGATTATGCTTAGGGGTATAAGCACCTACACATCAAAAGTATTTATATTTTTATTATAGCAAAAGCATTTATATTTTTATTTTAGCCTTAGAATTTCATTTTAAATAAACCTATTCAGAAAGAAAGGCATTTTAAAATTAAATAAAGTGATTAATATCACAAAATATACACATCACTTCATTTCTTTCCCAATATGTATAACATGGATATGAATGAATCATAAACATATCTATACATACAACAGGAAATGTTTAGCAGACTCTATGATGAATGCCAAGAAATATTACTTAAGAAAATCAGAATATTTTATGATGCATGATTTTCATTAAGTAAAAAAGAGGGGTTTCTTTTATCCATTATTCACATGAACATGTATATGTATAAAAGGCATAAGTGAGTACGGCGTCATTGTTAGCACTAGGGGTGTAAGGTACCAGACCTACTTAGGACTATTTAAAGTCTCGCAACCCTGGGGTTGTCCAGACTAATATACCTCTTTTCTTAAATACAAATACATGTACAAAAGAAATGAATGGAAAAAAGAAAGATGCAAAGAATTTGTATTTGTTTATTTATTTTGTTTATGCAACTTATTTGTACAAGTGTGGATGTCCTTCTTAGGTAGTAGCATAGAATGGATAAGAATAGGGCTAGGCAAGTGTTGTGTTCTTTTCAAATGAACTATACACTTTGCAAAATCTTATTCAAACTATGCTAAAAAGAAAGAGAAGGAAAGAAACACTATGCACATCTTCATATTTATATTGACATGCAAGCTTATAAATAATTATAAGTAGCATACTTTCAGTTTTAGGTGTTTGATTTATAGAATTTGAAAATAGTTTTGAATTTAATAGTGATAATATCCATTCATATTCTTACTTTAGCCAAAATATGCAATTTGACATAAACAAAATATTTCACTTTCAATTTGATTTTTAAAAGCATGAATGCATGAAATTCATATGACATACACATTTGGCATGTTAGGAAAGAACTACAGTGATGAAAGCATGTAAATACATTCACCCTAATTAATTCCTAAATACAATCATAAGAAATAAGAAAGCTTAAAGCAAATCAAGTTATTATTTTTAAGGAAAGTTTGATTTTGTTTTTAGTTTGATTTAATTTGAGAAATATGAGGTGGGTTTGCTGCTCCTAACCCATTCTCACATATGTTTGTTAATTTAGTTTATTCTTAGGATTTTTAGATGAATTTTATAGGTTGTTTAGGTTAAAGTATGAATTAAATGTGTTAACTACCCCTTACCTACACTACCTTAGCATAGTTAATCAAATAATTATGAGCTAATAATATGACATAAAATCACACAAGGAATTTAAATCTGCAATGCACCTAGGAAAGAAAGGTACCTAATGCTATTGGCTCATGATTAATGATTAATTAAGCTAAGGGGTTTAAGTTAAGTAATTTCATAACCCCTCTCACACATGTTAGATGGATTTTGATTTCCTTAATGTACTTAGGTTATTGAACATTAAGCATCTACCCAAGATAGATTAATTGAGTCCTGAAAAATTTTAGAATTTTATTAAATTAATTAAGGGGGTAATTAGTGAATTAACCCTAAGGTTGGATTAAGGAAGAAAGGGGTTTAAGGAATATCTTAAGGAAAGTACCCAAAAGTATTCCCTAAACCTCATATTCACTTAAGAAAAACTTAATTGACTCAATGAGAGGGTTAGACCAATAATTATACACTTAATTAAGCTTAATCATATTAAGGGAGTGATTAAGGAATGAACTAGAAATTCCTCTAATTAAGCCACCAATAAATCCCAAGAAAATTAGAGGTGGCAGGAGTCATCCCACTAATTATGCACAAAAAGTTTGGGATTAATCAGTGGAGTAATTAGAGGGTAATTAGCAAAATAATATTCCTAATAAAACTCAAATCTAGAAAAAAAAAACACTCTTCAAAATCCATTGAAATCATTTTTAGAATATTCTATGTATAATTATTTATCCAATGCAATTTATTTATTTTTTTTCATTTTTCTAAGCTTAGATATGAATTTAGGAAGTTCCCATGGTTAATTAGGTAATTCAATAGCCTAATTATTATTATTTAATCTTGCCACATGGACCGGGCGACATGCGCTTCCACGCGGACACTATGGATTCGATATTCAAGTTGTCACATTGTAGCATCGATCGCTGGCGCATTTTTCTCCTCACCCATCCAATCAAGGATCAAAAGGTTGAGGTTAAATCTGCGGTTCTAAGGGATCAAATGATAGGATCTACGTGTCTTTGATCAGGGTCGTCTATTCAAAATGTGTGGATGGATGGCCTATGATCCTTTCCTATTCTTCTCTATGATGAATGAACACCATCCATCTTCTAGAAGAATATTTGAGATCCATTGAGTTTGGATTGGATTAAAACTCAACCAACACCATATAAAGGAAAAGGGGATCACATTTAACGGCTAGAATCTCATGGGGTGACACTTTACTTCACAAAAGACCAAACCTCATTGAAATTTGCTCAGTTTAATGGCATACCTTGTCGGCGCTAGATTCCCTTGGAGAAGCTTCGTCTAGTGGAGATGAAGCTTTTTTGAGAGTTTAAGGCCTTGAAATTGGAGAGATCCTTCTATGGGTCAAGTCCACCTTCACTTGAGCTCGATATTGATCAAGTGTGATCCTCCCTTTCCTTTGGAACTTGGGAAAGAGCTTGGGTGAATTCGATTTGATCCTCTGATGAAGCTCAGAGGTGGAGTTGGCTTGATTTGAAGTGTGGAGTAAGTTGTCTTTTTAATGGGGCTCCCCTATTTTTAGTTTGAGTAAATCCAAAAATGGAGAGGTTGAAATCACTCTAGAAAGCTTGGGATCACTTGTCAGTAGCTCCTCTGGCTTCCCTTAGCTCAATCGAGTATGAGAGTGTGCAAATGAAATCAAATTAGGGGGAGTATATCTCCCCCTAGAGCAATCAGACAGTCAAGCAAGGAGATGCTTTTTGATCCAATTGACCCTATTCAATGGGTTATTTGATCTATTTAGAGTGGCATGGTAATTAGTTTTGGCCATAGGAGGAGTGGGTGAGGTGGCCATGTGCTCAAATAAGGTGGAGGGAGGATTCCATATGGCCATTTTTAAAGAAGGTGGTCAATTTTGGGTTTGGGTTGGGTTTGGCTCAGCCAAACCCATTGGGTTATGTACACTAGGTCCATTAGTGACCATTTGGTCCACTAAGAGAATGCCAAGTGTCCATGAAAAAGAAATTGATCAAATTTCAAGTGGTTTTGATTTTGGGTTACCCTATGGCCTAAGGGTAAAATGGTCATATGGCTTGGGTTTTAATTTGAATATGTTTTTTATGTTAGAAAAATGGGTTAGGCAAAGTTTCATTAGATGTGGAATTAGTTTGATGTGATTTAGCTCATGTTGCCCCATTTAGGTCAAAATGGGTCAACTTGGGTCAAGTTGACCAATTGGTCAAATTGGTTCAAACCAATAGTTTGGTCAAGTTCATATGACCATTTGAAATGTTTTGGTGACTTTGTTTTGATTCAACTTAGTTTATATTTAATTTTGGCTCAATTGAGTTCATTTAGGTCAAATGGGTCAAGTTGACCAATTTGACCTATTTGACTTATTTGGCTTAGGTCATGGGTTGGTTCACGTTTGGTTGATCATATGAAATGGATTGGTATCTTTGTTTTCAATTAATTTGGTTTATATTTGAGTTTGGCTCAATTTTACCTTTAAAGTCAAGTTGGGTTCAAGGTCAATTATGGTATGTTAGGTCTAGTTGGCCAATTGAGGCTTTGGTCAAGTTCAACAATCAATTTGGAATGAACTTGACCCATTGGTTTCAATCAATTTGGCTTAGATAAAGTTTTGGCACATTTTGACTTTTAGCTCAAGTTGGGTCAACTTGGGTCAAGTGGCCAATTGGGCTAGGCTAGGCTCAAATGTTGACTTGGTCAAGTTCAAACATTGATCATGAATGAACTTAAATCATTGGTTTCAATCAATTTGTCCTATGATGGATTTTGGCTATGTTGGGTTTCATTTTGGCTAAGTGTTGCCTTGGTCAACCCTTAGGTTTGACTTGGTTTGACCCAATTTGAGTGATTGATCATCTCATGATGATTGTTGATCATGATGAGAGGCTTAGGTGGGCTTAGTTCAATCCAATTTGGTTGGGATTAAAATTTGGCTCATAAGGGTACTTTAGGTCACTTTGGGTCAAGTGAGCCTAAGTGGGTCAAATGGCTTGATCAAGGCTTGAATCAAGTTTGATTGAACTCACATTTGGCCTTATGATTGAAATATAAATCCATTTGCAAGTGATTTGAAGTCAAATGGGTTTTGATTCAATTGACAATTTCAAGTTCAAGGGGTGAACATGAGTTTGACTTAGGTTTGATTTTTTAAATTGAGTTTTGATTTGGTGATTGAAGTTTGTGTTTATATTTGGATTCATGATTGAAGGATTGATTGAATCTTGAAAAAAAATCAAGGGTTTGGCTTTATTTGAAATTGATTTGGCTAAGTACAAGATTTTGGCTTGAAAGGCTTAGGTTGGATTTTGATTGAATTTGAGTTTGATTTTTGGAGTTGATTTTGGTAGTTTAAATTGATGTTTCATTTATATTTGTGAATATAAATGTGAATATGAATGGGATATGAGAAAATTTCAAGGATTTGAAGTGGTTTGAACTTTATCTAGGCTAAGTCCTTAAGAGGGAATCAAAGGACTTAAGAAAGATTTTTTATTTTGGATTTAGTTTGATTTATTTGAATTTATATTTCATTTATATATGTGAATATAGATGAGAATATAAATGGGTTGTGAGAAAATTTCATGAATTTAAATTGATTTAGGTTTGATTTAGGCTAAGTCCTTAAGAGGGGATTAATGGACTTAGAAAAGATTTTGAACTTGGTATTTCAATCATGGGCTTCATTCATAAGTTTCATTCATTTGGCATTGATTTGAGTTTGGAGAAAATCAATCAAGCTGGAATTGATTTAGGTTTGATGTTGATTTGATTTGGAGTTTGACTTGAAGGAAGGAAGTAAGGAATGTGGTTTAAGCTATAGGGTAGGAAAATTTTCCTAACACCCCTAAGGCATGACCTATTCCTATGGCTAACTCTTCTAAGTCTCTATGGCTAGGTTGAGTGTCCACCTAATCACTAGATGTGTCTTAAGACTAAGGATCTCTTAAAGTCTAAGAAGAGTTCTATGTCTAAGATGGAGGGGTTGAGAGCTCATCCTAAAAATGAGATCAACGAAAGGCACCCAATATGTGTGGTGTGACAAGGAACATCTATTGGTGTTGACAAATGATCAACAACATCATCATCGCACTAAATGTAAACATCTACTCCTAACCTGAGGTGTAGAATGAATCCAAAGCTTAGTGCAATGTGGCTCTACTTGTGTCAAGGACATAAGAGAGTGAAGGAGGAATCCACTAGGGATATAGTATGTGAACCTTCCACTAGGGAAGTAGGTTTAAGTCATCCACAAGGGGATGAGAGGTTTTATTTGAGTTGAGTCTCACTAGGGAGAAATTTGATTTATTTAATTAAGTTCCACTAGGGAAGAGGGTTGAATTTATTTCAATTTATTGTTTATTTAATTGTGTTTATTTTGACTCCATCGGGGATAGACAAGTGAACTCTCCACTAGGGAAGTGAGTTCAAGTCATCCACAAAGTGAAGAAAGGTTGTGAAATCTACTGAGGGGTTAGAATTCTGGATCAGCTGGTGAAATAGAAAGATTTGCATCTCACTTAGGAGAAGCAAAAGATTGGATTTAGATTGATTGATTATTTTTGTTTGTTTCAGATTTTTAATTTTGGATTTCGTAATGGACCTTATTGGTTTGTGAGGGATTGTACTAAGTAGGAGCCATGGAGGCCTAGACCTAACTCAGATTTACCAATCCAAAGGGGTAGTCTACTAAACACATAGTGGGACTAGCCAACCAAAGGGATGCCTTCTAGTGTGCAGCAGTTGTACTAAGAAGAAAGTATAATAGACTTACATCCTTTAAGTAGGGACCATTTGCTAGAGTGATCTATTGGCAAGGAAACAGATTGAACCCAACCTAGGACTGACTATTGAGTGAATGCTATTGAGGGACTTAGATCAACTCAAAGATAGTCAAGGATTAATTACATTTTTAGATTTGTTTTGATGGGTCTCGTTAGTTTATGATGGATTGCACTAAGTAGGGGCCACAGAGGCCTAGACCTAACTCAGACTTATCAATCCAAAAGGAATAGTCTACCAACCATAAGGTAAGACTATCCAACCTAGGGGATGCCTTTCAGTTTGTAATGGTCAAGTTTTAAAAAAAAAGTGCGGAGACTCACATCTTCTAGAAATAAGAAAACACCAGGGTGATCGGTTGCTTTGGGCAACAAATCGGACCCGACCTAGGACTGACTATTGAGTGAATGCCACTGGGGGACTTGAATCAGCTCAAAGATAGTCAAAGATTATTTTCATTTTAAATTTGCTTTGATGAATTTCATTGGTTTGTGATGGATCACACTGAGAAGAAGCTTATATAAGCCTAGACATATCTCAGATTTACTGAACCAAAGGGAGTAGCTCCCTAGCCTATAAGAGAACAATCCGACCAAAGGAGTGCCTTTCGATTTACAGTGATCAATTTAAGGGACGAAAGCTCAGGGACTCACATCTTCCACTATAAAAGATAACTGGGGTGATCGGTTGCTTTGGGCAAGAAATTGAACCTGACCTAGGCTTCCTATTGGTTTGCGACAGTCATGCTAGAAAGAATGCATCATAATCTTACATCTTCCAAAGCAGAATGGCGGTCGGGGTAACCTGCTTATGGTAAAATAGATTGAACCTGACCTAAGAGTGGCTATGGAGTGAGTACCGACCTGGGGATTTATCTCAACTTAGGTAGTTAGCTAATTCCTATAGGGAGTTCTGCTGACACTGTCCTAAAGATAGGATGCTTGCTTGGGAAAAGGCGGCCTTCAGGGGATTAAATTCCTAATCCACAAGTGAATATTTGTTTATTTATTTGTTTAGTTTGTTTATCATGGACCATGTTAGTTTGCGATGGATCAAACTGAGAAGGAGCTTATATCAGCCTAGACCTATCTCAGATTTATTGAACCAAGGGAGAATCTGCACATCCGCTGAACAAATTCTCCAACCACAGGGGTGGCTACTAGGAAAGGGGGATTGTTCAATCCAAGAGTAACCCGGGTAGTGTCTAAATGGGGTCACAAAGGATGTGATCCAAATAAAATGCCGCAGGAGAGGGGTCGCTAAGGGCTTAATCCAAAACCCTGGAGAAGATGACATGGCTAGTCATATATCAAATAGGTATTCGGTGGCCAACTCAAGGAGAAAGCTCGGGACTCATATCTGCCAAGAGTGGTGTCCATCGGGTGAGTCGAGATCGCATAAATAACATCAACCAACCTAAGGTGCCCGATTTGCAATCACTATGAAGAAAGCTCGGGACTCACATCCTCATATAGGAATGGATCGGATAGTCTGCTCTTGACTTGACAAGTGACATCCGACTTAGGGCGACTATTGAGTGAATTGCACTGGGGGACTTATATCAACTCAAATGTAGTCAAGAGGAAAGGAACCTCTGGGGGACTTATCCTAAACCTCAAATATACTCGACCTAGTTAGATCATGATGATTAGTTCAAGAAGAAAGCTCGGGACTCACATCTTCTTAAATAAAATCAACATGAGGTAGCTTACTGGCTGGGCAGCAAGGACTACCATACTAATAAGGAGCTCGTTGGTTTATAATGATCACTTTAGGAAGAAAGCACGGGGACTCACATCCTCCAATAAATGATCATCAAGTGTCGTAGGGGGCTTTCTCCCACATAAAAGTATCCCGAGACAAAAGACATGTGTTTATTTTTGTGCTTATGTTAAAGGAAATAGGATGCCTCTGGGGGACTCTTACACTTACCTTAAACATGCTTGGGGATTTTAATGAAGTAGTGTCATGGATGGCAAATGGGAATTCCCACTAAGAAAGGATGCCACTCGAGTTCTCTTACACTTGACTTAATTGTGCTAATCAAAATAGAATGCCTCTAGGGTTCTCTCACACCTATTCTAGTAGCGTCGGGGAAATGTGTTTGATTATGTTTGTGTTGTGAGAGAGGGATATGATGCCACAGGGGGACTCTTACACCTACCATAAATAAGTCATGGATTCACAAGACAAGAAAACAACGCTTCAAAAGAAGAGAAGATTTTGATAAAATGGAATCAAATTTTTGTTGATTGATAGAATTATTTTCAAACATGATTTTTTTTATGAGTAATATTTCTTTTCAAATAGAGCCCATTAATTGGAAGCATCGAGTGTTCCCCTTTACAATCAATAAGCCAATAAGGTCCTTCTTGGTAGGCCTTCTCTAGGACATAGGGGCCTTCCCAAGTGGGTTCAAACTTGCCTCCCATCTTTCAACAGGCAACAATTGGTCTCCTTAGGACTAACACAAGTTTTTCTACTTGGAAAGACCTAGGGTGGACCAACTTGTTATGAGCTTGAATCATTTTGTCCTTGTACAACTCGAGATTTTGACATTCCTGTAGATGATTATCCTCCAAATCTTTGAGCTCTTCTAACTGCAACTTTGCATTCTGCTCTATAGTGATCTTGCTACCCAATTCTATCCTTAGTGATGGGAGTTTAACTTCTAAAGGAAGAACGGCTTTAGACCCATATATTAAGAAAAATGGGGCAGACTGAGTCGGAGTTCGATATGTGGTGCGGTAGGCCCACAAAGCTTCAACCAACTGCTCGTTCCACTATCATTTGTTGTCATCAAGAGTCTTCTTCAGTATATAGATGAGGGTTTTTTTTATGCTTCCGCTAAGCTATTAGTGCTAGGATAGTAGATGGTGAAGTATCTCCAATCTACATTGTGTCTTCTGGCAAAGCTGTTGATATAAGTGCTTTTGAATGTAGTACCATTATTTGATATAATTCATCAAGGCACCCTGAACCTATAAATGACATAGTTCCTAAAAAACTAAAGCACTTGGTGAGCTGTGACCTCTCTGAGTGGGATGGCTTCTGCCACTTGAAAAAGTAGTCGGTGGCAACTAAGATGAACTAATGCCCCTTGGAAGAAAGAGGATCAATTGGACCCATAATGTCGGTACCCCAACACTCAAATGGCCATGAGGCTAATGTAGGGTGTAGAATATTGGGTGGTTGATGGAGGACCACACTGTGAACCTGACATTGATGGCTTCTCCTAGCTACATCCATGCAGTATTAATCATCGAAGGCTGGTAATATCCTAGTCTCTTGATCTTCATCTTCATCTTCAGACTAGATTGATGTACTCCGCATAGACCTAAATATATCTCAGTTACAATGCCATGGGCTTCATGTTTATCTAAACAACATAAGCACATCTGGTCAAAGGACCAACGATACAGGGTGTCATTAATGAGAGCATAGAAGAGAGCTCTTTGTTTCACCTGATGGGCTTGTGACATTTCTTGAGGTAGTTTGTCGGTGTTAAAATAGTCTATGAATAGTTGCCTCCAATCCAGCTCCTTGTCCTTATAGGCAACGACAACCTCCCCTTCAAGAGAAAGTCTCTTGATGAGTTCAGCATCAATAAGGGATAGGACTTGTCTATTTTGGACCCTTTATTGGAATGGACTCATCTTTGGACATGCCAATTCTTTGACAAGTTTGGCCAAAGCATCTGCTATTGCATTCTCCACTTGGGGAACATTGTAGATGATGATTTCAGAGAATTGGGCCAACAGCTTCATGGTATACTCGTGGTAATGGCGAAGCTTGGGTTTGAGAACCTTGTAGGACTCGACAATCTGGTTGATGACCAACTTAGAATCCCTAAAGATGTTGATGCTCTTGACATTAATTTTGATGGCTAACTCCAGATCAGCAATCAAATCCTCATACTCAGCTTCGTTATTGGTGTAAGGGTTGAAAAGATAGTATGAGAATCTCATCACATCATGGTTTAGAGTTAAGAGAATTATTCCTACCCCTGCCTTTCCTGGAAGAGTAGATCATGGTGCTTCCACTTTATGAAAAGAAGCTGCACCATAAAATTATATCTCCCATCTGCTATCGCCTCCCTAAGTTCATGATTTGTTCATCGGAGATGCCACTGGGAGAATCGTGGGTGTGATGCTAAGAAATCTGCTAGTGCTTGTCCTTTTATCGCATGGAGGGGTACAAATGTGAACTGTGAGAGAATCATGGACCATCACACTAAATGTCTGAATAGCATTGGCCGTGTCATGAGGTACTGCAGTGGATTGGTTCTGGAGATCAAGTTTACCTTATGAGAAAGCATGTAGTGCCATAGCTTTTGGGAGGCAAAGATCAAAGCTAGGAATCAAATGATAGCTAAGGTAGTATAGAGCGCTCTCCTTTTCTTCTTCATTGGCTTGGACTAACAAAGCACTGAGAGAGTCATCCAATATAGCAGTGTAAAGGATGAGTGTCCTGCCTGGGATAGGGTTGCTAGAACTGGTGACTTCACCAAATACCGCATGTCTTACACTTGTCATCCCACTTAAACTTGGCATCCTTTTTGACAAGTGCTAAAAATAGCTTGCATCTCTCTGATATGTTGGAAATAAAGCATCTTAGATATGCCAACTATCCTTTAAAAGATCTGAGTTGAGTTAAACTTTTAGGAGGTGATATTTCAAAGATAGCTTTAATCTTTTCTGGATCTAATTCTATTCCCTGGTGTCAGATAATAAATCCAAGGAATTTCCCTGAAGCTACTCCGAATACACACTTCAGGGGATTCATTTTGACATTATATTATCTTAATTGTTAGAAACTACCCTCAAGTCAAAGAGATGGTCTTCCTTTTCTCTACTCTTGACTACTAGATCATCAATACAGCACTCAACCTGATGATGGATGAGTTTGTTGAAGATCTGAGTCATGGCCCATTGGTATGTAGCACCAGCATTTTTAATGCTGAAAGGCATGACCTTATAACAGAATATTCTGATCAGGTTCAGAAAGTAGTGTTTCTTTCATCTTCATGAGACATCTTAATTTGGTTATAGCTAGATGACCCATCCATGAAAGAGAAGATTGCATGAGATGAGGCGATGTCCACCATTAGTTCTGGTATAGGAAGAGGAAACTCATCCTTAGGACATGCCTTATTTAAGTCCCTGAAATCAACGCATATGTGAATTTGTCCATTCTTCTTTTTAACTGGGATGACACTAGCTAACCAAGTAGGATATTTTTCTTCTTTGATGAAACCAACATCTATCAGTTTCTTGACTTTAGAAATGACTTATTGTTTGATTTCTAATCGCATGAGTTTAGGAGCTTCCTTGATAGGGTTAGCGCTAGGATCTATTGCTAGCTTGTGGACTACTACGTCAGGAGATAATCCACGTATCTCTTCATAACTCTGTGCAAAGCAGTCCTTAAACTTAGTTAATAGCCTAACTAAGTTATTAGTTTCTTCTTCATTCAGCAACGAACAGATGTATGTCAGAGGATTTTCTTCCATCCCGAGATTGATTTCTTTAATCTTATCAATTATTGAATGGATCTCCTCTTCAAATTCTGGCAGTGCATCTTTGATTTGGAGATCATCTGGATCATCTGAGATTTCTAAACACACGTCCTCATAAGAGTTAGTGTTGTGTGAAAAGAATCTATCAGACTCCAAATGATTGGTAACAGCAAAGCAGTAATCATCATCATCGACTAGACCCACTATACAGAATCCTAGTCCTGCTCTTGATTGTGCTTCTCTGCCTATATTATTCCACAACTTCTTAAAATACTCTGACCTGTGCTTGGACCATGTATGAGGAACCAAACCTTTCTGTATAAGATTATGAACACAAGGTGAGTAAAAGTCAAATGATAATTCCATTAATTCTTTGTATGAATTCTTCTCAAGTTCTACATCAATTTCAGGACTTGAGGAGGATGATCCTAAAAAGAATTTCTTCAGCTTCATATCACTAGAAGACTTAGGGGCTTCCTTAACTACTAAACCTTCAACTTTCTGGAGTGAAAGTGAGGTTAGAGCTATGGTTCCTAACTGGTGCCTGATAGCTTTACATGCATTTTATTCGAATACTTTGCTTTTTCTGGAGACCTGGTCTTCATCACTGTCTGGGTCGAGTGTCACCTCCAATGAAACCTGCTGATAGGGGTTGGTTGGTATGCTAATCACATTAAACTCATCCTCTGGACTGGATTTCAATTCTATGTGAATAGTAAGGGTACTCATGAACTGAACATAACCCTCCGATGGCCAACTAGGGTCTTCCACCTTTGAATCGCTCTTGCCTCTCCACCTTTGCCTAGTGGAGGTTGAGTCATCCTACTCACATGTATATATAAAAGAATGAATTATGGGTGGAATGTGATATGTGGATCTATTTCTTCTTTAATTCCCCTTTCTTGTTCACTTGGATTTTCCTTTTTCTTTTCTTTTTCTTTTGCCTATTCTTTTTCTTCATTTTCTTTTTCTTTTGAATTTGAGTTTTGTCCAACTTCACGAGAAAGGGTGTTTTGAGGAAGATAGTAGGTCGCATCCTCATATATCCCAACCTCTCTAACTAAAAATTCCTTTTCATCTCCTTTGACACAGTACTTAATCCCATCCTTCCTAAACTTGATGCACTGATGAAAAGAGGATGGAATTATCTTATTCTGATGTATCTAGGGCCTATCGAGCAAAGCGGTGAACGAAGTATTTGAATCAATGATGTAAAACTTGGATTCAGTCTTCCAGTCACCTATCTCCAAAGGCAAAGCTATGGAACCTAAAGTCTGCTCACCATGTTCATTGAATCCTCTCAACATACTCCGATCTCCTCAGAGTATGGAGATGTCGATCCTCAAATAGGTAAGGGTCTTTAGACTCATAATGTTCACCGATACACCAGGATCGATGAGAACTGACAAGCCCCATGCCCATGTCAATTGTAATGAGGGATGGTTGTGCTATGTCCCTGTAGGTTTTCATCTGTGAAGAAGATCCCAGCTTCTCTGGAATAATGTGCCTCATAATAAGAGTGAGCTGCATCTCGATTAAGGAGAGACTTGATTAATGATGCCCTCATTCTTGATGCATAAGCAAGATCAGATATGCTTAACTTGGGATGATTCTTATGTGAAGACATCATTGTTCCTGGGGAGGAGATTCCACATCCAATGTAGCATCTCGTAGGACATTCCATCCTCAAAAGACTGTTTTCTATCTAGACTGGAGTTTAGAAACATCCACAAATAATGAAATTCTTAGATTCTTACTAGGGATGAAATTCTGAGTACCAAAATCAGAATAATGGAGATTCTTAAACAGATGATTAAGTTATTAAAGGTGATGAGATTGAGTGAAAATAACTCGGATCAAGTTGTAAGCCTTAAATACCGCTGTCCTAGAGTTATTGAGGTCTCAGAACAACCCTGAAGCACATGTAATTGCAAACAAGCAAAGCTGCAATAAGTAAATGATAAGAATATCCCAAGTTCTGGCTTTGAAAATTTATCAGAAACTAAGATATAAACTCAGATGACTATAGCACGAGTCTTGAAGCTATATTCAAGCCAGTCCTTAAATTTGAAGCAATCCTCCAAAACATGACCTAGTAGATGATGGTAGGGGCAAAAGTTAGGATCATGGCTTTTTCCCACTTCCTCCAGTCTCCTAGGTTTTGGTAGCTGAAAATCAGGCTTCTTTAAGAGATTCCTAAAGATCTTCCTGATTACCTCCCTCTTAAATTAATAAGGCTTGTTAAGTTTATCCAAAAGAGTGGGTGGACCATAACTACCTGGCGGCGTGTATGTGTATCACTGCTGCTAATGATGTGGCTGAGGAGGAGGCAGAGTAGGCCATGGAAGTGGATGGCTCTACCTGGTAGAGGAGGTGGAAGCATCTACATAATGAGGTCTCAAACCTCTCTGCCTGCTTCCCCTTATCCACTGCTGTCACCTGTCAGTGCCCTGGGCTTCTTCTCATATACCTTCTACGATTTTGGCTTTATTGGTATGTCTGGAGAAGGTAATTGTTTGGCTTCTCCTTGTAATCTAGCCGTCTTATGGATTAATTTCTCAAATATTTTGATGGTGAATCCCTTAAGCATGAAGGTGACCGAGCCATATATTCTTTAAAAGAATCTCAATGGCATGTTATTCAGACAGCTAAAGTTCACATTTCATACTCAGGTTACACCATCTGAGAATGTAGTCAACAAAGGACTTACCTGGGTGTTGTTGTGCTACAACGAGAATTGACCCCTTTGGCTCCAAGAAACCTCTTGATAAAGTTACTCTAACTCAACAAAGTCTTTCAACTATTAGGAAGTTGATACCAATCAAAAGCTATCCCTACTAGTCTACAAAAGAGATGGAAGAGTAAGGGCTTGGGTTGGCTAAGTTTGACTTGAATGAAGGAAGGTGAGGAATGGTTGCTCTAGGCAAATTTTCCTAACACTCCTAAGGCATGATGACCCTCTTAACTCTTCTAAGTCTCTAGGGCTAGGTTGAGTGTCCACCTAATCACTAGATGTGTCTTAAGACTAAGGAACTCTTAAAGTCTAAGAGAAGTCTTTTGTTTAAGATGGAAGGGTTGAGAACTCATTCTAAAAATGAGGTCAACACAATCAAATAAGAAAATTCATGTTATGGGGGTCTTCATTTCTTCTTTTCTTCTTTCTTCTTTCTTCTTTCTTCTTTCTTCTTTTGGTTCCTTCTTTTGGATGGTTGTATGTAGGTGTTCCAAAGGCTTCACATGGTACATAAGATGTAATCTTATGACCAATGCTCATCCTAATCCCCCATAACATTCATTCCAAAAATCTAATTGCAAAAATTACATGAAAAGGAAAAGTAAATCTAACTAACACCTACAAAACAAAGATTAGCTAAACAAATCATACAAATCTCGAGCATGTATATTGGACTTAGCACCCCACACATGGGTGACTAAGTTCACCGCCTAGGGTATACACCGACACAGAGCATTTATATTTTATTACATTCCTCAAGCACAATCCCCTACATAAAATAATGATTAGATTGAATCGTCCTACCATTCATTCTATGCACATTCACCATAACATCCAGACTAGAAAAAACACATCACAAAATAAAGCCATACACCATCTAACATAGAAGAAGTGACTTAACCTAATGTGTGTGCTTTAAAAGGTTTGTGTGGTATGCTTAGCTATGGCTTTAAGGTTTAAATTTCCTAAGTGTGAAGATGTTCAACTTAGATGATTGGTTTCATTTAAGTTATTTAGTTGATTTGGGTTGATTTTATTTTGTGTTTTGGTTTGGTTTAAGTGAATCCTTCAATTAGTTACTAAGTTTTAAAGAGAGGGAAAAGAGAAGAGAACTTCTCTTTCTTTCCCTACCTTAAGTAATTTCTAAAGTGGATTCATATTTGATTTTATTTAGTGAATGTTTTATTATGTGTTTTAATTAATCCTAAGTTTATATTTTGTCTAAACAAACATATTCAAAAAGAAAGTCATTTTAAGATTAAAAAAAGTGAATTAATATCACAAAACACACATCACTTCACTTCTTTCCCAACATGTATAACATGCATATGAATGAATCTTAAACATATCTTTACATATAAATGAAAATGTTTAGCACACTCTATGATGAATTCCAAGAAATATTACTTAAGAAAATTGGAATGCTTTATGATATATGATTTTCATTAAGTAAAAAAATGAGGGATTTCTTTTGTCCATTATTCACATGCACATGTATATGTATAAAAGGCATAAGTGAGTACAGTGCCATTGTTAACACCAAGTAAGATACTACTTAGGGCTACTTAAAGCCCTCGAACGGGTTGTCGGACTAATATACCACTTTCCTTAAATACAAACACATGCATAAAAGAAATGAATGGAAAAAAGAAAGATGCAAAGAGTTTGTATTTGTTTATTTATTTTGTTTATGCAATTTATATGTACAAGTGTGGATGTCCTTCTTAGGTAATAGCATAGAATTGATAAGAATAGGGTTAGGCAAGTGTTGTGTTCTTTTCAAATAAACTATACACTTTGTCAAATCCTATTCAAAACTATGCTAAAAGGAAAGAGAAGAAAAACTACACTATGCACATCTTCATATTTATATTCACATGCAAGCTTATAAATAATTATAAGTACCATACTTTCAGTTTTAGGTGTTTGATTTATAGAATTTGAAAATAGTTTTGAATTTGATAGTGATAATAACCATTCATATTCTTACTTTAGACAAAATATGCAATTTGACATAAACAAAACATTTCACTTTCAATTTGATTTTTAAAAGCATGAATGCATGAAATTCATATGACATACACATGTGGCATGTTAGGAAAGAACTAAAGTGATGAAAGCATGTAAACAAATTCACCCTAATTAATTCTTGAAGACAATCTTAAGAAATAAGAAAGCTTAAAGCAAATCAAGTTATTTTTAAGGAAGGTTTGATTTTATTTTGAGTTTCATTTAATTTTAGAAATATGAGGTAAGTTTGTTGCTCCTAACCCATTCCCACATAAACAAAACATTTCACTTTCAATTTAATTTTTAAAAGCATGAATGCATGAAATTCATATGGCATACACATTTGGTATGTTAGGAAAGAACTAAAGTGATGAAAGCATGTAAACAGATTAACCCTAATTCATTCCTAAAGACAATCTTAAGAAATAAGAAAGCTTAAAGAAAATCAAGTTATTTTTAAGGAAGGTTTGATTTTATTTTGAGTTTGATTTAATTTGAGAATTATGAGGTGAGTTTGTTGCTCCTAACCCATTCCCATATATGTTTGTTGATTTAGTTTATTCTTAGGATTATTAGATGATTTGTATAAGTTGTTTCGGTTAAGGTATGAATTAAATGTGTTAATTATCCCTTGCCTACACCACCTTAGCATAGTTAATCAAATAATTATGAGCCAATGATATGACATAAAATCACAAAAAGAATTTAAATTAGCAATGCACCTAGGAAAGAAAGGTACCTAATGCAATTATCTCATGATTAATGATTAATTAAGCTAAGGGATTTAAGTTAAGTAATTTCATAACCCCTCTCACACAGGTGAGTTGGATTTTGATTTCTTTAATGTACTTAGGTTATAAAACACCTAAGCATCTACCCAAGATAATTAATTGAGATTTGAAAAGTTTTAGAATTTTATGGAATTAATTAAGGGGGTAATTAGTGAATTAACCCTTAATTAAGGTTGGATTAAGGAAGAAAGGGGGGTTTAAGGAATATCTTAAGGAAAGTATCCCAAAATTATTCCCTAAATCTCATATTTGCTTAAGAAAAACTTAATTGACTCAATCAGAGGGTTAGACCACTAATTATACCCTTAATTAATATTACTTATATTAAGAGAGTGATTAAGGAATGAACTAACAATTCCTCTAATTAAGCCACCAATAAATCCCAAGAAAATTAGGAGAGGCAGGAGTCATCCCACTAATTATGCACAAGAAGTTTGGGATTAATCAGTGGAGTAATTAGAGGGTAATTAATAAAATAACATTCCCAATAAAACCCAAATCCAGAGAAAAGCATTATTCAAAATCCATTGAAATCATTTTTAGATATTCTATGTTCAATTATATATCCGATGTAATTTATTTCATATTTTCTAATTTTTCTAGGCTTAGATATGAATTTAGGAAGTTTCCATGGTTAATTAGGTGATTTAATAGCCTAATTAATGTTTAATCCCATCGGCACCACGTGGACCACTGACGCGGCATGCGCTTTCCACATGGTGCAATGGGATTCGATATTTAAGTTGTCACATTGTAGCGCCGTGCTTTCTCCTCACCCATCCGATCAAGGATCGGATGGTTGAGGTTAAAGCCGTGATTTTACGAGATCAAACGATAAGATCTACGTGTCTTTGATCAGCATCGTCCATCCAAAATGCATGGATGGACGGCCCATGATTCTTCCCTGTTCTTCTCTATGAGGAATGTACATCATCCATCTTCTAGGAGAAGATCCGAGCTCAATTAAGCTCATATTGGATTGAAACTCAACCCACACCATCTAAATGGAAAGGGGATCACATATAATGGCTAGAATCTCATGGGGTGACACTTTATTTCACAAAGGACCAAACCACATTGAAATTATGCTCGGTTTAATGGCATACCTCACCAGAGGTGATCACCAGTGCTCGATTCCCTTGGAGAAGCTTCGTCTAGTGGAGACGAAGCTTTCTTGAGAGTTTGAGGCCTTGAGATTGGATGGATCCTTCTATGGGTCAAGTCCACCCTCACTTGAGCTCAGTCTTGATCAAGAGTGATCCTCCCTTGCCTTTGGAACTTGGGAAAGAGCTTGGGTGAATTTGATTTGATCCTTTGATGAAGCTTAGAGGAGGAGTTGGCTTGATTTGAAGTGTGGAGTAAGTTGGCTTTTCAATGGGGCTCCCCTATTTTTGATTTGAGTAAATTCAAAAATGGAGAGGTTGAAATCACTTTAGGAAGCTTGGGATCACTTGGAAATGGCTCCTTTGGCTTCCCTTAACTCAATCGAGTATGAGAGTGTGCAAATAAAATCAAATTAGGGGGAGTTTATCTCCCCTTAGAGCAATCGGACAGCCGACCAAGGAGATGTTATTTTGATCCAATTGACCCTATTTATTGGGTTGTTTGATCTATTTAGAGTGGCATGGCATTCAATTTTGGCCAGAGGAGGAATGGGTGAGGTGGCCATGTGCTCAAACAAGGTGGAGGGAGGATTCTATGTGGCCATTTTCAAAGGAGATGGTCAATTTTGTGTTTGGGTTGGGTTTGGCTGACCCAAACCCATTGGGTTATGTGCACTAGGTCCATTAGTGACCATTTGGTCCACTAAGAGGATATCAAGTGTCCATGAAAAGGAATTGGCCAAATTCCAAGTGATTTTGATTTTGGGTTACCCAATATCCTAGGGGTAAAATGGTCATTTGGCTTGGGTTTCAATTTGAATATGTTTCTTATATTTGAAAAATGGGTTAGGCCCAGTTTCATTGGATTTGGAATTGGTTTGATGTGATTTGGCTCATGTTGGCCCATTTAGGTCAAAATGGGTCAACTTATGTTAAGTTCACCAATTGGTAAAATTGGGTCAAACCAAGGGTTGGGTCAAGTTCATATGATGATTTGAAATGTTTTGGTGGCTTTGGTTTGATTCAATTTGGTTTATATTTGGTTTGGTTTAATTGAGTTCATTTAGGTCAAATGGGTCAAGTTGACCAATTTAACTCACTTGACCTATTTGGCTTAGGTCATGGGTTGGTTCATATTTGGTTGGTCATATGAAATGGATTGGTATCTTCATTTTCAATCAATTTGGTTTATATTTGAGTTTGGCTCAATTTGACCTTTTAGGTCAAGTTTGCTCCAAGGTCAATTGGGCTAGGTTAAGTTTAGTTGGCCAATTGAGGCTTTTGTCAAGTTCAACAATCATTTTGGAATGAACTTGATGCATTAGTTTCAATCAATTGGCTTAAATCAAGTTTTGACACATTTTGACTTTTTAGGTCAAGTTGGATCAACTTGGGTCAAGTGGCCAATTGGGCTAGGTTAGGCTCAAATGTTGACTTGGTCAAGTTCAAACATTGATCATGAATGAACTTAAATCATTGGTTTCAATCAATTTGGCCTATGATGGATTTTGGCTATGTTGGGTTTCATTTTGGCTAAGTGTTGACTTAGTCAACCCTTAGGTTTGACTTGGTTTGACCCAATTTGAGTGATTGATCATCTCATGATGATTGTTGATCTTGATGAGAGGCTTAGGTGGGCCTAGTTCAATCCAATTTGGTTAGAATTAGAATTTAGCTCATAAGGGTATTTTAGGTCACTTTGGATCAAGTGAGCCTAAGTGGGTCAAATGGCTTGATCAAGGCTTGAATCAAGTTTGATTGAACTCACATTTGGACTTATGATTGAAATATAAATTCGTTTGCAAGTGGTTTGAAGTCAAATGAGTTTTGATTCATTTGACAATTTCAAGTTCAAGGGGTGAACATGAGTATGACTTAGTTTTGATTTTTGAATTGAGTTTTGATTTGGTGATTGAAGTTTGTGCTTATATTTGGATTCATGATTGAAGGATTGATTGAATTATGAAGAAAAATCAAGGGTTTGGCTTGATTTGAAATTGATTTGGCTAAGTTCAAGATTTTTACTTGAAAGGCTTGGGTTGGATTTTGATTGAATTTGAGTTTGATTTTTGGAGTTGGTTTTGGTTGTTTGAACTTATATTTCATTTATATTTGTGAATATAAATGAGAATATGAATTGGTTATGAGAAAATTTCCAAGGATTTGAAGTTGTTTGAACTTGATCTAGGCTAAGTATTTAAGAGGGAATCAAAGGACTTAAGAAAATTTTTTATTTTGGATTTGAATTTTGAATTTAGTTTGATTGATTTGAATTTATATTTCATTTATATATGTGAATATAAATGAGAATATAAATGGGTTGTAGAAAATTTCATGAATTTAAATTGATTTATGTTTGATTTAGGCTAAGTCCTTTAAAGGGGATTAAAGGACTTAGGAAAGATTTTAAACTTGGAATTTCAATCATAAGTTTCAATCATTTGGCATTAATTTGAGTTTGGAGAAAATCAATCAAGCTGGAATATATTTAGGTTTGATGTTGATTTGATTTTGAGTTTGACTTGAAGGAAGGAATTAAGGAATGTGGTTTAAGCTATAGGGAAGGCAAATTTTCCTAACACCCCTAAGGCATGACCTATTCTTATGACTAACTCTTCTAAGTCTCTAAGGCTAGGTTGAGTGTCCACCTAATCACTAGATGTGTCTTAAGACTAAGGATCTCTTAAAGTCTAAGAGGAGTCCTATGTCTAAGATGGAGGGGTTGAGAGCTCATCCTAAAAATGAGGTCAACAGCTGCCGAGGGTTTCCACTGCCATCAAAGATCTTGAAGGTTGGTGGCACAAAACCCTTAGGATATTGGACTACACCGAATTCCTCTAAGTAGAGTCTACCTTTTGGAACATATGAGTGACCTTGGGCTTGCACCAATGCTTCATTCACTTGTTGTTCCACCATATGCGTTATATCTCTTTCAAGCATGGAGGTACTATCTGTAACCTTCCTATGCAAACTGCCACTATCCTGGTCCACGGGAGATGTGCCCTTGGGCTAATCTAGAACATGCAACAACCCAGGGTGGTCGGCCTCTAAGGGAGTAGGTTGTAGTGATGGAGCCTGGCCTTGAAGTGCTAGGACTACCGCTAACAAGTCTTCAACTCTTTTCTCTATCTTACTGATATGCTCATCTCTCTGCCTTAGTTGCTGATGAAGGTGTTGGGTTAAATGAGTTGTGTCTTCTTTCTCAACTACAACACCCTCCTAGCTATGCTGATCCCTAAGGAGGGAACCCCTAGTGTCGACCATATGGACTTCTATTGAGTCCTCCAAGAGATCATCCTCTTCTGGATCAAAACTAACCCTAGCATCCTCCTCGTCAGAATAATCTCCCCTGAGGAGTTCCCTCTTCTCAATGAAGTGCTAAGTGGGGATCTCATCTAAAGAGCAGTCTAATCGTACAGGGACAAACACTCACTGTTGATCGATAGTGGGGCCATGTTCACCAACAGAAATACCAATGTGCTATTATCGAGGAGGACATTTACCGACAAGTATAAACACCATCATCAACGGTTGAACACTGACTATGAGAGGATCCACTGCCATTGACACTACATTTATATCCTCTACCCCTCTTGCCACTGATGCTGCTTTAGGTGGAGATTGCAAGGGTTGCTATAACTGTAACTGTTGTGACTGTGGTGGTGACTCGACCATGGTGGCCATGGGTCACCATTCTTCTTCTCCGTAGTTAAGGCGGGAGGTCGAATAGGAGAGCTCGACCTTACCTTAATAAGTGGAGTAGATGGAGTGGGATCCTTGAGCCATAGCTGGATCACCAATGGTGCTGGTCTCTGCCCGGATGGGGGCTTCTGGATCTTGATTAGAATGGGGGATATTGTGAGCTGGATAGGCAATGGTGGACGGTGAGTGGAGCAGTGTAGAGGTAGCACCAACCGCCTCCCAGAGCTCCTCCGTGATGAGTAGACCGTAAGTGATGATGTCGTCAATGATTGGCTCTCGAGACGCATCGAAAATCCATCAAAGCGAGGCCACCGACTACCCTGCAAACCTTCGCCTCTCCATCCCATCTATCTTCATGCCCGAGCCTCCAAGGCTCTCCTCTCGATCCCACTGACTCTCCTAAGATAACTGCCCTCGTGTCAAAATTATGTCGACTGAAGGCCCATAAAGCCAGCCATGCAAGATTGTCACGAGCTCGTGGGCTTCACTCCTGGCCGTACTAAAATATGCTGATGGTGGAGGTAGTGCAGCAATCCTTCTATAGCCCTCCTCTCCATCTGGGACTGAGAGGGGGAGGAACCAACTACCACTTATATGTGGAGAGGTCTCACAGGGAGATCCCTCCTCAGCCATATGGGAAATAGCATCCATCTCTATCTCCGCCCTCTTGTAATGCCGCTTGACCTTGCGATTCTTATTGCAGTGCAATGTATGTGTAGGTATGTCAAAATGAGAGCTAGCACCCACCTCAAATGTGGAGGAGGCTATCTCAGAAGCCAAGATAGCTTTCCCCTTTGGGGTGTCTAAGGAGGGGGTAGTAGCCCTTCAGTAATAGTGTGACCATGGTGGAACAACTAGCAGAAATCTTGTATGCGAACAACAGTGGCCTTCCTCTTTAGTGAAAAAACTTCGAATCGATGGCATATCAAATGGGATAAGCGGATGCCATCTTCCTTGCTAACTGCAGTGAGGGTTGTCCCCTCACAAGAAATCCTCACCCCTCAAAATCATAGCCAAAGTAGATGACCTCGGTGGAGCCAGTAATAAAGAGACTAGCCTGTTTCAGGACTATGTTTAGACTAGTGGGGAAGGCAAACACGAACTTATTGGGAGCCATGGATGTTGTACTAATTAAGAGTTGGAAGAACTAACTGCATTGAAATCTACATTGTTAAAATATAGTTGAGTCTGACACTTGCCTTGGTATTCACTTTCAATCATTGATCTCAAGATTTGATTTGGAATTTGAACCCACACTGAACAATCTTAAGGATGTTAAGTGAGGTTCATTAAAATTTTGGAGAGATTTTGGATATTGAGGAGAGTCTTTACCATTTGATTTCAATTTAGAACCCATACTTAACCGATTTAGGTAGGTTGGGTGGGGTTCTAAAATTTGAGGAGAGATTTTCTTGGAGATATTTGTGTTTTGTGCATCTTGTTTAAAAATATTGCTAGTTTGAAGACCTCTACTTAGGGTATAGAAAAGGTTGTGATTGTGTGTTTGAAATATTTTTGCTTATGAATATCGATTGTGTGATATTTTGATTTGAAAATGAGGCTTATTACTTAACAAATTTGGTATGTTAAGTAGAGGTCACGTGTGTTTGATTTGTGCTTGATGATGAGACTTTCACTTAACAAATTTGGTATGTTAAGTGAAAGTCAAATGTGATTGTGAGATAATTTGTTTTTCTTTATAGATTGGAGTCCTGCTTAACAAATTTAGTATGTTAAGTAAAAGCCCCAAATGTGTTTGAGATATGTTTATTTTTCTTTGAGAATGAGACTCTCACTTAACAAATTTAGTATGTTAAATAAAAGCTCACGTGTGATTTGATAAGAAAAATTGGATCCTTATTTAACAAATTTGGTATGTTAAAATAGGAATCAAATGTGTGTTGAAAAGAGACCCTCACTTAACAAATTTGGTATGTTAATTGAAAGTCAAATGTGTTTATGATTTTGAAAATGAAACTCTCACTTAACAAATTTGGTATGTTAAGTGAAAGTCAAATGTGTTTATGATTTTGAAAATGAAACTCTCACTTAATAAATTTGGTATGTTAAGTGAAAGTCAAATGTATTTATGATTTTTTGAAACAAAAAAATATATTTAACAAACTTAGGTATGTTAAATGGAGTTCAACTTGTTCTTATGATTTTAAAAAAAAAAAGGTTCTCATTTGATGTACTTGGACATGTCAAATGAGATCTAAATGTATCTTGAAGTCCAAGACTTTGGCAAGAAGGAGTTCTATCAGACAAATGCAAATGGTGTCAAATAGAATTCAATTTGCTTTACCTTCTCCAAGGGAAGGGGAACTCCCATTTAACAAATTTGGGTATGTCAAGTGGGGGGTTCAAATATGTCTTGACTTCTTTTTTGTGTGTGTGTGATTTATTGATTTTTAAAAAGGAGGAAAACTTTAACTCTAGCACGTGAAGTATGCTAAGTGGAGTTTCAATTTTATATCATGATTTTATTCAAAAATAGAATCTCCATCCAATAAATTTGAGAGTGTGGGATGGGGATAGCTATTTCTAAAGAAAATATGCTTTTGAAAAAGATATTAAAAATGGTTGATTTTGATTTTGAAAAGAACCTCCATGTAATAATCATAAGATTTGTTAAACGAAGTTTAGTTATATGTGTTTTGGACCTTTTTTTTTTTGAAAATTTCTTACAAATTTTTTGTGTAAAGATGTCTTATTATGTCGATTTTGAAAATTGCTTTTGGAAAGACATGTTATTTTGCAGAAGGGTTTTATTTTCTTATTGTTCATAGAATGAACCTTGCCTTACCATCAGGATGGTGAAGAGCTTCTTAATATTGGTCATCTCTTTTTTTGATTAGTTTTTATTTTCATGTATTGGGGGAACCCAATAGCGATTTTAAGACCTACATGAAGTGAGATCCTAAAACCTAAAGGATATTAGTGAGCTTTGCTTAAGGATGAAATAAGATAAGTGCCAACGGATAGAATGATAGTCTTGAGAAAATATAAGTCCACTATCGATGCTTGGAGATAATAATTGTCTGCTAAAGATGGAGAGAGAAACCATCCCTAGCGGAGTCACCAGAAAAATTTATGGTGTTTATTTTGGGATGTGGGACACCACGTAGATCTTAGGGGTACTTATTGAAGTGATCAGGTACAATATTAAGGAATGATGTGCTATCTCGAAAGATAGAAATTACCACCCTATAATGGACCTAATCACCTAATAAGGACTCCTAAGGCATGATGGGTCTTCGAATATATCAGAGATCTTTCTTCTATTTTACATGAAAAAGTAAAGTAGAGTTTATTTTAAGCCAAGTTCATTAAGTTTCCTGAGGCAAGCCCCATAATTATATCTAATGGGAATTCCTTAATAATACTCTCTATTAAAGTAGACAATTAGAGTCTCCAAAGATTTCAAGGTTAAGATTATCAAAGAATTAGTTATTTTAGAAAATCAAATGGAATAGATCAAGGAGACGACTTACTTTTGGAATCCGAAGGGATAAAGTAGGAAATGCTCATGATACTAGGAAGCCTAATGAGCATTCCAATCTACCCTATAATTGGGCTTTATATTTTTTTGAAATTGAAGAGAGTTAATTATTTGAGTTGATATTTTATTAAATTGCTAGGGCTAATAATTCCACAACATAAAATTATGAAAATATCTAAGAGGTGAGGATTTATGCTTGTAGCCTGCAAAGGAAAATAGCAACCTCAGATCCTAAATCTAAGGAGCTTTGGCAAGGGCCAAAGCACGACCTAAATCTAAGGTGAAAATGGGTATATGGTTTACCTCCACAAAAGAGAATAAACCACTCTTGGACTTATTCTTCTGGAGTGGCAACTAACTCCCTACACTTTAAATCCATGTAGGCAAGTCTTATGCTTTGCAAGATGGCTAGGCTATTATTTATTTAGAAAGGAGACTAAGTCCTTAAACTCACTCCCTAAGAGACTAGAGCATGAGCGGTATAAATTCATAACTTAATCTAATGCAAATTTTATCAAATTTATTTTATTCTTTTGGACTCTTTATTTTGACATAGGCTATGGGATTTTATATGCCTAAATGCATGAGAACTTTATTATGGGCCAAATCAAGAGAGAAAGGGGTCTTCCATCAAAGGCTCTCACAGATTAAGCCTTTATTCTCTCACACAGATGGAAACCCCCTCTTAACAAGAGTGGAAGATTATGATATGCATGATATTATACAATCATTCATCCAGCTAAGGGGTTGTTATAGATTTTATTATCTTGATTTAATTCTTAGGCTTTTATGTGAGGTTATGAGTTATTTTAAAATTTTACTTATGAGTTGTTAGTGGAATAAAAAATTTAATTTTATCCTAAGAGCATACCACATCCAGGCCACACATTCAAATATCAAACATGAAGAAACTAGGAAAAGCATGCAATTCTAGTGTGCAATCTAAACACAACATCAAATAATTTTATAGACTACCGTAAAAGAATAAAAGGTCGTGTAGTCAGGTTCTGTCGTACACCTCGAAAAGAGAAAAAAAGATGGGTAGCTGAGCTCTACCCTTATACAACCTGGATTACAAAAATAATACATGCAATGGGGGTCTTCTTTTCTTCATTTCCTCATTTTCTTCCTTTTGGTTTGATTTTCTCTAAAAGCATCACAGGGCACCCCAAGGACTAAGCCTTCTAGCCACTGCTCATCCTAATCCCTCATAACACTAATCCTAATTCCTAATATAAAATTATATTAAAAATAGGAAAAATAAATCTAGCTACACTTGTAAAATAAATGTTAGCTAAACACACCATACAATCCAAGCAGTTATATAAATAATTTGGACTTAGCACCTCACACATAGGTAACCAAGCCCACACGTCTAACATTGGGTTATGCTTAAAGCAACTACTACAAAAAATATGTTTAGGCTAATCACAACTACATCATCATGAGGCATACACCCTAACATCCAGTCTAAAATATTACATCACAAAATAAAACACAACATCATACATACAACGCCCTAACTTAGTACTAGAAGTGGTGACTTAGTATTCTAATGTGTGTGCTTAATGCTTGTGTGGCAAAACTTTACTAGGCTTCTTTAGTTTAAGTTTCAATTTGGAGTTTGAATTTGTTTAAATTTTACCTTTGGGTGATTTTAATTGAAATGATTTAATGATTTATTTTTTATTTTTATTTCACTTTTATTTGGTTAAAATGTTATTTAAGTTTTCAAGAATGAAGAGTAGAATGAATTCCATTTGTAGACAGAACTCACCCTATTCTACATCCTAACTCCTAAAGAGTCTAACTAAAGTCCTTGAATATCTTAATTAGCCCATTTGAATTTGTGTAATTCATTTGATTTGATTTATTTGATTTGGTTTAGATTTTAAAATTTGAGTTTCTATAATCTTCATGTATTTGATTGATTAATTTTAGATTAAATGTGTTGATTTAATTAAATCTTGATAATTCAATATCCTTTATCTCTAATGAAGTTTAAGTTTGTTTAAATCCATGTGTTTTTGTTTGATTAATTTTATATTAGATATTTTGGTTTAATTAAATATTGATAATTCAATGTCCTTAATCTCTAATGAAGTTTAAGTTTATTTAAGTCCATGTGTTTTTGATTGATTAATTTTAGATTAGATGTTTTGGTTTAATTAAATATTTATAATTCAATATCTTTAATCTCTAATGAAGTTTAAGTTTGTTTAAATTCATGTATTTTTGATTGATTAATTTTAGATTAGATGTTTTGGTTTAATTAAATCTTGGTAATTCAATATCCTTTTAAATTAATATCTAATTCTTTTCTTTGATTATAATTATGTGAATTAATTTTATGTTTATTTGATTTAATCATGGTTCATTTATTTGTAGTTTGATTGGATTAGATTTGAGATTTTATTTTGATTTTAATTTAGTTTGATTCTTTGTAATTAGAATTTTATTTTTAATCTCATCCATTTGTCATGTTTATCAAAGTTTGGTTTGTATTTTGATTTCATACATTGGATAGTTAATTAGTTTATCTTATTTAAGTAGGTTGAATGAGATTTGATTTGATTACATATTAAATTGATGAGTCTTTCTTAATTTAATTTAATTTGATTTAATTGGATTTGATTAGCTTTATTAGTCTATGGGTTTGCATAGGTTCAATGTGATTATGCAATTAGTTTAATTAAGAAATGTATTTATATTAATTATAAAGATTTGTTTAATTTTCAATTTGATTTCATATTTGTTTAGATTAATGATGTAACCAATGACTTAATAATTTAGGTTTAATTTAGGTTTTGATTAGTATTTAATTATATTTATGTTTGATTAAATATAAGTTTAATATGATTAATTTGATTAATTTAATTAGTTTATTTGAGGGGTGTGATTAATTATTAAATTTAATTAGAGGTTTGATTTAAGCTTAATTTAAGAGTTAGCTTTAATGTAAAAAAAAAGAAAAAAAAATAAAAAACAAAAAAAAAAAAAAAGCTTTATTGTAATTTATTTAAATTAATTTGATTCATTAAGATAATGGATTAATTCATTAAGTTTGTATTAATTAGATGTTTGATTAATTAAGTTTGATTAAGAGTAATTAAATTTTTAAATCATTAGATTAATTAAAAGTTTGTTTAATTAGAAATTAATGACTTAATTACCCATATATGACTTTTTTGATTTGATAGTTTTAATTAAGCATTTACCTAAATTTTATTGATTAAAGGGTTATCATTGTTATTATCATTTGATTAGATTAAGTGATTTAATTATTTATTTTTATTTCAGTTAAACTTGATTATTCATAATCATAGTTAAGTTTGATTTTCTTCATTTATTATGTTCATTAGATTTCATTCATGTTTGATTGTTAGGTTTATGTATTAATGGCTAATTAATTATCTTATTCTAAAGAGATGTGATTTAATCATATGTTAATTAAGTTTACTTTAAATTTATTTGGTTTGGTTTGGTTTGATTAATAATAAGCGATTATGATGTATTAGATTTATAATTAATCTAATTTTTTAGTTAACTTAATGATTAATTAATTTCAGTTTATTTATATTCATTAAGGAGTTCCATATGGTTAAAATTACATGCTTAGTGTAGGTTTAGTTATGCTAGTTCAACCCATGTTAAAGTTTCCTAGATTTGTTTAATTTTAAGTTTGATTTAAGATTTAATCATTTAATTGAGTTTTATTAACTTAAATAGGTTTAATCATATTTGATTTAATTTTCTCTGAGGATTATATGATATTTTTTTATTTGAGGTTTGATTAATGATTGCTTAAGTATTATTTCATTTCTGATTTTAATTTATTATTTAGATTATTATGAATTTCATTTTAATTAATTCCTTAATTTATTAAATTTTAACCCTAAATATTTATTGTAAGTTCATTAAGCTTCAGAAGATCATATTATTATTATTATTATTATTATTATTATTATTATTAGGATCTTAACCATTAAATGAAGTGACTTAAGCCATTTTGAAGTTTTTTATAAATTTTTGGATTTTTTATTTGATTTATTTTATTAAAATAGATAATTTGAACTTCAAAATTTAATTTCTCTCAATCCATAAGTTTTTTTACTTGAGATTTTTATCATAGGTGTGCTTTAACTTAATTTCAATCCCTGAAAATTTTAACTCAATCCGACTTATATTTTTATAGTAATTAATGAAACTTTATTTTTATTAAAGCCTAAATTAAGCTCAAACCATTCAATAAAATTTGGGGAGTTTGGGTTTGTTGCATTCATCTCAAAAGATGAATCCAACGAGCCCTTATTTGTATTTTTTGGTTAAGTATTTTATTTTTATGAATTTTTGAAGTTTGAGGTGATTTAAGTAATTTTTTAAAATAAAAATATTTCTCTTTATGACATTCACGCGGCGGTCGCATGATCAGCGATTGGATCACGTGCCATGTCCGCGGCGCGATGATCTGCATGCCACATCGCATTTGAGAGGGAAGCGAGTGGCACGTGGTGACATGGCGCGATCGGATTCGATCGTGGAATGCCATATCATATTGCACAATCCAGAGGCCAGGATTGGGTGATCTGAGCCGTCCGATAGCTCAAACCACGAGATCAGACAATCTATAATGCATCGGTGATCGAGGCATGGATCGCGATCACGACTGTCCCGATCCTGCGATGGATTGGCTTTTGCGTGAAGCGAAATCAAGGGATTAGGGAGAAATTGAGAAATTCTAAGTGGAAACTTATCCAAATGGACTCATTTTTGCATCAATTCACACTAGAAAACTTATATTTTTCTATTTGGGATGATGTAAAATATAAAATGTAGGATTATCTAGGATAGATTCCTAAAATCATGCAAACAATCATCACAAATGAGGGATCCTAAGGCCGGCTACGGTTTTTGAAAGTTACCTCACCAGAGAAGATTTTCGACGGCGATGATGACCCGAGCATGCTGTTGAGTGTCGGAAGAGTCCTTGGAATGAGCTTGGGTCTTCGCCTTCACGTCGGAATGATGTATTTTTTGGTGCTTACTGTTTCCTCTCCGGAATTCACTCGATTTTGATGTTTTTGGCTCAAAAGAGATGGGGAAGTGGTGGCTGGTTGCTTTGTGGAGCTCTTGGGGGTTGAATAGTGGTAAGAGAAAGAGGAATGAAGCCTCATTTCCACCTCCTTTATTAGTGACCGAAAATCCTCTTTTATTTGAATTTTTGGCTACAAAGTGTTATCATTTTGCTTGGGGTGATTAGGATGGATGATGGATTGATTGGGGACTTTGGATTTTTGCTCCAAAGTCATCTCTTGCTACCATATGATCAGCTTCTTTGAATGCAAATATTGGGGAGGAGTTAAATGCATGTGATGGGGAGAATTAAATGAGGTTGGGAGGAATCTTATGTGGGGGAGGATCCATGAGTGATTTAATTAGGTTGGGTTGATTTTGGGCTGATCCTAAATGGGTTTGGGTCGGGTTTGATCAGCCCCCAATGGATCATGGCATGGTTTCAAGGGATTTGGCTCAATTTGGGTCATATGAGTCATATTGGGTCATATCGGGTTAAGTTGACCAATTGGTTAAATTGGGTCAAACCAAAATTTAGGTTAGGTTCAAGTGATAATTTGAATAGTTTTGGTATGATTAATTTGATTTAAATTGGCTTAGAATTGATTTTAGCTCATTTGGAATCAAATGGGTCAAATGGGCCAAGTTGACCAATTTGACCAAAAGTGGCCAAATTGGCTTGGGTTATGGGTTGATTCATGTTCAATTAGATAATTGAAGATGAATGTGGTCTTTGGTTCGAATTAATTTGGATTTAATTTAGATTTAAGCTAATTTGATCCTTTAGGCCAATTTGGGCTCGATTGATCAAATTAGGTTTAATTATGGCTTTAGTCTAGTTCAATAATCAATTTGGAATAAACTTGAGACATTGGTTGCAATCAATTTGGGTTAGATCATGATTTAACCCAATTTGTTCCTTTAGGCCAATTTGGGTCAACTTGGAGCAAATGGCCAAATAGGCTTAGTTTGACTCAATTGGTGGTCAAGTCATATTTAAATATTTATTTTGGATTGATTCAAATCATTGGTTTCAATCAATTTGATGTAGGATGAGTTTTGGCTAGTTTTAGTTTATTTAGGCTAAGAGTTGACTTGGTCAAATGACTAAGTTGACTTAGTATGACCCAATTGATTGTAATTGATCATCTTGGGGTGATCAACAATCATGGTAGAAGGTTTTGGTGAGCTTGGTTCAATCCAATTTGGATTGGATTAAAAGTTGGCTCAAATGGGTCCTTTATGTCACTTTGGGTCAAGGGGACCTAAGTGGGTCAATTGGTTTGGTTTTGGTTTGATTTGAGTTTAGTTGAACTTATATATGAGCCCTGGATTGAAATATAAATTCAACGGCAATCAATTTGGAGTATAAGAGATTTTGGCTCATTTGAAATTTTTAAGTCAAAAAGGCTAGGTTGGGTTTGACTTGGGTTGGCTTTGATTTGATTTGATGATTGTATGTTTTATTTCTATTTGGGTAGATAATTGAATAAATGATTAATTCAAGAGAAAATCCATTGGTTTTGACTTGATCTGGATAGAATTTGGCTAAGTCCACAATTGGCTCAAAAAGCTTGAGGTTTGGATTTAATTTTGGATATAGTTTTGGTCATTTAAATTTGGATTTCATTTATATTTATGAATATAAATGAAGGAACAATTGATTTATAAAGAAATCAATTGAGTTTGATTTGATCTAATGGAAGTTTTGGCTAAGCTTATGAATGTGGTTCATATGATCTTGGGATTTGAACTTGATTTTGGGTTTCAATCATTTGGAGTCAAATTTGGGATATGGATTTGGAATTTGGATTTGAATTTGAGGTTTGGTTTAAGATTTGAATCTAGGTTTGATTTGAGAAAGTGTATCTAGATTGAGTTTAGGTTATAAGATAAGTATTTCCTTAAGCCCAAAGGCATATCCTAATCTTATGATTAACACTTCTCTAAGTCTCTAGACTTAGGTTAAGTGTTCACCTAATCACTAGAAGTGTCTTATGACTAAAGAGTTCTTAGTGTCTAGAAGTGTCATAAGTCTAAGAAGAGGAGATTGAGAGCTCACTCCAAAAGTGAGGTCAATAGAGTGACGGGAGTTGGAGCGGGAGGCTCCATTGTTGCGAGTATTGCGCCTATTGGCCATAATGCAAGTGTTCACAGAGATTGCGATTGGGGGATAAATTTCTCACAAATTGTGTCAAACTGTTGCATGCTAGAAAACCAGTTGAGATAAAATAAAACTTTACGCCTTAGCCCTATTGAGAAATCCAGTACACTCACAGATATTTGAAGAGAGAACGAGAAACTCCAGGATTTTTACTTGAAAAAACCCCAAAAAGAGGGAAAAAATCATGGGGCCTAGCCTAGTAAAATGTTCCACTATATATCTATTTTGGAGTACAAAGTTTAAGTTTTTCCGATAACGGGATTACAGAGTTGTATGTGAGAAAGCAAAAATCCCAAAATCAAGTAATAACTGAATAGTTGACTATAATAGTTATTGGTGCACTAGCGATAGTGAATAACTAGTGATATCGGCCATTGGTGGCAGCGGTGAAATGCGGCAGTGGTGACTAACAATAGTGGCGGGTGATGACCAGCGGTTAATGGCCGGTGGGAAGATGGCTGTGGTGGTGGTGGCCAGCGTGGTGTGGTGGTGGCGAACGGTGGTTAGATGGTGACCGGCGGCCGAATGGCAGCGGTAAGTCGATACGATGACCGATGGTGGTGGCACACGGGCGGCGATGGTTAGCGTGATGACCGATGCGGTGGTGCAATGACGGCGGCGGTGGTGGTCGATCATCGGTGGCACGATATGATTATGCTTGAAGGATCTTCAAGTCTCAAAACTCTCTCTTCTCTTTAATTTCGGGTCTCCCTCATTTGAAAAATGAGGGGCTATTTATAGATTAGAGGAATGGTGTTTCTGTAAATATATGCAAAATCCAAACCACTCCATCGGAATGCTCAAAATGATTCCTTTGATTATCTGATGTATTTTAAGTATTTAGAGACTCAAATGAAGTCAGAATTAAGAGATCTCGGACTTATTAGATCTGACTCGTCAAGATGCTCGATTTGACTATAAACACTCCATATTTATGAGCTATTTATGGATTTGAATGATATTTCAAAGTTTTCAATTATTTTTTAAGCACTTCATCCCTGGATATAATTCAATCGGATTCATAGATTCTAGTGTTTTAGTCATTTTTTAGTGTCATATATATATATATATATATATATATATATATATATATATATATATATATATATATATATATATATATATAACACAAAATTCTTATATATTGATGTAGTTTATATGATAACACTAATAAATATTTGGCAAAATGTTCAAATTAAATTGTGGTCGCTATATACATAAACGTCCATTTCAACAGAGAGCAATATGATCGATGCAAGGAGAAGATACCAACTCTTCTTTATAGAACCTGGCCATGAGGGAGAAAAAGGGATTCTGATCCTTTTTTTTTTTTAATCATATATATGCTCATGTGGTGCAGAGATGTAATCTTAAAGAACAAATGTATACTATTAACATCAACTTGTGTTATATATATATATATATATATATATATATATATGTATATAGGGGTCAGCTGCACTTTGCCAAGCCAAGTAGGAGAAACAAGTAACAAATTGTTCGTTTCTCGCTCTTCTGAGCTTGTTGCCATAATGAGTAGGGATCCATTGATACTTGAGAGAGTGATCGGTGATGTGTTAGATCCCTTCATGAGAACCACAACACTTAGGATTACTTATGGCTCTTTTAGAGTGATTAGTTATGGGAGAGACTTCAAACCATCGCATGTGGTCAACCAACCTAGGGTTGAGATTGGCGGGAATGATCTCAGAACCTCTCATACTTTGGTAAGAATATAGATTTTAACTCTCATGTAATATTCTTGTTATCTATGATAGATGAGAATGTCAGGTTTAAAATGTCTTGGATTCAACATATGATAGGATATTAAAATTCTAGTAATTAACTCGATCTCATGCATAGGCTTATGCATTTCAGTTGAAGTTGGTTGTGCATGGCTACTGATGTAGGATTCAGCTGGTCCAACTTTGACACTCATTTGATCTCCGCAAAACTTTATAGTGGTTTATGCATTTGGTTAATGGATCTTAGAGAGAGAGAGAGAGAGAGAGAGAGAGAGGTTTACCATGCACGTAACATACATAATGAAAAATATTAATTTGGTGTCTTTTGCGATCTCTATTTGAAATATTATTGATTGTTATTGCATGCCACATTCAATATATATAATTTATATTGCAGGTGATGGTAGATCCTGATGCTCCATCTCCAAGTGATCCAAGCCTAAAGGAATATCTCCACTGGTAATATGAAGCACCTCTTCGTGATTTCTATAAAACACCTATAATTTAATTATAAAGCTTGTTTGGATCCTAAGTTTTTCATGGATAATACTAAAAGTTTATTAATATAGACAGTGAATTAGAGAGAGGAGGGAAGAGAAAAAAAAAACCTTAGAGATAGAAGCAAAGTGAAGTTTAATGAACAAGTTTACAATATCTGAAGACTTCAAGTCAGAGATGAGTTCAAGATCTCTAATAACTTTTATAACATGAAACAAGTTCAAGCACTCTGACAACTTTAAATCTGAAATGAATTCAAATCCTCCAACTACTTCAAATTTGCAGCATGTTTAATGATATATAACAACTTTAAGTCTAAAATCTATAAATCCAAGCTCTCCAACAACTTTTTTTTTTTTTAGGGTTTAGCTGGAACTTTAGCTCTCTAACAACTTGAACTTATATGAAGTCGATCACGAGCAAAAGTTTAAGTGCTTAAAAAATAGTTGAAAACCCTAAAAAATCTAAGATCTTAAACTTATCTTAGATTTTGAGTAAAGTTCAATGTCTTTGATTACTTCAAATCTAAGATAAGTTTAAGATCTCTGACAATTTGATTTCGTGGAAAATTTAAGCTCGTGATCGACTTCATATATGAGAGAAGTTCGTGATTTTTAATGATTTGACTAAATAAATTAGTTTGAAAGGTATCGTCAAAAGATCATTTAGATATTTCAATTCTATATAATACTCCATCTTATTATCATGTTATAGGTTGGTCACTGACATTCCCGGAACCACCAGTGCAGACTTCGGTGAGTACAGAAAGAATTCTTCCTTTTTTTTCTCACTGTATGCAATTATTTATCCATCAAACAAAAAGAAATTAGATTAAAAATATCATGATTTAAATTTGAACAAAGTGAAGTTGAATTTACTTGAAGATTAATTTAAGTAATCAATCAAAATCAATATTAAATTATATTGTAGGACAGGAACTGATGTGCTATGAAAGCCCAAGGCCAACTTGTGGGATTCATAGGTTTGTGTTTGTCCTGTTCGAGCAGATAGGGAGGAAGACCGTATATAGTCCTGAGTGGCGACAAAATTTCAACACTAGAGAATTTGCAGAGAATTATAACCTCGGCTCCCCTGTTGCTGCTGTATACTTCAATTGCCAGAGGGAGTCCGGCTGGGGTGGCAGGCGACTATACTTGTAACTCTCTCTCTCTCTCTCTCTCTCTCTCTCTCTCTCTCTCTCTCTCTCGAATATATTTCCAAATAATTTATTTGCACCTGGAATGTGCCAAGGTAAGTTAGACAGCTATGAGGCAAGTCAGGTAAATTGCTTATTAAGCTTGTGGATGGATTGAAGGAAAATGAAGAGAGTAAACTCTTCATTATAATAATTAAATGCTATCGTACACAACTGTAGCAATTTATTTAAGTTTTCAGAATCTTCAACTTCAGTAGCAACCATCTTAGATAAGTTCTATGGAACACAAAATCGCTAAATGCCCATAATCATAACGTTGGGGAAACATTAATTCTTATGTTACTTGAGAGAACAAACTACTAAAAATGGAGCTCAGATTTTGCTTATCAAATACACGATTATAATTTTTTTAAAAAATGTTTGCTTTCTAAATCAAAATATGGCTTGAAAGAGATCAAAAATCAAAAAATGCAGGAGGAAGAACAAGAACATTCAATATTAGAAGGTAACAAAATTGGTTAAAACTTCTTATTTTATTCTGAAAAGATCATAGTCTCACTTCCTAAGCCTTTTAGCTTTATTTAAATCTGCAGATGACAATTATCCAGCAGAAAAAGAAAAGAAAAAAAAATCAAGTTGTGTGACAAAGAAATCATCCAAAACAGAGAACTAAGGGCGGTTATAAACACAATTGTGCTGGATCAAAAGGGCATCCTGCTACTGTAAGTCGAGGATTTATTACAACTTTGAATTTGCTGGAAGTCTTGCCCTCAGATCTTCTGAAACTGCATTGATAAATTCTTCTGTGTTCATGTAATGGTCTTGGGTGAGTCTGCAAAAGATAGAATAAATCCAAACATTTGATTATTATTTCATTTTATGTAAATTTTATGATGAAGTTCATAATAAAAAATTTACAAAATTAAAGATAGGGAATGAGTAGTACTTCGATCCATGAATGATAAGGGCGAGATCTTTGGTCATTTTGCCAGATTCAACAGTTCCAATACAAGATGCTTCCAGCTTTTCAGTGTAGTCAAGAAGTCTAAGATTACCATCTAGCTTTGCCCTGTCGATGATTATTTCCATTGAGTCTTAAAACGACCATTAACAAAATTAATAAAGGAACTAGATTATATATGATTTTTTTAATTATATATATTAAAATTTGAGATAATAGAAATAAATTCAAAATCATCCCCCGACTATTTACAAGCGGTCAATTTTAGTCTGGTGTATCGAATTACTACAATTTAGTCCCTATCTATACAAAATTGATCCAAAAATAGTCCCTCAAGAGCAAATAGTGCTATATATTAACCCCAATTTAGTCACAAAATTGATCCAAATTTAATCCTCAAGGGATCATTTTGGATCAATTTTGTATAATCAAGGATTAATTTGATTCAATTTGATACTTGAGGACTAAATTGGCAACTTACAAATAGTTGTGTGGAACATTTTAGAATTTAGCCCCATATAATATGATAGAAATTTAGTTGCTAAAACAATAGTGAACATGAAAGAACAATGGAGTAGCATCATACACAAACTTGAACATAGTATCACGGTAAATTCAAGTATAAAGTAGAAGATTTCCACACCTATGTGCAAGTCCACGTGTCCAGGCAAAGATAGAAGCAATGCTGTTTGTACTAGTCTCACCACCTTTCTGGTGGACTCGGAAATGTCGTGTAACTGTCCCATGAGCTGCTTCAGCTTCAATAGTTCTTCCGTCAGGACAGACCTGAATAAAATGGAAAAAGCATAATTGATGATAAAATGTTTTGTAGTCTATGATTTACTAACACAAATCTACAATGAGATGAACAAAAAACCATGGAAAAATGATCAAATTCACATATCATGAACTTTTATTTTAGATAATTTAGTATTACTTAATATGAGAAGCAAAAAATAAGGTGAAATCCATAAAGATGATAATTCAATAGGCTTCCATTATAAATAATGAATAGAATTTTGGAAACATGAGAGCCATGCAAACGATTTAAGATCATTTCTCCATAGAAATCCAGCTTAAATCCAATTTGATCAAACAATCAAGTGTTAAAACCAATAACAAGATTTTAGTGAACAGAAAAATGGAAGAGAATCACCAAATCAAATCTCTTGCTATTACAAGGAGATAATCTACCTTGGAATGCCTAAATCTCTAACTCATCTAGGAGAAAAATAAAAGGAATTGCACGTCCAACCAAAAATTATAGCTTATAAGGCATGCCTCATACATCCAATTATATCTTCATATCTAGTTACATCTTACACATTCATAGAAGTTCTATGATCATGTTGTTATGATATGTGATCTTTAGGATAAATAAATTTTTCATTCTTGAAATGATGTTGTGAAGGCATGGCATGTTTTACCCATAAATTATCTTTAGCAAATGTGAAACTACTATAAAACGTGTGTCCTAAGCAAAGGGAGTTGTTCAAAATCAATCTGCCCAATCTAAAAAAATTAAGTTTTGATACATTGGAAGTTGATATTTGTCAAGCAAATCTCAACATTAATGCTACACTTCATATATATAAATTCATGAATCATATTTCTACTTTACAAGATTTCATATCTACCATCAATGATGAGCATGATTTCATCTTCAATGATAGCTTTAAGAATCAAATTAGTATAGAATTTATGTGCGCAAATGATGTACAAAGTAATGACACTTCAAAAAAAATTTTGTGTCTATATCAAATATATGTTAAACACGATATACCTCTGACAAATCCCAACATATGTCTATGACATTAAAAATTATATGTGATCTTTTTTTTCTAAATTATAGGCAACTATTGCTAGAGCATGCCCAAATATGATTAGGACACATGTGTACATGAACAAGATAAGTACAAGCTATTTTTGGTCAAGTAAATTTATTTTTGGTTTTAAAATTAAAAGTTTTTTTATTGTTTTCTGGTATTTTAAGTAAATAGTATAATTTTGATAATGAAAAAAATAATACCTAATGATTAATACTAGGGGGATTTACATAAATACCACAAAATTCTTATGTATTTGCATATCTAACACCCAAAAATAGATATTTATATATCTAACACTTCTCTATACTTTAAAGAATTGGTTCAAGGTTGAATCGATCAGATCCGATATTAATATTGAAATTCATATATCCTCAATTAATAAATACAATTGACTTATAATTTTCATGATTCATATTTAGTTTCATGTGATTATCTTATTCAAATAGAATATAACTCTCAGATGATGTAGCATAATATAATACATGTGATGGATTATGCCAAACTACTAATATGCTTTCCCATGAACATACCATAACTAATGTAGGATGACATGATGAAGAAAATTTAATATATATTGACATTGCAAAAAGATTTCATTTGATAATTGGTAAACCACATAATTACGATGTGTTCTCATATGAACTAACTTTAAGCTCCAATATCAAATAAGAAATAAAACATTTAAACTTTAGGATTTGTTAATTTAGATATGCAATAAGATGCACAAAAAACCTGTAAAAACACTCAAATTTCCACATCACAAACTTCAAAATTGAATTATTATTTAGTTCTTAAAATGAAATTAGGAAAACACACAGAAATCCACATAAATGATAATAATAACTTTCTACTAAAATTGATGTGTATAAATTCAAAATGTTAAAATCATGCAATGAACTTCAAATCATGCCATTATAAACATTCAAATTATATCAAATTTTATAAAAGTAAAACATGCTAATCAATAACAAGATTTTATTAAACAAAAATAAAGTTATAGAAAAGGAAGCCATCAAATCTAGCCTCTTGCAAATGCAAAGAGATAACCTCTAAGAATACCTTAATTTCCCACTTGATCTTGCAAAAGACTAGAAGGAAGTATACTTCTAACAAGAAATATATCAAAAATGCTTCGAGATTTTTACATGCCTTAGACCCCATTTTACAACACAAAGTCTGCTTAAATTTACAATTAAAAAAATCAGAAAATAATACTAGGCAACAAATGCTGAAAGCATTGCAGCCAAAATAGCATCTTGATCACTACAGTTTTAGAACAAATACATTTATACAAAGGAAGAACTGATCAAACCAAAATTCACATATCATTCACACAAAACAATTACAGAATACCACCCTTAGATCCCACAGGGATCAAAGCGCCAAAACACTACAATAGCAATGTACCGCCAGGACTCTGTTTAGCCATAATAAAGCCCGTTGGAGCAACCTCATCCACTAGACCTATTCCAGCTAGTCACAAACCTATGGAATCACAAACATAAATGTAAATACCAAAAAACAATCGCTGAAGAGGATGCAAACCTCAAGAGCTGTAAGTCTCCTCAGACTCAGCACAAATATGAGGAAGAGTTCAGCATCAATACACTCCTTAAACTTTCAAAGGCACAAATTCTTTAAAAAAAAAAACATGCGGTCTTAGAAAACATATGTGTGCACATTCATTATACTCCATTAATAACAACCAGGCCTATGGAACCAACCATGAAAAAATAATCATCAGACAGTAAGGCATACCAGTACTGATGTCATTAGTCCTAGAGATCCAAAACCTGCGGAAGGAAAAAAGTTCTTTAGGTTAAAAGAGTTTCTCTCTCCCCATAGACTTACAAAGGTGCTAACAAATTCAAGGAAAAGAGCTAGCTTAATTCATGGTTCCTGGTAGACCATTGATCAAACCAGCTCATCTAAGCAAGCATCTTTGTCGTGTCACTATATAACAGTTTCCCAATAAATCTTTTCACGTAATTCGATCTATAGGCCAAAGTGAAGGTGGGTTTTTTTTTGTGAATTAGGAATCAAACAAGCAGTCCTTAACTTGCTTTTGCTGGATTTCGCTGGAGTTAATTTCTTAAAGTATAAAAGGGGGTGGAAGTTACCATGACAGCTAGATTTCGGTAAATACAATGAAATAGGAAAAGTTCAATGAGAAAATAAAGTTAAATTCATACCTTGGGCCAAGAAATCACTCTGAACATCTCCGTCATAATTCTTGCAAGCCCATACATAACCGCCTTCACTTTTAAGTGCATAAGCTACCATATCATCAATAAGACGGTGCTCATACCTACCAAAACATCAGTTATGCATGAAATATAACCATACTAAATAAAATAACAGAGAAATAAGATCTGTAAAAGTAGCACCGCACCATATTCCTGCGGCCTCAAACTTGGCTTTCCATTTAGTTTCATACACCTCTTGGAATATGTCTTTGAACCTGAAGGATAGACATAAAGCAATTACATGTGACATGAATAAAGGAAGTATCTAATGAGAAGACACGACTTATACAAAAAGTGGCATGCTCATTGACACTAAACACATTCAAACTTCAAAATTCAAAGTGATCTAAAGAAAGAAAACAGACCTCCCATCGTACTTCTTCAGAATGGTGTTTTTTGTGCTAAGGTAGAGCGGCCATCTTTTCTGGTAAGCTGTGTTCATTGAAGCCTCAGCAAATGCACGAATAGACTGCATAGAAAAAGATGGATTAGATGTCGATGTGTGCCCGTCCAAGTCCATTAACATTAAAATATACGGTTTGCAGGACATGAACCTCATCAGTATTGTACATTGCCAACGCAACACCACCAGCACCGGTGAAGTTAAAAACCTCGAGTTGGACTTCCTCTTCTCTGCCCTCTGGATATGAGCAAAGCAACAAAAATAAATCGTGGTAATAAAAAAATGATATAGAAAGAAATGTCCCATTAACTGAAAAAAAACAACACAAGCATATCCGATTTAACAAAGGTTCATGAAGTAGCAGATCAGTTTTAGATGGCTAAGCCATATTTTATAAAGTGGAAAATATATTAAGGTGCTAAGGCCCAAGATCACCTAAGATGAGAATGAGAAGTGGATCCACTCACCTTTTCGTAATAAAGAGTTCAAATATTAAACACATAGTACAATGAAAGATTAATTATGACAAATTTAAGTCAGATAAATTTAGAACTAATTAAATTAGAAAAAAAAATTAGTGTGACATTACAATGTACAATGAAAGATAGAAAATGTTCCTATTAGACATGCATCATCAATCTCAATAGCATCTAAGTGGTATGAATGTCTCCCAATCATAATTATGCGCCTGATCGATATAACAATTGTAATATGATATATTTTAACTATGACTATGTAAATCATTTAAATTAAATCAATACCAAGGTATCATAAATTGTCTTCCAAAAGTAATAATGTTGTCTATGTTGATTACCTTAACATCCTATTCTAATTGATCATCATATGCATCTCCCAAATTGACTTAGAACAAGCTATGATGTATGATATCAAAACTTTGAATCACACAAAATGAAATGCTGTTGTTATATATACAAATCATATGATGGCTTCATCCTTGACTATTTTCTAGATCATCTCATACAGTACTATCTCAAACTCCAAATGTTTCAAAGCATATGTCCATTCTAGATGTAGGACACTTTCATCATTTCTATAGACTCATAAATCTAACCCATATACTAACTTGGTTTTGAGAATTACTATTTCCAAATTCTATAGATGATCTTGATTTTATTAATGATAATCAATTACTAGGAATCAAACATCTTATTGAACCTGAACTTAAGGCTGTTCCTAAGACTATCCCTGAGATTAAACCAATGCTTATTGTTGAGCTCAAATCTATGATAGTACCATGCAAAAAAGGGTCAATAAATGTTCTGCTTCACATGTTTCTTTCATTTTTCTCTTTTTTACCATCTATTGTTTACTAGTGAGTTACGTACTTTGTATCGTATATTACCTTTAAAGGCCACATTTTCTTCTTTTCCTCTTTCATGTTCATTTAAATCAAGATTATTATAATGAATTCAATACATAAAAATTGGAAGTTTTATTTCTAAGCATGGAGCATCCATCTCCCCTTTTAAACTAGTCATGATCTTGCAACTAACAAAAAGAGTTTCTATTATACAAGCGATACAATTCCTGATCCATCTATAGATCTCATGGAATTCTTAAATCGTTAATTCATTTGATTTGCAAGTAAGCTCAGTTTAAATAAATATTTACAATTGAATCAATGCTTGCATAGCTTCATCTTAAGCATTGATTGTTAGGACCATCCTTAGATCCAATAATTAGCACATTTTTTAAACTCCAAGTACCACAACTTGGCATGTGCAATTTAATCATATAGAATCTTATGGTCCTCTAGTATGATAAAGGATTTTTAGGGTCTGCATTTAGATTATTTTGTCTCGCTTTTAGAACATTCAATAGGGTCTTCTTGTGCCAAAATTGCTTATCCTTGCACTGGATCAGATCGTACAGATCATACCTGGAATCAACATTTTTAACTAATACATGCTTCTGGCTACAATAACAACAACAACAGAAAATATAATCAAAGTAGTTTTAAAGTGCGAAAATAAAGCATAAGCAATTGAAGAAAATATAGAAATAGCCATGACAAAAGCTAACATATGAAACTATTTGAAGCAAACTAAAAAGCCAAAATAAAGTAATAGTTTAAGACATAGGGAGAAATTCAAAAACTAGCAAAATCATTGTGACTCATACCAAAAATAAGTTTGAGCTTTCCAGGGCCATTTATTACTTTCTCAGTTGCTCGATATTGATCACCATAAGCATGTCTTCCAATGCATATTGGTTTAGTCCATCCTGAAAGCTGAAACAGATGAGAAACAAAATAAAATTCTACGTTAATGTTAGTGGAAAGAATCATATATTTTTCTTCAGACCTGACACAAGCCTTGGTATATTTCTGCATAGAATTGGTTCTCTAAATACAGTGCCTGCGAACAAAATATAAATACGAGTACCAACAGTTTTGGACAACATTCTAAAATTAAAATTTTTAGGGTGCATTCATTCGGCCGCGATGTCTCACCGTTTAAAATATTCCTGATTGTCCCATTAGGGCTCCTCCACATGGACTTCAGGTTAAATTCCTTTACACGACTTTCATCTATTAGAAGACCAAAGAGATACCAAAAAATGTGTGAGAGAGGCCTCATGGTAAAGCAAACCAACTAAATTTATTGGCTAGTACAGATGCAAAGAAAGTTCTTCAATTTATATTTACCTGGAGTTATGGTGGCACATTTAATTGCAATGTTGTACCTGCAATATAAACAAGCCATTTATTATGAATCTGGACTCTAAAATTGAGGCCAAAACATATTAGTAGTTCATTATTAACGCTGCAGACTACTTTGGCCATTGTTTTAAAACTGTAGAAGAGAACTGTCACAGAATCTATAAGAGAAACTCATAGAGGAAACAAAATAATTGACGCATGTTTTAAAACTGGCTTACAGACCAACAAAATTAGGGATTGTTTGATATCCTATATTAGGCAGATTTAAGCCAGATTTAGCTTAAATCCTCATCAACAAAATTTTGGAGACTTGAAACAACGTTGTTATTAAATAAATTGAAGATTTGTTAAATCCCACCATTCACAAGAATTAACTCATTTAAGGATTTCACCTCTCATAAATCTTAAGATCCTGAAACAAATAACCAAACAATTTACTAATATTTAGCAGGATTTAACAATTATGATGCCAAACAAGTTCAAGTTTTAATCCTCCAAGAATTTTCTAAATCTCAATTTGGAAGATTTATTGAATCCTACTTGTAGCCGAGCAGCAAGCAGCCCTTTAAAAGTTATCAGATATAGACAGACTTGAGATATGATTCCTATGTTACACTAATAGGTCGTAAGCACAAGTAAATCAAATAGCAATTTTGAAAATTGGAGAGCGTATGAAATTGTAATTCCTCGCATATAGTCTAAATGCGGGTAGGCACTGATGTGAGTGTCTGCGTTGCTTTTATGCATTCCATCACCTTACCTGAGAGTTGCTTCTGCACTTTCTACTGTAACTTGATCATTAGTAGCATCACGATTAAGAATTCCAAGATCGAAGTACTTAATATCTAAGTCCAAAAATGGCAAAACAAGCTGCACATATAAAAAATTAAATGCTTCAGCCAATATGAACGACATGAGCAAAAGGCAGGATTTTGAAGAGAATGACAGCAACCAAAAAAAAAAATTTTACCCTATCTTTAATTAATTTCCAAATGACCCGAGTCATTTCATCCCCTGCCAAAAGATAAAAAACAAATAAAATTTTACTCTTAAGAACAAAAATAAAATCACCCATTTACCTGAATGCGTTGAGCAACAGAAGAAAATATGATTTAAAAATAACTCAAATAGCTTCAAAAATCAAGCATGTCGTTGTAGCAATAAAAAGGGCTCTTTCTCCGAGGAGTAATGTACTCATGTTTCAAGGATCTTGTAAGCCTCAGACTTCAGAAAATCAACAAACCGTTTTTTTACTATCAATTCCAGTATTTCAGTTCAGAAAACACAGAATCAACGATCATAGACTTAAGTTTTTCTTCCAAGAAAAAGTATAGGTTGGCGATAGTCGGAGATCTCACCGTCCATCTCAACGATAGGGTTCGCCACCTTGATCTTCTCGAACGCCATGGCCTTTGGAGGAGATCAAGAGCAGCGATCGCAGAAACCGGAAAAGCTACCGGAAATGAAAAGAGCGGCAGCGTCGGAGATAAATATATCGGCGGCCGAAATGCGACTCCGGCGACTTGTACCGCAATTTCGCATTCGTCCTGGATGGTCCGATTTGCCAGCGAAATAGCACTGTGGTATAATTACCCGCCACGTGTCATTTCCATATTACTCGTCGCCACGTGGCCATTACTCATGTTGAGCAGATTTCTGCACCAAACCCGTTCATAATGAATCATTAAATACTCATTAAAAAATATATTATGAATATCTAAAAAATTAATCATATTAATTAATTATTTAATTATATTATCTAATACAATAGTTATATTAAAAGAAAATATATGACTTGATAAATTAATGATATTTATTAAAAGACAACTTTAACCCAATGCAAATTATAATAATATATCTGATATAATTTTTTGTTCAAACTGAACTGAACCGATGTAACTATGTTAGGGATGAATGATCATCATTACTACAATCTTGGATACACTTTGAAATGTTTTGTTTTAAAAGATAATTAAAAAAGATAATAAAATATATTTAACAAGTTATTTTTATTTTCAAAATAAACCAATCTATTTTAAAAATACCAAATATATGTTAGATGTATATTTCATATTTTAAAGATAATTTGTTAACCTTAAGAGTTTAAATGAGTAATTAATTGAGCACGAGCAAGAATTTGAGCCCAAGTCCATAAATCAATGCATTACTATAAAATAGATAAGATGATTATGATACAAATTATTATTGTAAGGAATGATAAAATAATAATATATTATAATAAGTAACTTGAGATATATAACTTATATTTTATAATAATATCTTTTAAATTTATTAGATCATCAGCTTGACTCGAGTTAGCACAACTCTAGTTGATTTGTTAAGTCATTGAGTTCAACTCATAAACAATTGTGAAGCTAAATCTAAGCTGATTCATGAATAAACTTAATTACACCCCTAATCTAGTATTGAATTTCTTCTTATTGAAATGTTTATTTTGACTAAAACTTATTAAATTTATAATTCATTTATTTTAAATAATATCACATAATTTTTAATTCTAATTTTAGTGATTAATTTAAGCTCATTCGAATTACAATTATACAATTCTAATATTATTGAATTCATCTAAATAAATTTTAGAGTAAAATTACAAATCACACAATCAACTGAACAAGATTCATAGAGTAAAATATGCAAATTATGAAGTATGAAATTGAAAAAACTAATGCAATGTTATTACGCTAGCTTTGAAAGATGCAAAATTCGACTGCAAAGTTGGTTCTAGTGGCAGCTATCAGTGTTTTTGCTGGGAGGTTCGGGAGGAAATTAAAAAAAAACAAAATCAGCTTATTATAATTTCAAAACATTTGCAAACAGGCTATCAGCTGATTCTTCTTCCACAACATTAACTAAGAGGTGCCAACAAAGTGGTAGACATATAATAAGAGGAAGGGAAATTTAAATACATAGCACACAATTTTTATGCATTTACACATTTAACATCTAAATTTTGATATTTCTAAATATAGCACATTTCCTATGCATGAAAAAATCATTTCATTTTAAAAAATTAATAATAGTATTATTTTGATATAATGTTTATGTAAATATGAACATTTACAAGTCAAATATGTAAATATATAAGAATCGTGTGCTATATATGTAAATACCCCTGAGTGGAAATATATACTAAACTCAATGTTAAATATGCTCAACCTGCAGATTAGAGAAAAGTTTCACTCATGCAGATTATCGAGCAACCAGCGCTAAAGGCTAATAATGACTCTAATGGCATTTGAAAAAACAGATGGGAAGAAGATTTAGTTTCAACGTGTACTTTCAGCAGAGTTATGTATTCGAATTAAATTTACCTTACAAACTGACATAATAGCTTCACACGTTCGAGAACTTACCAGAATATCAACATCAGGATTTATATCTGACTGCTTTTTCAAGTTATCGTCAGGATTTTCAACATGTTCCACTTCCATGTGAACAAGCAAGTCATCGGCATCACCAGTAATACTTTTGTGATCTTCATCGACGACGAGACTGGCGGTATTATCATTATTAACAGTTAAAGGCTCTTTGGGAACAGAACTACTGCCAAGCTTCATTCCATCTTCAACCGTGGCTTCCAGAGAAACATCTACAGAAGGAGGCTTCAGTGGCCTTCTAAAACTTTGCTTCTCATATACTGACATAGCTCTCTGCAAATAAAGATTTTGCAGGTATGATGACATTTGCAATGATCAGAATAAGATTTGCCAATCACACAAATTCAAAATAATAATTTATAAAAAAATATTAAGTTTTATATTTGAAAAGAAAAATTAAAGAAAGTAACTTGAAATAAAAAGCAAAGGAACTTGTTGGTCAGAGTTGAAGAATATAAATTCAAAAGAGCAGTAGCAATATAGAATGAAACTTAGTTTATTTAGTTTTTTGAGTTGAAAATTTGGTTTAAAATATTCTTGAAAAAGCATTTATCTTTCTTTTTTGAAAAAATTTAATTTCAAGTGAGATAAAAGCGAGTTTCAAAGCGCTATTTTATAAAAAATTAAAAAAGCTAAAAACCAAAGCAGCCATCACTCAGCAGTGAAATTAATTAACTTTTCACGCAGGCTTGGTTACTGCTATTACATTGGAGGTACCATAGTCAATTTGGATTAGATCCAACTAAACGCTCATGAAGCGCCTGACAAATGATTGTGCAACGCTAAATAATCAAGATTGTTTGAAAGCGAGAAAACCTATGCTGTAATAGACTCCACAATAAGCTAAAAAAATTCAAAAATATACAAGTTCCCTTAAAAGCAAAGGGACTTGTATATCTGTTACAAGATAGCCTTTTTTTTGTACTTGCAAATATGGCAATCAAAATTACCTTAAAAGCATCAGTAGCAGCTGGCACCAGAGAGCTTTTTAGACTTGAACCCTTTCTACAATTTTGAATTCTATTATTCTGTGAGAAGAACTTTAGTCAGAAACAGAGAAAACTGAACATGAAATAAATGTGTGGTGAAGGAGTAAAGATGGTATCAGTACACGACAAAAAATCAGAATTAGATATACCTTTGCTTCTTCATTCTTGGAAACATTATAAATGCCAGTAGAGTTAACAGGTGCAAGAATATCCTTCACCTCTTTATACAGTTCAGGGTGCGTGAGATCTTCTGAAATTTCAATTTTGGATAAATAATTGAATAAGTTGAGGCGATCACCATCTAACTTTTTCTGAAACCGAGGAGCCCATTTGGGTTTTGTTTCTGCGCAGGATTCAATGGTTTTATTATCTGGAGGATTATTTAATTGCTTCACATGAGCAGAAGCATTTGATGCATGCTGGAAATTTTCGACTTTGCTGTTAGATTCCAGGCTAGGATATGCAACCTTCGATCCATTTGTTAACTCAGGAGGAGAAGAGAACTCGGCCATGCTTGATCTCGGTCCCTTCAACATGTCAGCATTCAACTCCTGTCCACCTATTAAATGCTTGTTCTGATTCCAATCTGGCCCTCGAAATACTTGCGAGTTATCACCAAAACGAGAATTAACACCATCCCACCCATTCATCTGAGATAAACAGGAAACATCTACTGGATGATGCCAAGCAAATGGATGGAATTGGCTGGAAAACTGATTCCCTATCTCATGCATATGATAGGGAACACCGGGTCTATTCATCTCCATATATGGCCTCGCACCAAACAAGGACAGAGGAGGAAAACCCTGCATGGAAAACCCGGGGGCTGGAGGCCCGTGCTGGAATGGGATGAAACCATTTGTGAGTGGACCGGGCCAAATTGGACCATTTTTCCACGCCCCTCCCTGCCCTCTTTCCATATTTTGACCACAATTCCTTCTGTGCTGACTGTTGGATCTTCGGTCCCCAGATCTAACTCTCATTCCATCATCATAAGCGGAAGGACCATTCATCCTACGTCTCATAGGTGGCTGAGGAAGAAGATCAGCAGGTGAGCTGCCAGAGAAATGATTATTTGGCTTGAATAGTGAGGGGCTTGCAGAAGCACGATTGGAAATCCGCAAATCTGCTTGAGAATTGCTGTCCATAGTTGAGCTCTCTGAAACCAATTGTCGTTCTCTATCATCTGCAATGGAGAATTCTCAGTTTTTTATAAGTGAACTTTTGTTTAAAATCTTCAATAGTAATAAGCGTTCTTGCACCACTTACACTACAAATTGTGTCAATTGTAGATAAAGGAGATATGCTATAACCATCAGAATTTGGGGTCTAATCATAAAGAGATATAAGAAAAAAAATTATAGTAATAATTCACCTGAGCTTACTCGATCTCTACGCTTGGCCTTTACTGAAGAAAGAGACTCTTTTTCATGACCTACTGAAATTCTATCATGGTGTTCAGTAGGGCAATCTCTGTCGTCACATGCTGGTTCTCCATGTGTATATTCTGCTTGCTTTAAGCCACGTCTGCACCATATTACACGAATTAAATTGTTTTTCTACATCAGAATCCAGAAGTAGAAGGTTGGTAACTATAATTTGTGCTTTAAAGTTTACAAAGAAATAATGATAGCCAGAAGATTATCACAGACAGTATACAGTAATTATTATTTATACAACAAATAAAATAGCATCCAAGTTACAGAAAAAACAAACAAAGATTAAAACAAAAGAACAAAAAAAATCACAAGTCACAAAGAGTAACAAAAAGACATCAAAGAAAGAGATCAGTGCAGTAGAAATGGGAGTACTTAAATTCATGAGTTGCACAACTACAAATGAAGAAAATTAAAGAAATATGAGTACTCTACAATAAATAAGATCCCTTCTTCACCACATCCTCCTAATTCTACAATCGCCAGGGATATTTAGGCTATTACTTCATAGCAATCCAAATTCAAATCTAACATAAAATTTGAACAAGTACCCAAGAATCAGTAAGAGTGACCACTCATTCCCATGCCTTTAGAATGATAAGATCAGTTTATATTCTAAAATCGCAGTATCCCATCCTTCCCTCTTACTATATCAAGAAGAAAGGAAGTTCAGGAACATTGGGTAGATAATGATGGGGTGGGCCCATATGATGGAATTCTAGTTAGATTTGCATTAGAACCTTGTTATTATAATCCATGAATCATTTATAGGGTAGCAGATCATCCATATCCTCCAAATTAGGCACACAGCTTCGAGACTTTCATGGCAAACTTCAAGTACATAATCGAACAACATCCAAAGAAAAATGCAAATAAAACAGTTATGAAGAAGCACGACTTACATAGGACACATAGCATGCCGATCAAATAAGAGTCCACTACAAATGATAATCAAAACCTTTATAAAGAAGAAAATGAGGATAACTAGAGACTTGATGCACAAAATTTGTTACCAGAGGGAAGGAATGAGTATATGGCCAAGTTAATACCTGATTTGCTCTTTCGAACTACGAGCCTTTGGGCTCAAGGAATTCCTTGAAAAAGTATTATTTAAGGAAGAGTCAACCTTGCCTTGATGTCCATGATCAAACTTATTTGAATTTGAAACATCCTTATCTACACTAGAACGAGATGTCTTGCATATTTTTCTCAAGTCATAATGATCATCAATATCATCATAAGATCTTTTCCGCAGCCTGATACCCCTAGTTTTGATTACATGATCATCAGCATGTGGACTATGTTCACGGTCACTTCCATGAAGCCTACTTTTCTTATAACTATCAAAATACTTGTCCCTGTCTCTGACAGATTCACTCTCAAGCCGGTCAACGATGTAATCCCTAGAGTGCTTTTCTCCACGCCTGATATCATGATGCCTTTGGTCCCTTTGATCCCTATCAAAACCCTTGTAGTATTTATCTCGATATCGGTCATTTTTATACCTTTCATCCTTGAGGCTCTCAACTTTATGGCTTCCATTCTTGGTATAATCATCTCTAGAAGTAAGCCTCCTGTCAACACTGTTTCTACCATCATCCAGTCCTTTATCAATGCCAACAGGATTGCATCTCCTCTTTGCCATTGATTTTTCAGTATCTACATCTAACTCTGCATTGTGTGAATCATCTTGAGCTTGACTTTCTGCAGGCATAAATAAAAATTGAAAAGAAAACATATGTGATTACAAAAAAAATGTAAGTATGAATCTTCCCTTCTCAAAAATAGCATTGACTGAGCAAGCCTAACATAATTTGACAATCTAGCAAGTACACCAAAAAGTAAGAGATGCATCAACAACAATAACTGCTTAGCACACACAATATTTTTTAATTCGTAACTCTCCAATTTGAATCATTTCCATTTGACATATCTACAAGACTTGAAAATAATTGATTGAGTATTTTATTCCAACATTTGCAAAGTATTCATGTCATTCAAGGAGTGCTTCTACTAGGAAACAAACCAAATGAAAAATAATAATAATAAATACAATAATCCACATATTGATGAAATAGATAAATTATGTTAGGTTGTATAACTACAGTAGTCCACGGATTGATGAAATGGCGATAATAATCCCATGAAGCATTGAAGTGGGATGAAATAAATAAGGTGGAGAACTATTGGGTTTAGTGGAACAATAATGGATATTGATTTTTTTCGCACTCCCCTCGAGTGAATGATTGATTATTGTCCATCTCAAGCAAGCATATTAATTTTGAAGTATTATTCCTAATCATCATTTGATGAGAATGTCAATATGTTGATCACTTATTGTAGATATTTTCAAGTGTTCTTATCAAGCCTTTTTATCTTTTTGTGCCTTATAAATGACCAAATTTTTATTCTCCCTTACAAGAGCCTATGAACAAATCACGACCACTTTAGATAATTCTTTCCAAGAAAATAATACGTTAAGTAGATGTTTTCAACTCTCCAGTTGAATTTAGATTGCATTCCACAATTCCAAAAGAATTCAAGACAAAGATGTGTTGGTATTATTATATTACTATCTATGGATAAAAAACTGTGACTCTGTCCACAAAAAAAGAAACAACAAGGCTAACGATGATGCAACAATGAAGATTGCAACAATGTAATGATGAAAGTTACAATCACAGAAAAATTTTAAAAAAAAAGAAAGTGTGCCTTGAAGGCCATAGAATTGTGATGATGCGGCGATGAAGGTTGTAACAATGAAAAATATTTACAAAAATCTAGCAATTATAGCTATAATTATAGAAAATAAGGAAAAATGAAAACAGTGCAATGATGAATGCTATAAGATTGCAGTAATGCAACAATAAAGGTTACAAGTAATGGGCATACCCAAAAAAAAAAAAAAAACTAGGGCTCTGTTACAATGATAAGAATTAGAGAAAGTTAGTTAAGTACTTAATTCCACATTTACACAATCCTAGGAGGGCTTCTAATATAAAATACACAAAATTATAAAATAGTTAAAATAGTGCACGGATTGATGAGTTAGCAAAATGGTAATCACAAAACAATTTTAATTGCCCACAAATTAATGAGATGATGCTACTTAATAATCTCACAGATAATAAGGAAAAAAGATAATTGTTGAGCTCAATGAAACATTAATCTTGGCGAAATTGATAGATATTGATTTTTTTTACAATATTATTAAATGTTGATTTGATGTTAATCAAAACAAACGATTGGCATACAGGTCTTTATTATTATTTTTTCAGGCTGGTTTTGACTCCACCTTATAAGTAATAAAGCCTAAGCAAGTCAACCAAAACCTAGATTTAGCTTCACAAAGAGCTAAAGTTTCTCCAACTGGCAACTCCAAAAGCAAATGACAACCCATCCATGAACACTAATTGAAAAGCAACTAATTTAGAACATAACACATAAACTTAATCTATCGAACAGATTAATCAGAGGTCCAAAACATGCTTGCATCAACAATTTTCAGCAATTTATGAAGATAGTTGGAAAATATTATAAGGCAAAGAAACTCTCTTTCATCTAATGACAAATTAAAGAAATGGCTATAGTTTGTTCTTTCCAACTATAAAATGTCTGGCGCTTCCTAGACAACATAAAAGCTTGTTATACCCACGCAAGTTTCCTTTCGAAGTATAGAATTTTTCTCATTACCAACCAGAGAGTTAAAAATAGACCAAAAAGAATCATGGTCGCTAGTTAAGCTTCAAGCAATATTATCTAACATTATGGTCTTTAATAGTCTAAACCAGATCTAAACTTTAAGTGTAACCATGTTTCTTAGAATCATCATTACTATCATATCCCAATTTCTTTTGGTGTTGGCCTTATAAATCATTAAATTCTAATTCTCTAGCTATGCATGTTAAGTGATGTGTGAGGTGTTAAATTTATTCTATGTAAATTTTTTTCACACTTCTATTAATATTGTCTTTGATCTATCATCTTGCTTTCTAATCTTTCAACAAATAATTTTTATCTACTCATCTAATTCATGCATTTTTATTATTCAATGCATGTGAACAAACTGCGTAATGCTATTCTTCACTACCTTATCTTTAATAAAAGGTACTTCATTCATCCTTTGATATAATCCTAGCTAGTTTTCCCACATCCATCTAAACATTCTCATTTTGACATACTTAAATACCATAATAAACATGTGACACTTCTACACTACAACAAACCAAAATATTAACTCTAAAAGATATACATACATACATACATATATATATATATCCTCATTTTTCAACATATTATATTTAGAATACTTAAACCTAACACACCTAGGTATCATTTTATTCTTTTTTTCTTCATACACACCAAGATCAATCATAATTTTTTTCAAAATTAATAAAATTCATTTAAAGATCATTCCTCTATTTTCTATGTTTTTTCATTATCATAAAACAAAATTACTTCCAAAGTAAATCAACCTAGCATCAAATCAAATTAATTTTCTAATACAAACATACTTTTTTGGCAATAAGTTTCATTACACTTTTTCATAATTTCATTGTATGACTTATAATTCATGCATCAGCCAATTGCAAAATTTATTCAAAATTCATTAAATGAAAACATGTTTCTTGGAAATAAATTCAAAACTAAATAAGTGTGATATGCGCACATAAAATATCTCTAGTTCTCAGAGGTAGAATAACCCTTTAGAATTGCAGTGTTCCTATCTTAGGCAAAGGCCAAAGGAATGCAAAATCAGCAATGCAAAAGAAAAAATAAATAAATAAATACTGAATAAGATGAAAACTCCGCATAATATATCAGCTTTACCAAACATTTAGCTCAAACTAAAAATATACTAGCACATATATGACGCTAGTTTGTGGTGCTGGTAATAACAGATCCCAATTGGCTTAGAATTTAAAGCTTGTTTAAGATAGGAACTATGATGAGGATGCAAGACCTTGTATAAGGATCATAAATCAAGAGGGTGGGATGAAATTAAGTGGCTTTGTCTGGAACAATTCCAATAGGTCAAAATTTTAGAGTTGGGTGTAGCATATAGTCTCAAAAAATCTACTTTGTGACAGGCAATTTTTTCTTTGTTTTACTTAATCTATGCAAAGAAACTTAACCATTTATTAAGAAGGAATGTAGGCTAAGACAAGTAATCTGCCAAAAAAAAAAAAAACAAACTGAAGCTAGCAAGCTAAATCTTAAAACAAAAATGAAAAGTGCCATTAATATCAATGATGAACTCGAAGTCAGATGATTAAATCATACAAAGAACAAAGATTAATAGTAAGATACAGGCCACCTAGTAAAAGCAAGTTTTGATGTCAAAATCAACCAACACTTTACTAGCATTTTATGCTGAAAAAAAAAGAACCTAAAAACAGCCAGCATGTGAGCCTAAAAAATGTGCAGACAGAACAAAAAAATGGAGAAAAATAACAGGCACGGAAGCAGAGTGATTGAAAGAGCTACGACAGAGAACATGTATCATCACAAATCTTATATCATTAGTCATTTCCATAATCATACAGTTGAAGACAGTTACTTATAGTTTTGCATTTAAATATAAACTTGCAGTGAATTTGGCTGTAGCAGTGCCTAACTAGAACAAAAAATCTGAATCACCAAAACAAATTTGCGCATTCTTGTAGTCCACCCATCAATAATCCGGATAATCAGTTGGTATCAATCAACCCCAATCTGTAGAAAAGAGTACATGCATATCAAGCCTATACAAAAAATTAGCTCGACTGACATGATATCCCAATAACCTCCATATAACCACGAACAGATCTAACATCATAAAGCATACAACAACAACAACAAGCCTTTATCCCACTAAGTGGAGTCAGCTACATGAATCCTTCGTCTCCATTGTGTCCTATTATGTGTCAAATTCTCATTTAATAAGTATGCATATGCTTAATAATAATGATTCAGAGTAGAGAAAAAAAAAAAGAATTTATAAAGAATTAATATAAAAAAGATTCAGAAATCCTCAATACTGGATGTCCTCCAACCTTAACGCCAAAGACAAACCTCTTTCACGCCAATAACTATACGCTAAAGGTCCTCCTTTTCCCATGCAATTACATGTCAGTAGTTAAGGGATTCGGAAATAGTTAAAACACTAGAAGGTGATGAGAAGGAAAAAGCTGGTCAAAGTAGTAGATGTAAAGTGGAGAGAAAAAGAAAGTATCAATAATGAGATGTGGGTGGTAAAGCATTTTTTACCCCTCGATGTCCACCACAAATCACAACAAATGGCAAGTTTAAATGTAATAAAATCAATTGTTGCATCTTATATAGGTTGCATTTCAAAACCACAGGAGAAATAAAATGTTTAAGAATGCATCTCCAAACTATATAGGTGCCAACAAATTTATGTCTGCTTCAAAATAACCAACCAAACTATTATCGTCTGAAAACCTTTATTTAAATTCCCTAAACACCTGAACTTGCAAAAAGCATTTGTGACTGTGCTGCAACTACACACTAATTTTATAAAAAATGCACCGAGAATAAGATTTAATTCAAAAGAAGACAAAATGAGCTGGACAAAGTTGTATAATTTATCTATATAAAATGGATTCAAAGCCCAATCAATTAGTTTGACTTGGCTCAAAATAAGTTAAAGTTGGCTCAAAATTACAAACATAACTCACATGATCTTTTTCACTCAAACTCAAATCCAAGCCCAAATGAAATGAATCAAATTAAATAGCATATAGAAAATATTATTATATGCAATTTTTCACATAAACTAATTTAAAGTAAAAAAAAAATATTTAATCCCGAAAATGACTCAAGTCAACAATACGGTTATGACATAGCTTGAGATGATTAAAATGATCTTGAACGAATTTCAATTCAAGCGAGTATTAATAGAGCTATGACTAATATTGGCACCCCTAGTACCATCAATCCCTCGCTAATCTTGTCAAACTATATAAAAATAACTCCTTTAACAAACTATGATCACACATTTCACTTATAAATAAAGGATATTTTATAGCATCATAATCATTAGCGCCATGCCAACCACCAGAATTGGCCTTAAAATTTTCATTTTTTGTGTTGAGTAACACCAAATAGAAGGATAAGACAGATGATGATAATGATGATAATTTGCTATTGATAATTACTACACAATATTTTAAACCTATTATTTGTAAATCTTTTTAAATAACTTATATTTATGTTATCTTAGATCTATACTACCTTTCTAATCCTTTGACGACAATTTTATGTATTTACCTAATGATTTAGTTTACGTATCCATACCACATGATTTTGTTTCAATATCTTATATTCAACAAAAATCTAGATTTTTGCAACCTCTTGAAATATTCATCAATTTATCCACCCTAGTTGTGTCTACATGTCTATATTAACATTCTCATTAATAATCTACTATATTTGGCTACAAAAAACTTTTAACCACCCAATGCTTGGATCCATTCAACATCACAGACCTAACTACAAATTTATAGCATTTACTTTTAAGACTCCATGATAATCACATAATCATATGATGCTCCTAAGCAACTTCACAATTTTAACTGCCTAACCTTAACACTAAAATTATTATTTATATTCCATTTTTTTAACAACAAATCCAAAATACTTGAACCTCTCTTGCCTAATTATCATACTATCTTCAAATAAAACCGATTGAAAATTATTAAGATCTCACTAAAATTATATAATATCTACTGAATTTGTATTCAATTAATCTTAGATTATTTTTTTTATTCTAAACATCCCATGTTCTAACCTTCCACTTATTTTAAATTAAAAAAAAAAAACTCACCAATTAAAATATCTAAAAAAACATACATCAAGGCATTGAATACTTTCATAAGCATCAACATTTCCATAAATGTAATGCTACGAAAGTGAAAAATGCAGCTAATAGACAAGATAAAACAAAATGATCATCAATCACAGAACTTATGGTCCTCGCAGAATGTTCAAGGATAGATAAAAACATCTTCAATTTAGGTAAAGATAAGCTAGTGTTCCGGGTTACCTTACCTGTACTATCCTTTTTGGCTTTCCACCCCACCTCAACAACCGCCCTCCTGGAACGTTGGCTCTTGCTCTCGGCATCATCAGACCTTCCATGCCTGGAATCCAGAACTTTCTTGCCCTTCTCTGACACACGCCCGTCCTTGTCCTCCCTTTATCTTCCCTTTTCTCTAGTATGATCCTGACCTCATCTTCACTGACTCAGTCCTTTGCCACTCCACATATCTCTGTAGAACCTCTGCGCCTTCTACTAGACCTGCTCCTCGATTCAACAGTCAAAATCCTTGGCCTGTCCACCTTCTCCGAATCCACATGCCCAAAGCCTCGTCTTTGGAACCCTTCTGGCAACCCATCATCTTGTTTATACCTTTCCGCCTATCAGGGTTAGCAGAGTCCTCCTCTCTCTCCTTCCGCTTCCTGCCTGACAAATCTGCATTATCAGAGCCACCCTTGTCCTTCACCAAAGACACTGGCAGCAAAGAAGAAGTCTTCCTCTCCACCTCCACATCACTGAAGCTAACCCCAGAACCATGACCAGCTTCCACCAATCTAAGACCCGAACTTCCATCATCCTCGGAGTCGGAGCGCCCCGTCGCATCCCTGTTACTACGCTCATGATACCGGTGCGATTTGTGGCGAGAGCTCCCCGGCATGTTAACAGCGTCTCAAAAATCCAATTCCAAAATCCGCCAATTAAATCGAAAAAAAATACCAAAAACAAATAACCTAATCCACCTCCTATAAAACAACAATCCTCCAACTTTCGCAGCCCAAAACCTGTGGAATCTCACCCGGAACCACCGAACTCTCCCCCAGAATCCCCGCCGCGGCAAGAAAATATAAAGGGCAAAACACAGAAATCTGAAGCAACACTCCCCAATTCAACGATAATCAAAGACTGAAAAACCGTTGAGGAAGAACGCAATGGCTGATTCCGACGAGGAGGGAGTGAGCTACGGCGAGAGGGAGGAGAGAGAGTTGATGGAAGAGAAAATCCACGATTTGTGAGAACTGAGAAGATTCATCTTTCCTATATTTTCTTAAATTTCGTGATACTTTAAAATTACGAAAATTTACGGTTGTAATCAGAGGAATTTATAGGTGCCCGTTCGGTTTGTTGCAAGTGATCCTAACTTATCGGGTTAAATGACCGGGCCGGGCGGGTCAGTGGCGCCGGTGAGCTGACGAGCGCGAGATTTGAGTATATCGGGCGGCGTTGCTGCCGCGTGGACGGACTTAATGCACGCTATTATTCCGGTGCTGATGTGACTTTTTCGGGTCTTACGTTTTTAACGGGCGGTTTATTCTGATGGATGACGATAATTGAGTAAAATAAATTTAAAATTTTGAGTTTTTTTAATATTTGATTATAAGTAAATAAATTTAAAAATATTTTTTAAAAAAATTTAATATCTCAACTTGTTGATTTTTTTATGATTTTAATATTAATTTTAATTAGACGAATTTCAAATTCATTATTAGCTCATAAAGACAAGATCAACTCGCTCCAAATTATTAGAAGATTATTAAATTTATAGTAAATTAAATACATTATTTTTTGAATGATAAGAGGGTTATTACATGTATTCTAATGACTTGCAAAGTATTTAAGATTGTTGCGTGAAAAATCAATTCAGAAGTAAAGAGCCTACCTGAGCAAACACTATAAAAGAAATAATAAAGCAATTTTTTATGTGAAAAAAAGAGGAAAATTACTAAATAAAAGCTCCACTATATCCGTTCAGAGACAAGATCTTCCGACAGGGATTAAAGATGTGAAGCATCAACAAATGAAGAATACATGGACGAAAGTTTGACGAATGTGACGACGAGCGAGAGATTTATGTCGACACGATTACCAAAGTTGATCCCGAATGTTATGACGACGTTATGACCGCAACAATGGTCACGACGGGAGATCACGGGCGCGCATGATGGGCTGGGCGACATTGTGCTGAGGCTTTGATCTTTCTCTCTCTCGCTTTTGCGTTCTCCTTCTTGACTCCTCATATGATTTAATGTTTTACGGAAATGTGAAATACATAAATAAATTTTTTTGGACGGCTTAAAATGATCCTGATCATGAATGCAAATGCTCAAATGAAGTAATTGTAAAGATCTTTGGCTTTAACGAGAGCTGATTTGATATAAACACTTTATATTTGAGAGCTATTTAGGATTTAATTGATATCCCAAAGTTTAGGATATTTTGAGAGCTGATCTAGCCAACTTACTTGTTTTTTAACATCAAGATTTACTAATTCTAATATTTTAAGTGTCATATCAAAGATGTATATGCATTTCACATATGTAAATTAAACATATTGTGTTTTATTTTATTAAGAGTGCTTGGTTGGTTGAAAATGAAATATATTATTGATATGTCACTCAAAACTCTACTAGTTGAAGCAACAATCTTGACATCGAAAGTAATTTGATCCTGTGTCAAGACTAGCCGAGATCAAACACTTAAAATATCATTGAAAACTTTAGGATATCAGTCGAATCTCTAAATAGATCCTAAATATGGAGTGTTTATAGTCAAATAGAGCATCTTGACGAGCTGGATCTAACAAGCCTAAGATTTCGTAATTATGACTTCATTTGAGCATTCAAATATTTAAAATACATCAAATGATCGAATGAATCATTTTGAGCCGTCCGATGAAGTGGTTTTGTCTATATATTTACTGAGTGTCACTTATAATATATAAATATCATTCTTTATATGACGTAGTTAAAGAGAAGTTTGAGGCCAAGAACCTCAGCATAATCGAGCATGGCGACGCCAGATACCGGCCACATCGATTAATCAATTTATTGCCACCACGCTGATCCGCCGCCAAACCATCGATTACCGGTCACGCTGACGACATCGTTCGCCATCATCGCGATCAGAGTCACCACAGCCTCGTCGACCGCCTCGCAAATTAACGCTATCGGCTACACGACCACATCGTAAACCGCGACTACCACGGCTGGTATCACCGCTTATCATCTGCGTCGGTACCATTGCGTCGGTTCGACAACGCTGACCTGCAGCCGCCATTTCACACCGTCACACGGTACGCTCACCATCACCAGCCAGGGGCCATCGATCATCATGACCACCGCTTTTCACCATCATATCGCCATCAATTGTTACTCTTCCATACCGATAGTTGTCGACTGATTTGGGATTCCAATTGTCATGTTTTCTCACATACAACTTTGTAATCCTGTTACCGGGAAAACTTAAACTTTGTACTCCAAAGCAGATATATAGTGAAACATTTTTGTTGGGCTAGGCCTCGTAATTTTATTTCTCTTTTTAGGGTTTTTTCACATAAAAATCCTAAAATTTTTTATTCTCTCTTCAAATATCTGTGTGTGTTGGATTTCTCAACAAGACCAAAACGTTAAGTTTTATTTTACCACAACTGGTTTTCTAGCACGCAACAATTATCCTAACGAAGGCATGTATGATGAGTATAACGATGAAGTCTTGCAAGGTAAAGAACTAACCCAATGAGGTTGGTCAGATAGGGATGATGAAATAAGGGATAGTGAGGTAGAGCGAGGTTGATAATGAAAATGGTGAGACTAAGGATAATAATAAATGGAATAACAAGGTCTTATGATTATGAGATCTATAGGTCAACTAAAGTGAGATTGGAGACAATGAGATCATGTGGAGTCAAACTAATGACATTAAGGCTAGGATGGTGAAATCCATATGGGTCAATGTGGTGTGGGTTGCAAGGTCACGTGGAGACATCAATGTATGGGTTGTAGGGTTTAAACATTAGAATTTATCAAATTTAAATGAATTCTAAATTTAATAAAAATAATCATTTGATATTCTTATAAACCTCTAATATAAGTACTTTCATCTTTATTTTATTTCAAAGCATGCAAAATTTAAAAAAAAAATCCAAATTTTATATATTTTTACTCGACTTTTAATATATCTAAATAAATAATGATTCTAGCTTGATAACTAGTGCTTATGCATGTATGACTACTTTGTTTCTTCAATCAATTTAAATAAATAGTTTTAAAAGATAGGTGGTATGTACATGCAAAAGCTCACGAAGATATTTGACAGAGAATAAGAAACTAGCAAATAAAATCTATATCATCGTATGTAATGAAAGATACAAAGTTCAAATTTGAGGATGCTAAGCTAACATTTGGGAGACTCACCACATCACTACTAGACAGTATGAGCTCACCCAAAGAAGCATAGATGACCACTACAAAAAGACTCCCCATACGAATTTATGGAGCTAAAGAGGAGATGCTCTCTACACAAGGAGGGAAGTTTCTAAAAAATTATAGAAAAATAGGGAACAACCTTAAGGACTCCAGAAGGTTCCACCAAATTCCAGAAAGCTTTGGAGGAGGAATGCTTCAAGAGAACTCTAAGATAGTGTGGAATATTCTAGAAAGTCTTGTATATGTTAGGAGTGATGTGGAATGATTTAGATAATGTATATTCTATTATATTCTAGAATATTCTTTCTAGATTATTTCTTGGGTCATGAGGAGGACTATAAATAGAGGTCCTCACTCCTCATTTGTAATCAACCAAATAAGCAATAAACAAGCAAGCATTCTTGTATTACAAAGATCATTTGCTTAGTGAAGTGCTTTCCTTACTTCCAAACTCTCATCTCTAAAGAGTTTTGAGCATTCTAGCTCTGCGTTGTGATGGTTAGGCTGACTTAGCATTAAGGGGAAGTGCTAAGGCCGCACGGGTGACTAGTGTTGAAAAACTCCCTCCTTGATAGTTGGTATTAGAGCCAAAGTTTAGAGGCATGATGAAGGTTGGCAAGAAACAAGTTATTGGATCGGAGACTACGAATGTGGAGTCATCTCAACAAGATCGAGGTCATGAGGAGCAACGTGATCCTACTACATCTAAGCCACGTGGGAGGTCCAAAGAGCTAATCTCAGGCTTTGATGCACACATTGCTTAGGTGGAGGAGGCTATGAGTGGGATGGAAGCCCAGATGGAGGATTTAGGTGAAAGAATGAATGGCCTCGAGGAAAAGGATGCCACCATCCATTCATTAATCAGAGACCTGATGGCAATGTTGGAGAAGTCCTTCTTGGATTAGATGGCGAAGATGCGAGAGGATCTAATGGGAGAGCTCCGTGGGATGTAGTGATCTCATGAGGAGTTGACTAATCTACATGCAGGCATAGAGGAGATGCGAAGGGACATCGCTCTCTGTAAGAGGGCACTAGCAGCTAGGTTCAACAGCCATGTCGTGGAAGCCAAGTGGATCGAAGTGCCTAAACCAAAAAGCTTCGGGGGAGTCTACAACGCAAAGGAGGTGGACAACTTCCTATGGGGACTAGAACAATATTTTGGAGTCATGAACATCACTGATGAAGGTGCCAAGGTCCAATTTACTGCTTTTTATCTTTCTAACACCACCATATTATGGTGGAGGAGGAGTCGAGAAGATATGGAGAAAGGTATGTGTACCATATCCACCTTTGATGACTTCAAAAGAGAGCTTAAAAATAGTTATATTCGGAGAATGTGAAGGATGAGGCTAGAGCCAAATTAAGAAGGCTCAAACAAGAAGGGTCGATCCGGGAGTACATCAAAGACTTCACTAGTTTAGTCCTTGAAATCCCTGATATGGCTAACAAGGACTCTCTCTTCAACTTCATGGATAGACTTCAACCATGGGCCAAGACCAAGCTCAGGAGGCGTGGAGTGCAAGATCTTGCAACTGCCATTGTTATTGTTGAAAGCTTGATCCATTACACCAAGGAGTCCACAAAACTCAAGAAGAGTACATATGTCAACGGTGGGGAGACAAAGGAGAACACAAAAAAGAGTTTTCCCAGGAATCGACCTCAACATGAGGAAAAAATAAGGGAAAGTAGAAGAATGTTAAGAACCAACCACATAATAATTGCTTCCTTTGTGGAGGATCCTATTGGGCAAGGGAGTGTCCTCAAAAGAATGCCTTGAATTCTCTCTTAGCAAGTCATCAAGGCAGTAGAAGCCAAGAGTGATGATATGGTGGCACAAGTGGGATCTATACATCTCTTGAATAAGATTCAAGCTGCCTCAAAGCCACAATCCAATGAATTGTCCTTTGTAGAGATGGTTATTGGAGGAAAGGCTGCCATTGACATGGTAGACACAAATGCTTCCCATAATTTTATCTTTGTAGAAGAAGCAAGGCGGTTAGGACTACCAATGGTTGGAGAGGAGGCTCCATCAAGGTAGTCAACTTAGAAGCAAAGCCAAGTCATGGCATAGCATGAGGAATGAAGACCAACGTAGGAGCTTGGTCAAGTACGCTAAACTTCTCTGTGATCCCAATGGATGATTATAGAGTTATCCTTGGATTGGACTTCCTAAAATAGGCAAAGGCATTTCCAATGCCATTTACCAATAGTATGTGCAACATAGAAGGTAGTCAGACTTGGATGGTGGCCGTAATGAAAGCCTCCAAATGGGATGTCAAAATTTTAACAGTCATCCAACTTGAAGAAGAAACTACTTAGCTCCACAAGTAGACAAGCCAAGGGAGGAGGCATTAGTACATGAAGAATCCAAGGACATCCCACTATCAGGGTTGTCAAAAGAGCTCTCACCCAAAAGGGAGATAGATGTGACCTAAAGGAATCCAAATAAGCTCATATACCAGTGAGTACTCCTTTTGACAAAGAAGTAGAAGAAATAGAAGTTCGCAGGAGAGAAGTGTCAAACTACAGAGATTATCTCATCAAATGGAAAGGGTTGCCAGATAGTGAAGTCAATTAAGAACATAAAGACACTCTGTGGCGATTCAAAAGGAGGTACGTGACGAGGGCATCACGGGTTTAGGTGGTGGAGAATGTCACAGAGTTATATTAAGGGAGGTCATCCATGCTCTCTTAACCATACACAAGGACAGAAGTTTCTAGAAAAATATAGAAAGATGGAGAACAACCTTGAGGACTCCAGAAGGTTCCACCAAATTTCATAAGGCTTTAGAGGAGGAATGCTTCAAGAGAACACTAGGATAGTGTGGATTATTCTAGAAAGTCTTTTATATACTAGGAGTAGTGTGGAATGATCTAGATCATGTATATTATATTGTATTCTAGAATGTTCTTTTAGATTATTCATAGGATCATGGGAAGGACTATAAATAGAGGTCATCACCTATCATTTGTAACCAACCAAATAAGCAATAAGCAAGCAAACATTCTTGTATTACAAAGATCTTTTGCTTAGTGAAGTGCTTTCCTTACTTCCAAACTCTCATCTCTAAAGAGTTTGGAGCATTCTAGTTTTGCGTTTGTGAGGGTTAGGCTGACTTAGTATTAAGGGGAAGTGCTAAGGAAAAGTCCCTCCGTGACAGACTGCTACAATGCCACTCATTTTACCCTATGATAACTTTCAAAGAACTCTCCACTCAACATCATATACTAATCTAACCTCTAGATACAAGATGAGTATAATATCTCACAGCAATTATGTCAAAAATATTTACTTATAGTATACACATTTGTCATATTTATTATAACTTTCATATTTGTAACAAAACTTATAGTTTCCATATTTATATAATAGTCTCTCAAGCTCAATAAAAAGAGGGGATAGGCTTTTTTAGGGAACTAAATATATTACTTTTTGTATAGACATTTTTAGAAAAGATATTTATCCCCTCAATGTTTTACTATTTTAGATAAAATGAAGTGAATGATATTTATTTCTGTGCTACTGCATGTAATAATAATGAAAAGAAATATAATTTGAAAATATTTATGTGCATATTTATAGGAATAATTAAGAATTAATTGAAGAGTTTAGAAAATATTATATTTTATTCCAATATATATATTGGTTAAGTATCAATTAATTAGATATCTATTTTGATTAAATGTTAAATAAGGCCAATGAATCAGGCTAAAAAACTAATGGTTCGCAATAGAAGAAAAATACGTGTATTTCAATTACGATGTAACTTCATTATATTATATTTGGAATTCAATAGATTATTTTTTTTATGTTTGATTGAATAAATTAAATTAAAATTAAAACTAAGAAAAAGAACTAAAGCAAACTGATTGCCACAGAACTAGGACCGGCGTATCATTTGAGGAAGAACAAATGATTAAATAAATTTCTAAAAGGTTGTTTGAAATTTTTTTTTTAATTTATAGCTTTTATTTTTTATCTTGTTTTATTTAAATTTAATAGCAAATAAAAATATATTTGATATTCTAAATTTATATTAATTTATTTAGTATATTTAACTAAATATTGGATAAGATAATAAATGATGATCAATGGTGGCACATCGATGATGTTGATTAGTAATGTATAGTGACAATAATCGATTGTGGTCGATTGAGATAGCGAACTTAAACTTAGATTAAAATTTTTTGCTTTATTTATATTAAAAACTCATATAAAGTTTTTTGTCTTTTCATATAAAAAAAATGTAAACTTAGATTAAATAAATAGTGCAACAAAGCATCTAATGCTTTGGTGGAGATGGCTTGGATAATTAAAGATCTTCAAAAAATAAAATAAAACTGAGCTAATGTACAATCATATTTGGCTCAAATTATGATTAAAAAGTGATTCCGATCCTATTTTAAGTCAAATCAAATAAACTAAAGATCAAATATAAAATATCATTTTTAAATGCTGTATCTGTTAAATTTTTATTTAAAAATTATTAGTTATTTTCTTGTACAAACTTATGCAAGATTTTTTACATTTAAATAATGAAATTATTTATGTTAAAATTTATTAAATTTACTCTCTTGTACGTTGAAAAAAAAGGAGGGTGATTTATATGTATATCATTAAATTTTTATTTATTTAAGTTAATATTAAAATATATAGATTTATTTCTATTTTAATTTTTAAATTATAAAAAATATTGATTATAAAATCATTTGTTATGCAAAATATCATTCTCTTTTAAAAAGGCTTTATAATACTTCATTTTTATTTAAAAAAAATTAGTTTCTTTCTTGTTCAAATTTATGCAAGCTTTTGATAAGTTAATTAATGAATCTATTCATTTTAAAAATTATAAAATTTATCTATTTTTGGTTTAAAAGTGAAAAAGGGGTGTTTTTATACATATTGTTAAATTCTTTGTGATTTAAATATTATAACATTATATAAACAAATATAAAAATTTAAGATTTTGATCAATAAAAAAAAAAGTTAAATGTGAAAAAAAAATCGAGTAGGATAGCCAACTTCTCCGCGGGCAAGCGTACCATGATATCGAGAAACGAGGAAAGAAAGCTTCGAAGCAGTAGGGGGCCGAGCGACCGCAGCGCCTTGATCGAATGTAGTGCTGATGATCTACTGCGCTTCAACCCTTTTATGATGGATAAGCTGAGGAGATTTCAACAATCTCTTCTACGCGGCGATGAGGATCAAGAAGACGATTATTTGGAAGAATCCGGTGGTTCCTGGTCGCTTTCTCCCCTTCAGGTTATTCGATCCTTTATTTTTTTTTTCATGGAAGGAAACTATTTGAAGTGTTCCCCGAGGATTTATTTTAATACTTCGCGATTTCTTCAATTTTAAACTCTAAACTTGCCACGCAGTTTGATTTGCTGTTTTTGAACAGAGACTGTACGCCTTTGCTATCTGTTTGGTCGCTGACCTGGCCTTTATGCTACTGGTATAAAAGAATTTTCATCCTTGATTTGGATTCTCGCATGGATTTTACTTTATTAGGGGATTGTTGTTGGGAGAAAGATTATACATTAATGAGAAAAAGACAAATCATTTGCCCTACCGCAGACCGATGGTTAAATGGATTTCATTATGTTTATTTTTCACTTTAATTATCCAATTTAATTCGGTGAAAAAAGGGGAAAAAAAAAACCAATTGTTGACACCAGTTGGTGGTGAGCTTAGCTTATATTGCTTAGCTCTTAGGGGGTGTTTGGCAACGGATTTACTAGGGATTTAGCCATCTAAATCAAATCCTACCAAACACCTTCCATTTAGTAAATCCATCGCCAGAATCCGGTAAATCAACGGCTAAATCCGGATTTATTAAATCACGGATTTCGGATTAGAGATCAACGAACCTCGCTTTATGGCGGGAATCGAAAGTGCTCGACCCTTCTCCCTCAACTGCACGCAGGATCATCCTCTCAACCGTTCTCACTTTTGTTTTAGGGAGAATTTACTTGACCTTCATACGAGCGAGACGGTCGGTGACGGAAGTGTCCTCCATCTTGGGCTCCTTCATTCCAAAAGCGTAGTTGTACAGAGGATATGTGTTTACCACCGGCGACACCATCTTCTCTGCTCCTTCTCGCCGTCCCCTGCGTTCGGCCCACGCTCGCGTCTCCGGATTCGGCGCCTCAATCGGGCTCATAAATTAATGTATTTTTTATTATAATTTTACTTGACATGTTTTACATCTATAATCCATATTTGAACTATAATTTTAAAATAAATATATGTAATTTTTCAATTTTATAAAATAATTAAAAAATAAATAAAAAGTATAAATTTTTTTTTAAAAATTTATAATTTAATAGATGTAATCAAATCAAATTCAATTAGATTAAATCAAATTCTATTAGATTAAATCAAATGAGTGTTAAAAGTTATTTATAACTCACTCCATTCAAATTTTAACCTTTCACTCTCATGTATTTTTATTAGTACAAAATTCTCACTCTCTATATTATTATAATATCAATGTGCTCAGTCTCATACCTTAAAAATAAGTTTTTATTAAATTAAATATAAATCTATTCAAAATAAATCAAATCATTATTTTTCCTAAAATTAAGGAGAAACTGGATTTAAAATTGAATTCTTAAAATAAGTTTTAGGGAAACTTAAAGTTCAACATCTTTTATATCAAGACTGTTTTTGAATTTGACAATATTGCATTTCTATAATTGTAATTTTTTTAGATATACGCGAAGTATAGTAATGAACGCGTTATCCAATGAGTTTTAAAATGAAATTGTATTATCATAATAATTTTTATTAGATCTAAATAATATAATATTTATTTATATTTTGTAATGAACATGATATCTTTATTAAATGATGAATTTTAATTTCAATATTACATTCTTTTTTTTATTTATGTTCTTATTCTTTAAAAAAATATTATTTAATTATAACAGCTTTAAATCCTCAAATAACTTACCAAACATCTTTCTGATTTAGCGATTTAATAAATCATACCAAACACTTTTCGTGATTTAACGGATTTACTAAATTCATATGTACTAGATTTAGTAAATCCTACTTGAAATAAATCCAATCCGTTGCCAAACACCCCCTTAGTGAGGAAAAGCTTGAGCTTAACCTGCCTTAGGAAATGACTCCAAATTGCATTTGGCTTGAAAAAGAAGCTTAAGGCATCTTAAGCTAATAAATAAACTTGAACCGACCCAAACCTACTTTTGGAGATATTAAGTAGTTGGGTGAAATAAATTTGATTGAATGAGCTAGTAAGAGAGTTGGGTTAAGGTTCCCAAATAAAATTTATTGGTTGTTAATAGAAGAATGGATGAGCACAAGGCTATTTAATCTGTGGAGATTGTTGTACACAAAATGTTTCATTCTCTCATCTTTGTTCTTTGCTTTGTTGAACACCTTGACTAACTTTAGTTAATCAATTTAGTTTGGTTCTATATGAACCAAAATATAATTAACTTAGATAATAAGTTGAAGTATCTTTAATTTGAATGCCATGTAAATGTCAAGCAATCCTTGCTAAGTTAATATCTGATTCGCTCTTTCGAACTACAAGCCTTTGGGCTCAAGGAATTCCTTGAAAAAGTATTATTTAAGGAAGAGTCAACCTTGCCTTGATGTCCATGATCAAACTTATTTGAATATGAAACATCCTTATCTACACTAGAACGAGTTGTCTTGCTTATTTTTCTCAAGTCATAATGATCATCAATATCATAATAAGATCTTTTCAAGCATGTGGATTATGTTCAAGGTCACTTTCATGAAGCCTACTTTTCTTATAACTATCAAAATGCTTGTCCCTGTCTCTAATATATTCACTCTCAAGCCGGTCAACGATGTAATCCCTAAAGTGCTTTTCTCCACGCCTGATATCATGATGCCTTCGGTCCCTTTGATCCCTATCAAAACTCTTGTAGTATTTATCTCGATATCGGTCATTTTATACCTTCCATCCTTGAGGCTCTCAACTTTATGGCTTCCATTCTTGGTATGATCATCTCTAGAAGTAAGCCTCCTGTCAACACTGTTTCTACCATCATCCAGTCCTTTATCAATGCCACCGGGATTGCATCTCCTCTTTTCCATTGATTTTTCAGTATCTATATCTAATTCTGCATTGTGTGAATCATCTCGAGCTTGACTTTCTATAGGCATAAATAAAATTGAAAAGAAAATATATGTGATTACAAAAAAAAATATGTAAGCATGAATCTTCCCTTATGAAAAATAGCATTGACTGAGCAAGCCTAACATAATTTGACAATCTAGCAAGTAAACAAAAAAGTAAGAGAGATGCCCGCATCAACAACCATAGCACTGCTTAGCACACACAATATTTTTTAATTCGTAACTCTCCAATTTGAATCATTGCCATTTGACATATCTACAAGAATTGAAATAATTGATTGTGTATTTTATTCCAACATTTGCAAAGTATTCATGTCATTCAAGGAGTGCTTCTACTAGGAAACAAACCAAATGAAAAATAATAATAATAAATACAATAATCCACAGGTTGATGAAATAGATAAATTATGTTAGATTGTATAACTACAGTAGTCCACGGAATGATGAAATGGCGATAATAATCCTATGAAGCATTGAAGTGGCATGAAAAAAATAAGGTGGAGAACTATTGGGTTTAGTGGAACAATAATGGATATTGATTTTTTTCGCACTCCCCTCGAGTGAATGATTGATTATTGTCCATCTCAAGCAAGCATATTAATTTTGAAGAATTATTCCTAATCATCATTTGATGAGAATGTCAATATGTTGATCACTTATTGTAGATATTTTCAAGTGCTCTTATCAAGCCTTTTTATCTTTTTGTGCCTTATAAATGACCAAATTTTTATTCTCCCTTACAAGAGCCTATGAACAAATCATGACCACTTTAGATAATTCTTTCCAAGAAAATAATACATTAAGTAGATGTTTTCAACTCTCCAGTTGAATTTAGATTGCATTCCACAATTCCAAAAGAATTCAAGACAAAGATGTGTTGGTATTATTATATTACTATATGTGGATAAAAAATTGTGACTCTGTTAAAAAAAAAAAGAAACAACAAGGCTAACGATGATGCAACAATGAAGATTGCAACAATGTAATGATGAAAGTTACAATCACAGAAAAATTTTTTAAAAAAGAAAGAAAGTGTGCCTTGAAGGCCATAGAATTGTGATGATGCGGCGATGAAGGTTGTAACAATGAAAAATGTTTACAAAAATCTAGCAATTATAGCTATAATTATAGAAAATAAGGAAAAATGAAAACAGTGCAATGATGAATGCTATAAGATTGTAGTAATGCAACAATAAAGGTTACAAGTAATGGGCATACCAAAAAAAAAAAAAAACTACGGCTCTGTTACAATGATAAGAATTAGTGAAAGTTAAGTATTTAAATCCAACATTTACACAATCTTAGGAGGGCTTCTAATATAAAATACACAAAATTATAAAATAGTTAAAATAGTGCTCGGATTGATGAGTTAGCAAAATGGTAATCACAAAACAATTTTAATTGCCCACAAATTAATGAGAATCTCACAGATAAAAAGGAAGAGAGATAATTGTTGAGCTCAATGAAACATTAATGTTGGCAAAATTGATAGATATTGATTTTTTTTACAATATTATTAAATGTTGATATGATGTTAATAATAACAAACGATTGGCATACAGGTCTTTACTATTTTTTTTTTCAGGCTGATTTTGACTCCACCTTATAAGTAATAAAGCCTAAGCAAGTCAACCAAAACCTAGATTTAGCTTCACAAAGAGTTAAAGTTTCTCCAACTGGCAACTCCAAAAGCAAATGACAACCCATCCATGAACACTAATTGAAAAGCAACTAATTTTAGAACATAACACATAAACTTAATCTATTGAACAGATTAATCAGAGGTCCAAAACATGCTTGCATCAACAATTTTCAGCAATTTATGAAGATAGTTGGAAAATATTATAAGGCAAAGAAACTCTCTTTCGTCTACGACATTTTAAAGAAATGGCTATAGTTTGTTCTTTTCAACTATAAAATGTCTGATGCTTCCTAGACAACATAAAAGCTTGTTATACCCACGCAAGTTTCCTTTCGAAGTATAGGATTTTTCTCATTACCAACCAGAGAGTTAAAAATAGACCAAAAAGAATCATGGTCGCTAGTTATGCTTCAAGCAATATTATCTAACATTATGGTCTTTAATAATCTAAGCCAGATCTAAACTTTAAGTGTAACCGTGTTTCTTAGAATCATCACGACTATCATATCCCAATTTTTTTTGGTGTTGGCCTTATAAATCATTAAATTCTAATTCTCTAGCTATGCATGTTAAGAGATGTGTGAGGTGTTAAATTTATTCTATGTAAATTTTTTTCACACTTCTATAAATATTGTCTTTGATCTATCATCTTGCTTTCTAATCTTTCAACAAATAATTTTTATCTACTCATCTGATTCATGCATTTTTATTATTCAATGCATGTGAACAAATTGCATAATGCTATTCTTCACTACCTTATCTTTAATAAAAGGTACTCCATTCATCCTTTGATATAATCCTAGCTAGTTTTATCACATCCATCTAAACATTCTCATTTTGACATACTTAAATACCATAATAAACATGTGACACTTCTACACTACAACAAACCAAAATATTAACTCTAAAAGATATACATACATACATACATATATATATCCTCATTTTTCAACATATTATATCTAGAATACTAAAACCTAACACACCTAGGTATCAGTTTATTCTTTTTTTTCTTCATACACACCAAGATCAATCATAATTTTTTTCAAAATTAATAAAATTCATTTAAAGATCATTCCTCTATTTTCTATGTTTTTTCATTATCATAAAACAAAATTACTTCCAAAGTAAATCAACCTAGCATCAAATCAAATTAATTTTCTAATACAAACATACTTTTTTGGCTATAAGTTTCATTACACTTTTTCCTAATTTCATTGTATGACTTATAATTCATGCAATGAATCCTTCGTCTCCATTGTGTCCTATTATATGTCAAATTCTCATTTAATAAGTATGCATATGCTTAATAATAATGGTTCAGAGTAGAGAAAAAAAATAGAATTTATAAAGAATTAATATAAAAAAGATTCAGAAATCCTCAATACTGGATGTCCTCCAACCTTAACACCAAAGACAAACCTCTTTCACGCCATAACTATACGCTAGAGGTCCTCCTTTTCCCGTGCAATTACATGTCAGTAGTTAAGGGATTCGTGGAAATAGTTAAAACACTAGAAGGTGATGAGAAGGAAAAAAGCTGGTCAAAGTAGTAGATGTAAAGTGGAGAGAAAAAGAAAGTATCAATAATGAGATGCGGGTGGTAAGAAGCATTTTTTACCCCTGATGTCCACCACAAATCACAACAGCCGGCAAGTTTAAATGTAATAAAATCAGCTGTTGCATCTTATATAGCTTGCATTTCAAAACAACCAGTGAGAAATAAAAATGTTTAAGAATGCATCTCCAAACTATATAGGTGCCAACAAATTTATGCTGCTTCAAAATAACCAACCAAACTATTATCGTCTGAAAACCTTTATTTAAATTCCCTAAACACCTGAACTTGCAAAAAGCCTTTGTGAATGTGCTGCAACTACACACTAATTTTATAAAAAATACACCGAGGATAAGATTTAATTCAAAAGAAGACAAAATGAGCTGGACAAAGTTGTATATAATACTACAATTTATCTATATAAAATGGATGGATTCAAAGCCCAATCAAAATTAGTTTGACTTGACTCAAAATAAGTTAAAGTTGGCTCACAATTACAATTTACAAACATAACTCACATGATCTTTTTTCACTCAAACTCAAATCCAAGCCCAAACGAAATGAATCAAATTAAATAGCACATACAAAATATTATTATATGTAATTTTTCACATAAAACTAATTTAAAGTAAACAAAAAAAAATTTTAATCCCAAAAATGACTCAAGTCAACAATACGGTTATGACTTAGCTTGAGATGATTAAAATGATTTTGAACGAATTTCAATTCAAACAAGTATTAATAGAGCTATGACTAATATTGGCACCCCTAGTACCATCAATCCCTCGCTAATCTTGTCAAACTATATAAAAATAACTCCTTTAACAAACTATGATCACACATTTCATTTATAAATAAAGGATATTTTATAGCATCACGATCATTAGCGCCATGCCAACCACCAGAATTGGCCTTAAAATTTTCATTTTTTGTGTTGAGTAAGACCAAATAGAAGGAAAAAGCAGATGATGATAATGATGATAATTTGCTATTGATAATTATTACACAAGATTTTAAACATATTATTTGTAAATCTTTTTAAATAACTTATATTCATGTTATCTTAGATCTATACTAGCTTTCTAATCGTTGGACAAAAATTTTATGTATTTACTTAATGATTTAGTTTACGTATCCATACCACATGATTTTTTTTTTTTTCACTATCTTATATTCAACAAAAATCTAGATTTTTGCAGCCTCTTGAAATATTCATCAATTTATCCACCCTAGTTGTGTCTACATGTCTATTAACATTCTCATTAATAATCGATTATATTTGGCTACCAAAAACTTTTAACCACCCAATACATGGATCCATTCAACATCACAGACCTAACTACAAATTTATAGCATTTACTTTAAATTTGCTACTGATTTAACGCGCAGCCAGAAGTTTAATTTAGCCAGTAAAATGATTACTTTATAATTATTCGGCTGGAAATGCTTTACAAATTCACGACTTTGTTTTTTGTTTCGATCGACAAAACGTGAATCAAAGTGCCACGACGGCATGGCATGGGCTAAGCAGCATGGGCGGTGGCGACGGGCGGCGCGGCGGCATGGCGGCCGCAATGGGCGGCCCCGCCACATCACTGGAATTGCCAAAATCAGGCGAATTCAAATCTATAAATATCTATCTAGTGTATTTGGATTAAATTACATTACACTAAAATTTTTACTTGCTACCAAAAAAATAAGTGGAAGGTTAGAACATGGGATGTTAGAATAAAAAAAATAATAATTAGGCAAGAGAGGTTCAAAATGAAATATAAATAATAATTTTAGTGTTAAGGTTAGGCAATTAAAATTGTGAAGTTGTTTAGGAGCATCATATGATTATGTGATTATCATGAAGTCTTAGGGGCTGTTTGGTAGCGTGCATTTGGAATGCACTGCATTCCAAATGCATTCTTTTGAACATTTCATTTTTTTGGCTTACCTGTGCTATCCTTAAAACTATCTAAAAAAACATACATCGAGGCACCTCGATTTGAATACTTTCATAAGCATCAACATTTCCATAAATGTAATGCTACAAAAGTGAAAAATGCAGCTAATAGACAAGATAAAACAAAATGATCATCAATCACAGAACCTATGGTCCTCGCAGAATGTTCAAGGACAGATAAAAACATCTTCAATTTAGGTAAAGATAAGCTAGTGTTCCGGGTTACCTTACCTGTGCTATCCTTTTTGGCTTTCCACCCCACCTGAACAACCGCCCTCCTGGAACGTTGGCTCTTGCTCTCCGCATCATCAGACCTTCCATGCCTGGAATCCAGAACTTTCTTGCCCTCTCTGACACACGCCCGTCCTTGTCCTTCCCTTTATCTTCCCTATACTCTCTTCTAGTATGCTCCTTTTCTGACCTCATCTTCACTGACTCGGTCCTTTTGCCACTCTCCACATATCTCTCAGTAGAACCCTCGCGCCTTCTACTAGACCTGCTCCTCGATTCAACAGTCAAAATCCTTGGCCTGTACATCTTCTCCGAATCCACATGCCCAAAAGCCTCGTCTTTGGAACCCTTCTCGGGCAACCCATCATCCTTGCCTATACCATTCCGCCTATCAGGCTTAGCAGAGTCGTCCTCTCTCTCCTTCCGCTTCCTGCCTGACAAATCTGCATTATCAGAGCCACCTTTGTCCTTCACCAAAGACACTGGCAGCAAAGAAGAAGTCTTCCTCTTCTCCACCTCCACATCACTCGAAGCCCTAACCCCAGAACCAGGACCAGCTTCCACCAATCTCGGCCTAAGACCACTCGAACTCCCATCATCCTCGGAGTCGGAGCGCCCCGTCGCATCCCTGTTACTACGCTTATGATACCGGTGCGATTTGTGGCGAGAACTCCCCGGCATGTTAACAGCGCCTCAAAAATCCAATTCCCAAATCCGCCAATTAAATCGAAAAAGAATACCCAAATCAAATAGGGAAATTTATATACATATATCACGAATTTTATGCATTTATATATTTCACACTCAAATTTAAATATTTATAAAACTAGTATTTCTCCTATGCAAAAAAAGATATATTTCACTTAAAAAAATAATCAGAGTGATATTTTTGATATAATAATAAAAATTTAAATAATATTTAAATAAAAATTAAAATTTAAATGTGAAATATATAAATACATAAAAATTGAGTTATACGTATGTAAATCCCTCAAACAAATAACCCAACCCAATCCACCTCCTATAAAACAACAATCCTCCAACTTCTCTCACCCAAGAATCCCCGCCGCGGCAGGAAAATATAAAGGGCAGAACACAGAAATCTGAAGCAACACTTCCCAATTCAACGATAATCAGAGACTGAAAAACCGGTTGAGGAAGAACGCAATGACTGGTTCAGACGAGGAGGGAGTGAGCTACGGCGAGAGGGAGGAGAGAGTTGATGAAGAGAAAATCCACGATTTGCGAGAACTGAGAAGATTCATCTTTCCTTTATTATCTTAAATTTCGTGATACTCTATTCAGAGGCATTTATAGGTGCCCGTTTCGTTTGTTGCGAGTGATCCTAACTTATCGTGTCAAATGACCGGGCCGGGTCAGTGTCGCCGGTGACCTGACGAGCGCGAGATTTTGGCATATCGGGCGGCGTTGCTGCCGCGTGGACGGACTTAATGCACGCTATTATTCCGGCTTTGATATGACTTTTTCGGGTCTTACGTTTTTAACGGGCGGTTTATTTTGATGGATGACAATCTATATGATGCATATACATGAATATGAATACACAGAATATTTTTATTTTTAAAATATGAATCATTGAAGACTCTAATATGATATTATAATAATAATTAAATATAATATATAAAAATTAAATATATAAAATATTAAAAATAATAAAAAAATAAGTTATTAATTAAAAATTAAATTAATTATTTAAGTTATATATATATAGTAATTTATTTTATTATATTTTAATAATTTTAATGATAAATTTATTATTAATTTTAAATTTATAAATTTAATTTTAATTATTTGTAATAAATATATCTTATTATTCTCTTTTTTTTGCTCAAATATTATTCTCTAAATTTCTAAAACTCTCTACAATAATTTAAAATATAATAAACTATATTTAAAATTTATTTATATAATTTTAATTCAATTATTTAGGACACGAGTGTCCTTTTAAATTTTTAATATTATTTTAATTGAATAATTTTTAATTAATTTACGTGTTTGGCGTGTGGGTTGTGTCTCGACGTGTGATATATCGTCTAATTTTAGAAATGTTGGTGCATCATAGGTGACGATAATTGAGTAAAATAAATTTAAAAATTTTGAGTTTCTTTAATATTTGATTATAAGTAAATAAATTTAAAAAATATTATTTTAAAAAATTTAATATCTCAACTTGTTGATTTTTTTATGATTTTAATATTAATTTTAATTAGATGAATTCCAAATTCATTATTAGCTCATAAAGACAAGATCATCTCGCTCCAAATTATAAGAGGATTATTAAATTTATAGTAAATTAAATACATTAAATTTTGAATGATAAGAGGGTTATTACATGTATTCCAATGACTTGCAACCAAATGGTTATAAATTAAACATATTGTATTTTATTTTATTAAGGATGCTTGGTTGGTTGAAAATGAAATATATTATCGTGGCGAAGGCATCTATGATGAGTATAACGATGAAGTCTTGTGAGGTAAAGAGCCGTCGACAATGAGATTGGTCTGATAGGGGATGAAGTAAGGGACAAGAGTGAAACTAATGACATTAAGGCTAAGGATGGAAAAACCGAGATATGGGGTCAATGTGATGTGGGTTGCAAGGTCACGTGGAGACATTAATGCATGGGTCATAGGGTTCATGCATTTGAATTTATCAGATTTAAATAAATTCTAAATTTAATAAAAATAATCATTCGATATTATTAGAAATCTCTAATATAACTACTTTATCTTTATTTTATTTCAAAGCATGCAAAATTTAAAAAAATCCAAATTTTATATATTTTTACTCGACATTTTAATATATCTAAATAAATAATAGTTCTAGCTTGATAACTAGTGCTTATGCCCCCATTCAAGAGGCTAAAGAGATTGGTATGTATGATGTATGACTACTTTATTTCAAAGCTCACGAAGACACTCGACAGAATCAGAAGTCAGCAAATAGAATTGAGATCATCATATGCAAGCGAAGATAGAAAGCTCACATTCGAGGATACTAAGCTAACATTTGGGAGACTCACCACCACATCATTATTAGGCAGTATGAGCTCACCCAAAGAAGCGTAGATGATCACTACAAAAAGACTCGCTCCCATACAAGCGACTGCTACAATGTCACTCAATTTTTCTCGTGACAATTTTCAAATAACTCGCCACTCAACATCATATACTAACTTAATCTCTAGAGACAAGATGAGTATAATATCTCGTAGCAATTATGTCAAAAATACTTAAATATAATATGCAAAGTTGTCATATTTATTGTAACTTTCATGTTTGTAACAAACCTACAGTTTCCATATTTATATAGCAGTCGCTCAAGCTCAATAAAAAAGGGGAAAATGCTTTTTTAGGGTACTGGATATATTACTTTATGTATCGACATTCTTAGAAAAGATATTTATCCCCTCAATGTTTTACTATTTTAGATAAAATGAAGTGAATGATATTTTTTTTTTTTTTTTTTTTTGAAACTAATGATATTTTTTTTTTGTGCCAGTGCATGTGATAATAATGAAAAGAAATATAATTTAAAAATATTTATGTGCATATTTTTAGGAATAATTAAGAATTAATTGAAGAGTTTAGATAATATTATATTTTATTCTAATATATATTAGTTAAGTATCAATTAATTAGATATCTATTTATGATTAAATGTTAAATAAGGCCGATGAATTAGGCTAAAAAACTAATGGAACGCAATAGAAGAAAAATAGGTGTATTTTAATTACGATGTAACTTCATTATACTATATTTGGAATTCAATAGATTATTTTTTTATGTTTGATTGAATAAATTAAATTAAAATTGAAACTAAGAAAAAGAACTAAAGCAAACTGATGGCCACATGACCAGGATTGGCGTATCATTTGAGGAAGAACAAAAGATTAAATGATTTTCTAAAAGGTTGTTTGAAATTATTTTAATTTATAGCTTTTATTTCTTATCTTGTTTTATTTAAATTTAATATCAAATAAAAATATATTTGATATTCTAAATTTATATTAATTTATTTATTGATTTGGATAAGATAATAAATGATGATCAATGGTGGCACATCGATGATGTTGATTAGTAGTGTATAGTAGTAATAATCGATGGTGTTCGATTGAGACGAGCGTAAGTGTTGAACGATGGTGTCAATGGTCGACTGATGGTGTGTGGCCGCCGACGACTAGCAAAGTGGCAATAATCAATTCAGCGATCGATGATGATAGCTAATAATGGGTGAAGTTTATAGTGATTTTAACTTTGAAAAAAAAGCTCCGAATCACATACAAATATTTTTACTATTTTTGTGAATTCATTATTACTAGGTGAATAACTTTGATAGTTTTAATAAAAAATCATCTTTAAACTTAATTATTGGGTGATGAACCTTGATGAACTTTAATAGAAAAATTCATCTACATTAGAGTGAATTAGGTTGATCTTAGTTGGTGATTTGACTAGAACTTTAGTTGATCAACAAGGCTTAATAGACTTGGCCTAAGTGCCACTATAGGTGTTCAATAAGCAATGCATATGCTCTATTTGATTAAGGCGAGGTATCTTACATTTAATGCAATTCATCAAACCATATGCAAAGTTTCTAGAGTTCATAAGATCTCCATAATTAAAACTTTTGATGCTCACTTATAACTTTTTTTAAGCTATAATTTCTCCTGCCTTTCATAGATTATATCATATCTATATACATATTATTAAGTTATAATAAGAGATAAAAATTCTAAAATAATTCAAGAAAATAAGGAAACTCCATTTTAAAAATGTGTTCTTTTAATATATATATATATATATATATATATATATATATATATATATATATATATATATATATATATATATATATATATTCTTTAAAATAGTAAATGGGGGCTTTATATACATATGTCATGATTCAAATGCATTTATAGATTTAACATCTAAATCTTTAATATCACATAAAATATCACTATCATTATTATTTTTAAATAAAAGGCACCGTTTCATGCATAAAAATTATTGTATATTTGTATATGTAAATATCAAATTTATGTATTAGATATATAAATGTATAAAAATTATATAATATATATGTAATATTTCAATAATAAAAAGAGTGAAATCACATCTATCTAATTAATTTAATGCTCATCTAATTTATACATTGGATTGAATTACAATATTAATTATTGAAAATAAATTATGCATCCCATTTCTTATAATATTTTACTAAATTTTAAATATGTAAGAAATAAAGGAAAATAAAATATTATTTAAAACCTAATATAAGTTGGGTGCTAAATTTTTAAGTGAGGTTTTTTTAATTCTTTACATATACAATACAGTCTATATAATAAATTGTGTGTGTTTTTTTTTTTTTGCTTCGTTTATATTAAAAATTCATATAAAAAAATTGCCTTCTTATAAAAAAATGTAAACTTAGATTAAATAAATATTGCACCAAAGCATCTAATGCAATGGTAGAGATGGCTTGGATAATTAAAGATCTTAAAAATTTTTTTTTTTTTGACTCAAATTATGATTAAAAACTAAAAAGTGATTCAGAGCCTATTTTAAATCAATTCAAATAAAATTTAAGATCAAAGTATAAAATATCAATTTTTAAATGCTATATCTATTTAATTTTTATTTAAAAATTATTAGTTATTTTCTTGTACAAACTTATGCAAGATTTTGTACATTTCAATAATGAAATTATTTATGTTAAAATTTATTAAATTTACTCTCTTGTACTTTGAAAAAAAAAGGTGGGTGATTTATATGTATATGATTAAATTTTTATGTATTTAAGTTAATATTAAAATATCTAGAATTATTTCTATTTTAATTTTAATTTATAAAAAATATTGATTATAAAATCATTTGTTATGCAAAATATCATTCTTTTTTAAAAGGCTTTATAACACTTCATTTTTATTTAAAAATAATTAGTTTCTTTCTTGTTCAAATTTATGCAAGCTTTTGATAATTATTTAATTAATGAATTTATTCATTTTAAAAATTTATAAAATTTATCTATTGTTGGTTTAAAAGTGAAAAAAAGGGGGCTGGTTTTTATACATATTGTTAAATTCTTTGTGATTTAAATATTATAACATTATATAAACAAATATAAAAATTTTAGATTTTGATAAAAAAATAAAAGTTAAATGTGGAAAAAAAAAATCAAGGAGTAGGATAGCCAACTTCTCCGCGGACAAGCGTACCATGATATCGAGAAACGAGGAAAGCTTCGAAGCTGTAGGAGGCCGAGCGACCGCGGCGCCTTGATCGAATGTGGTGCTGATGATCTACTGCGCTTCAACCCTTTCATGATGGATAAGTTGAGGAGATTTCAACAATCTCTTCTAGGCGGCGATGAGGATCAAGAAGACGATTATTTGGTCGAATCCGGTGGTTCCTGGTGTCTTTCTCCCCTTCAGGTTATCCGATCCTTTATTTTTTTCATGGAAGGAAACTATTTGAAGTGTTCCCCGAGGATTTATTTTAATACTTCACGATTTCTTCAATTTTAAACCCTGAACTTGCCACGCAGTTTGATTTGCTGTTTTTGAACAGAGACTGTACGCCTTTGCTATCTGTTTGGTCGCTGGCCTGGCCTTTATGCTACTGGTATGAAAGAATTTTCATCCTTTATTTGGATTCTCGCATGGATTTTACTTTATTAGGGGCTTGTTGTTGGGAGAAAGATTATACATTAATGAGAAAAAGACAAATCATTTGCCCTACCGCAGACCGATGGTTAAATGGATTTCATTATGTCTATTTTTCACTTTAATAATCTAATTTAATTCGTTGAAATAAGGGGGAAAAAACCAATTGTTGACACTAGTTGGTGGTGAGCTTAGCTTATATTGCTTAGCTCTTAGTGAGGAAAACCTTGAGCTTAACCTGCCTTAGGAAATGACTCCAAATTGCATTTGGCTCGAAACAGAAGCTTAATGCATCTTAAGCTAATAAATAAACTTGAACCGACCCAAACCTACTATTGGAGATATTAAGTAGTTGGGTGAAATAAATTTGATTGAATGAGCTAGTAAGAGAGTTGGGTTAAGGTGCCCAAATAAAATTTATTGGTGGTTAATAGAAGAATGGATGAGCACAAGGCTATTTAATCTCTGTAGAGATTGTTTATTGTTGATCACAAAATGTTTCATTCTCTCATCTTTGCTCTTTGCTTTGTTGTAGAGGTTCTTGGGGGTTGAGAGTGTAATTTAGTATCATCAATTGAAAAATTCAGAAAGTCAAATTGACCGAATTATTTTCAAAATCGAACTAATTGAACCAAACTTTAGTTAATCAATTTAGTTTGGTTCTATATGAACCAAAATATAATTAACTTACATAATAAGTTGAAGTATCTTTAATTTGAATGCCATGTAAATGTCAAGCAATCCTTGCTAAAATTTATTATTTTGGCATGCAAAATAAATAATATCTACATTGATCATTCTATCACTTGTTTATTTATAGTTCACAAGCTTTATTGGTTTAATATTTGAAGAAATTAGTATAATTTAGCATTTAGTTTGATTGATTTTATTAAAAAAATAAAAAATCAATAACCAAAAATCAAAAGAAGTCAAAATTACAAAGTATTTCAATAATTGAACTAAACCAATCAATAAAATTGATTCAGTTTAGTTTTTCAATTTTATCCAAACGATGCACACTCATAATTACAAATGCACTAAGTAATTTCAAATGAAAGCATCAACCAAGATTGACAATGATTTGATGTAAATCAACAACAAAGAGATCAAACAAATACAAACAAAGATACATCAATATTGATGTGATTTGACTTCAATCAAGCTTACGTCTATAGAAGAGCAAAGATGATCCAATCCACTAGGCATACAAAAGCCGCAATTATGATGTACAAAAATAAGAGCACTCATCATCCTTCCTAATCTCCTGAGTATACTAACACCCGAAAGAAGAAGAAGAATAAGACTTCAGAATTTTACGCAAAGAGATTATCTCATAAGAAGGTCTCATTGATTTCACACACATTGCTGAATCACTTATCCTCCAAGATGCCTTGGATTCATTAGGTTTGTAAGGAGCAATGAGAGGTTTCAAATTGCTTTTAATATATACAAGACCAAACACCATAACTTGTAGCTCCTTTTGCACCAAAGAAACTTGAATCATGAGAAGAAAGCTGTATAGAAAATTGAGCGAGAAGTGCTAATTTTAAGACAACTGAATATACAACCTAAATTTCCATACCAATTCATGAGTTTTGCTTTCATACACACAATTTGATAAAGGGCATATTCCTTTCATATCATAGTCAATGTAAAAAATTTCTCTCTTTAATTAATATTATGGTAAAATTATTAATTTATATGTGACTTGATTAACATATATTTTCCTGCATGCAAGAATTATAATATTTTCTTCAAATAGAGTTTATTTTAGAGGTTTTCTAAATTAGTGTTCAAGTGAGCTATAAATCTTTTGCAATATGTATCAAATTCCTTCGTCAAAAATGTATTTGTCAAATACAAGTGGATTATTTTAAATATTTTTCCATTCATTAATGCTTTTTAATTTTTACTCATCATCATCAAAATCTTAAAGTTCCCTTGAGTGTCATGTGGGAAGAAGTATTTGATTTAAAATTTAGGATATACTAATTGAGATAATTGGAATGGATCTAATTGAGGAGGTAACATGAGAGGTTGAGGGAGATGCCTATAATGGTGAAGCAATCGATCATAATCTTTCTAAGATATAGTTATGGTTGAAGAGAGGTAAACATTAATATATAGAGCTAGACTAGTTGTGGAAGCATGCTGGGTGGTGGAAGGATAATTGAACTTTTCTTGGTATTGTTTAAGAAGATGTTGGTTTAGCTATGATGGGACAAGGGGAAAAGATAATACAACTGCAAATATGGTCACCACTAGTCTTGACCGTTATGTCCACAATTCTCACAACCACTATTAGAGCCAATGATATGTTATTTTGTGGAGTTTGATTGTGTCAATCAATCGAAGAAGTATTGTCGACTTAGACCTCAATTTTTTTTTGCTATATAGCGACATCACTATTGCAGCACCTTAGCACTATGAAACGAAGGATTTGGTTTAAAAACAGAGAATCTCGATGCTAGGAGCTTAACGCCTTGGTGTTAGGATTTGTGGGATTTTGCTAGAAAATAGAGAAGCTAGCGCCATGGTACTGGACCAATAGCGCGGTAGTGCTAAAAGTCATGCAGAAGAAGCAGATTGATAGAAATGCTACGAAATACTAGAGTCCATTTTAATGCAATTTTTGTAATTTTAAGTGATATTTTCTTCATTGTCTCATGTGTGGAAGTGAAATGTGAGTTCTCTAGACTGAGTGAGGTGTGGAGGCTGCTAGAGAGGCTAGAGTGAAGCATGATTGATGCAGGGCATCATCGTCACCGTCATCGACGTCATCATCATAAAGCTTAAATCCATGATTGGACCTTTTGTTATAATTTAAGTTATGTATTATTGGGCTTTTATATTTTGTATGTATTAAGTACATGCATATAGTGATTGTAGTCATTGTAGTAGGTATGGAATGGAGTGGTAGGTTTGATATTGGTGGTAGGTTTGGTAGTAGGTGGTGGTAGGTGTAGTTATGATGGTGTTAGGTTTGAGTTTGGAGTTAAGTTTGAGTATTTTTAACTCTCTCTTTCAATCCAAAATAGGAGACTCTTGTAATGCTTGACTTGAATTTGGAATAAAAGATACCTTCTTAAATTTCTTTTACTATTTTGTGCGTTTTCTCTTGAGTGTGGTACTTGAGTGTGTGAGCTCACAACCTTTTAGAGAATGACTTAAGAAGGAGCGATCTCCACAACGGATTTGTTTGTAGAGGTCGACTTCACTTATTCTACTGGTTATTTTAAATCATTTACGGGTTAGATCGTTCATAACTTTTAGGTTATTTCTTTGCTTATAAGATTGGATCTCAGTGTGGTTAACATAACTTTAATTAAAATCTTTTCAACTTACTAAATTCATAATATTGTGAATGTGCTCAATAGTAGTGTGCATTTATCATTACTCTTTCGTGAAGATTTAAGAATTATCGGTGTAATAAACAACATATCATAAAAAACACCCGTGTCCTATATCATATTTGGTATCAGAGCAAGTATGTTTCTTTAGGAACAACTTGTTTAATATTGAATTTTGTTTTTGCATTAGAGTAATCTTGCAATTCATTGTTAAAAAAAAATCATACAAAATTTTTATCTAATTAGAGCATTTACTTACTTTTAATTGTCTTTGATTTCATTACATTGCATTTTTTTTAAAAAAATTATTAATTAAGTATTTGTTTATATTAATATTTTTAAAAGAATATCATCGTCAACTCGTAGTCTTAGATATCAAGATCAATCCAGATAAAAAAAACATGATTCCTGAATTTTACTAGAAAAAATAGAAAAAACTTATCTCATGCACCAACAAACCTTTAATGAATTTCAAAAGATTTGAAGCCTTAGAACAAAAGTTGGTAGCTTACAAAACATTCACCAAACTAACGTCACAGAACAACTTGAAGAGAGAAGGTCATCATGTTGATCCGTTCCTCTTCCTCTCCCACCTCATCCACATTCTCCTATTAGATCCGTATGATAGGAACAACTTTAATGAATATCCTGAGTTTGATGAGGTACTTCCTCACCCACCTCATCGAATAGGAAAACAATTAAGACGAGATGAAGGTTATGCTCATCGAACTCCTTATGAGCATTATCTTCGACATTATGAAGAGCCATTATCTAATTTTATTGCGCGACGTATACTTAGAGAACCTGATGATGATGTTATTCGTAGGGTTAAAATTGATCCACCTACTTTTGATGGTCGACTTGATCCTAAAATTTTCTTAGATTGGTTAGTACATGGACCAATATTTTGATTGGATGCCCATGTCGAGAAGAAAGACAAGTTCGTTTTGCACATGAAACTAACTAGTCATGCTAAGACTTATTGGTTAATCTCACACGAAAATATCGATTAGGACAACCACCTATTTATTCTTGGGATGAGATGAAAGAAATTTTAAAGCAAAAATATGTACCATTAAATTTTCATGATCAACTTATGGATGAAATGATGCTTAAACAAGGATCTTTAGCATTGTTGTTGAGTATATGACGGTTTGATGAATTGATGACCCGTTGTGATGTTAGAGAGGATCACGCTGTGTCTAGATTTAGATCGTATTCTGACGATATTCGTAATGAAATGATTACTGAGAAATTTATTCTCTTGAGGATGCATTTCAGTGGTGACTCAAATTGAACAATATCTTAGATCACAACCTTATAAGCGATTCACAACTTCATCTAACTCTCAATGTGTGTTAACCCTCTACTTTAGTAGTTCTAAAGGACTGAGTGAAACAAAAGGAAAAGCTTTAGTGGGAACATCAGCTCTAAGACTTAGCATTACTTATTTTACATGTGGTAAAATTGGTTTATCACAAGTACTTGTCCCTCGAAACTTACACTTAAATTATGAAAATAAGGATCAACAAAATGAAAATAATGATAATCAAATTGCGGTTGACCTTGTGAAGAAGCTAGTGATCACGGAAGAAGCATTAGATGAGTCTCATATATTGCGTTGTGTGTTAGCAACCCCACGAATATTGATTGGAGCGACATCAATTTTCCACACTTATTTTAAGAGTGGTGAAAAGGCGTGTAAGTTAATCATTGATAGTGGCGGTTGCATGAATGTTATTCTTATCTGCTTTAGCAGGATGAAGCTCATCTGAGACCCACCCACATCCTTATAAGGTTGCTTGGGTAGATAAGACCTCTATCTCTATCTCAGCGTTGTCTTGTACCCATTCAATTAGGAGAATATAGTGATAAAATTTGATGTGATGTTCTTCCGATGGATGTTGCTCATATACTTTTAGGTAGACCTTGGTTTTTTGATATGAATGTCACAAATTATGGACGATCTAATACATATGCTTTTAATTTTCAAAGTAAGAGAATTGTCTTAAACCCATAAGCAAAAGAGGTCACTCACCCCAAAACCCCAAATTCTTTTCCACCCATGAAAAGAAATCCATATTATTAATAAAGCGTCAATTTCAAGAGATTAATGGGAATATCATTTTGCATTAGTTGTCTAATCTTTGAAAATCAACCTTGTGTTAAATCATTCTCATCAAATGCGTGAACTTTTGTTGGAATATCAAGATATTTGTCCGAAGAACTTCCTAGTGAGCTTCCCCATTAAGAAGTATCCAACATGCCATTCTTGGATCATCACTCCCAAATTTGCCACATTATCATATGAACCCAAATGAAGCTAAAAACAACAGTTGATGATTTATTATCAAAAGGGTTTATCGGGAAAGTTTATCTCCATGCGATCTTTCTTACCCCAAAGAAAGATGGTAGTTGGCGTATGTGTGTAGATAATGTCATATAAATAAAATCACTTTGTTAAGTATAGGTTTCCCATACTGACTTGATGACATGTTAGATATGATGATGGATCAATAGTTTTCTAAAATTGATCTTAGAAGTGGATATCATCAAATTCATTATGAGAGAAGGTGATGAATGGAAAATTGCATTCAAGACGATGGTTTGTATGAATGGTTAGTAATGCTTTTTTGGATTAATCTACAATACATTTATGCAGTGATGACTCATATCTTACGGTATTTATTAGAAAATTTTTAGTTGTGTACTTTGATGATATTTTAATTTTTAGTCCAAGAAGCGATCATGAGAAATATTTACAAGTCTTTGAAGTCTTGTGAAGAAAAATATGATCACTTAAAAAAATGCTCATTTATAACATCTTGATAATCTTTTTTAGGATTCATTATTTCTTGTGATGGCATCTCTGCCGATCCCGAAAAAATTAGGGCTATTCAAGTGGCCTACAACCAATTCATGATGTGCGTAGTTTTCATGGGTTAGCCACATTTTATCGAAGGTTTATTAGGTGGATTTAGCTATTATGACCTCGATAACTCAATGTCTTAAAAGGAGACTTTGTTTAGGCATTTCTTGATATTCTCTAAAATTAAAGAACTTTTAACAAGTCCATAGATATTACAATTGCCAAATTTTGACAAAGTATTTGAGGTATTATGTGATATGCAGGTTGGTATTAGGTGTTCTTAAACAAAGGTCATCCTATTTCTTTCTTTAGTGAAAAATTAAATGAAGCGTCAGCGATATTACATATGAATGGTACGTATCGCGTCAAAACTTTTCGTTATTGACATATATTATCTTCTTTCGAGAATTTATATATTATTCGATCCGCGGCTTAAATATCTAAACACCCAAAAGAAACTTGGTCTCGTCATGCGAAATGGGTTCAATTTTTCAAGAACATCGTTTGTTCTTAAACATAAATCGGTGTAAACAAAGTTGCGGATCTTAAGTAGAATATACATTATTAAATACCATGAGTGTGAAGGTTCTTGGATTGAAAAGGTTAAAGATGATTATCCCCAATTGTAAAGATTTTCAACAAATTTTTAAATCTTTGAAATTTGATGTTTGATTAATAGTCGAGATTATCAAATCACAGAGATGGTATCTCTTTCGCACACAACTATGTATCCCCGATTCATCACTTTGAAATTGAGGAAATTCATTCGTTATTCCGTCATTTTGGTCGATGATAATAACATGATGGAGGATAAGTTCTTTCGTCTTAAGAAAGATGCCGCATCGTCAATCGTCAGCCAAGAAGAAAAGTAAAAAAACAAAATTACGGTCTATACACCACTCTCAATCCCCACAAACCTGGAAGATCTTAATACTGGACTTCATCTTAGGATTACCTCGACCTGAACGCTTTTATCCTAAGACCGATTCTTAAAAAAGACACTTTATTCCATATAAGACATCGATGTCTCTATATGACAATTTTCTTTCACAGATGGTTATAACTACAAGACAACAATTGATCGATGTAAGATTTATGAGCTATTTTTGAAAAAATTTTATGGAAAAGTGACAAAACTCTTATTTTCTGCCTTTACCACCAGAAATGTATTTTAACAAACGAATGTTTTTGGAAATTTACTTAAGCTATGACCGATCATACTACTAGGAGACTGGTTCTTCCTATCATAGCTTACAATATTCAATTAATAGGTCAACCAGATAAAATCCTTTTCATATCAGAATTATGATCCAAGAAAATCAATTGATTGAATTTCTAACATATATGGTCTGGTATTTGCATCTTCATTCGCACAAAGCGTGATTTACATCGTGAAATTCAACAAAAATTTACGAAGCATAAAATATAAAGTTAATGTTGATACATGTATATGTAAAATTTAATGAGGAAGATTTGTTAAAGTTAGACTGAGATTTCCAACCTGAACTCTTAAAAAATTAACTTCAAAGAGATTTGATCCTTATTCTAAGATAAAGATAAGATAAATGATCTTCCAAATTAATCTTTGAATTTCTCCAATATTTAATGTATCGATTTAACATATTGTACGCAAGTAATTTAGACACCCTCTCAAATAAGATCGACATGTGTTCATACTTCATCACTCTATACCATCTCGCCGCTTAAGATCACATCGCCCGATCAATTTTAGAAGATCGACATATCGATCGTGGGCACTCAAAGGCTCGTTGGAAAGGTTTTCTCACTCAAGATTCATGGTTTCACGATGACATCAACTACTCAATTATTACAAGAGTACTTGGATTTTCATTCTCAGGAGAATCCTTTAAAGTCGAAAATGCGATCATCATCGGCCATCGACGCCATCATCATAAAAACTTAAACCCCGATCGCCTTTTGTTATAATTTTATGAATGATATTTTATATTTTCAGACGGGCTATTCTTACGTCACTACCATGAGTCATCAGAAGTAGGTATGACACTTTTATGCATTGGTAGGGTTGATAATGGTGGTAGGCCGGTGAAGTAGTGAGGTGATATTTACAGAGTTTGGTTGGTTGAGGTTTGAGTATTCTTAACTCTCTCAAATCCTATAAATGGAGACTCTTGTAATGCGTACTTGAATTTGGAATAAAAGATATTTTCTTAAATTTCTTTTACTATTTTGCTTTTCCTCTCGAGTACTGACTACTGTGTGTGCCGACAACCCTGTAGAAGGACTCAAGGAACGCGTGATCTCCACAACGACTGACCGTTTTGGTATTGACTTATTCCATCGCTTCATTTTAAATTTTAAATCACATAGGTTAGATGCTTCATAACTTTTCGCTTATTTTTTGCACTTATAAGATTGATCTCTAGTGTGGTAACATAACTTTAATCAAAATCTTCGCTAATTCATAATATTGTGAATGCTCAATAAGTAGATTTATCATTACTCTTCGTGAGGATTTAAGAATTATCGGTGTAATAAATAACATATCATAAAAAGCACCCGTGTCCTACATCAATGATTATACAATTTTTCTCAATTTTCTTCATTGTATATTTCTTAGTGCGGTGTGGTTCCATGATTTTTCCATTTTTAGATTTTTCACGTAATTTCTAGTGTTCTTCTTGCTATTTTGATTTTATTTGTTTTGTTCTGAGTTTGTTCCGGTTTTCTTGATTATTCTTCTCCCAATATGATTGAGAAGTTGAAGCCTTAGTAATATGAATAGCTTGAAAATTAGTTATCATAGTGTTAGGAATTGTGGTATTGGCCATTAATTAAGATGACACACTGTGTAAAGAAGGACATAATTTGGGGATTTATTTGGCAAAAAAAAAAAAAAAAACTTTGTTTTGGTTATGCTAAACGGTGAAATCAATAGTGATGGGAAGGCATTGAAACAATTTGTTCTATTTTTTCCCAATTTGTAAATCATTTTACTGGAGAGAAAATAGCTTAGAATAGAGGATGTAGATATGAGACATTACTTTCTTGAGACTTTGAGAGTAGGTAGAGTGAAGACAATTTCTCATAATCTTGGTAGACTCTTGAAACATTCCTATCAAGGCAATGGAGGGTTCAAGATTGTTGAGTAACTAAATAAGAGTAGCCCAATAGGGCACTTGAAACTCGTCAAACTTCATCATGTCATGACAATCTAGAGGAGGATACCAAAGTGATGGGGCTCTCATGGGAACAAAAAAAAGTGAAATGTTTTTACATATGAGTTAATTTATACAATTTGGAATTTATAGCGGATGAGAATTTTGAATTATTGAGAAGAGATTTAGAGACCTTAACATTGTGAGAGATAACTGTAGAATGCAAGAGTTTAGTTAGATTATTTATGATCAATAGTTAATGGAGAAAGTAATCATTTTATAGGGATTAGATGGGAGTGACACAAGGAGTAAGTACTTTCAACATAAAGAAAGCAACTATGTAGAGCAACATATGGCGGGAATGTGGGTGTGAGCGTAGCAAACAATGTCATGGTGTGACGTACACATGGGGAGGTGTGGCCATGTGCTGGCAAGAGGCGTGAATGTGGGCGTAAGCATGCAATTAGAGCGAGGGAGGTTATCTGAGTACAAGGTGCGTGGGAGAGGCGGGAGCGTTAAGGGCCTTAAGGCTACCCTTACTTTAATCCCATGTGTAAGGGGAAAGCTCTTTGGTGTCTTATTTATTAAAGAACTATTTTATTTATAAGAGAGGAGCTTGTACAATGTTCTATGTAATCAAATAAACGTACATCATTCATCAAATATGGAGTACTGTCATAATTTGATTTTTACTATGCTAACACTTCTTAATATTGTTCATGGAATTTGGATGATAGCTTTGCAAATAGCTTACAATTAATATTCATGGTTAACGGAAAGGACATTTAGTTTTGTTACCCTTTATTTATTTTTTGTTTGATCTTCTGTCAAAGTGATAATGGTTATGGGTGTAAACGAGCCGAGTTTGAGCGAACAAAACTCTTGTTCGTTTCTGCCTATCGAATTAAAACGCAATAATTCAAATCTGAATCTATATGGCGGCGATTCAATCCCTAATCACAAGCAATACTAAAACATGCTCAGATTTGCATACGAAATGTGTTCGTATTTATATATAATAATAATAATAATAATAATAATAATAATAATAGTAGTAATAAATATAATAAATAAAAAAATAATAGTAATAAAATAATAATAATAATAAGAATAAATAATAGTAATAATATAATAATATATATAATTTTTATTTCGAACTAAATCCGCACGATGAACAAATGATTGTTAAATGTTTGGCTCATTTATATATCGAGCTTGAAATGTCATTTGTGTTGTTCGTTTAGTTAACAATAAGCCGAGCATTTCTCAGAATCTTTTGGAACAACGAGTTTTTTTGACAGCCCTAATAGTGGTTCCTCTCTTATGCTACCAATATCTTGCATCTTTTGTTTTTTTAGCATAAAACTGAGATTTTTTTTCCTTGTTTGTTTTCCCCTTGAGAATATTTTTGTTGAACCTACCAAAACAACTGAGTTTTATTAATTGGGCTCTTTTCAACAGCTCATGATATTGTTTAGGAGTTTTGATAGTTGCTTTTGTTCATTCATCTTGGTTTTCTATTGCTTTATTGCTTCATGCTTGTGTTGCTAACAACCTCATTACCCTCTTTTTTTGCAGTCACTTATTGTTTTTGTTAGACCTATAAAGTTTGCAGTTATGTTCATCTTTGGGAACCTGCTAGCAATAGGAAGGTGGGTTTATAATCAGTAACCCTTGAGCTACTACGACATATAACTCCATACATAAATTATTAAAATTCTAAATTTCTGTTAAAAGGTTCTTTAAAATTTTTTCACCATCACTTCTGAAGTCAGCTTTTTTTTTCTAAGCCCTTTTTTCTTTGTAGTTTTTTTGTAACTGAACTATAAACTTGGAACATGTGACAGCACAGCCTTCCTCATAGGTCCAGCTCAACAAACGAGAATGATGCTTGATCCAGTCCGCATCTATGCAACTTCTATTTACGTTATCTCTGTCATTCTTGCGCTTATTTGTGCGCTATTGGTATGTTTTTGGACAAATATCCAAAAATCTGTTAAATTCTGGCATCATGAATGCTTAATTTTCAGTTTACTGATAAAATAGTAATGTACTCCTTTTACATGCGCAGATCCACAACAAGGTCTTAACGCTAATTACAATGGTTATTGAGATTTTTGCTCTAATATGGTGAGCCTTTTTTTCTTTTAGTTTGTTCATTCTACAAAAAATTGTCATCCAAAATATATCAGGATATTCTCTGGACATCTAAGTTCTAACAAATTAAAGGAGAAACAAATCAAAATGGTCCTAAATTCTGATCCTAGATGATGAAACTAAATCCACCGTAGTATAACGGTCAAAAATTCAAATGCTAATTCACTATTCTTCTTTTCAGACAGCTGCAATCTATAACGGAGATCATTAAATGAGATGGAAATTCTGGTAACAATAAATGAAGATATAACATGTTTTATTTCTGAAGAACTTTATCTTTTTAACTCTTACCCAGCTCATTAGTAATCCCAACAAAAGCAGTTCTTTACTACTATATAGATTCAGCTGGTCATATACATGTTTAAATACCTTTTAATGTTTAAACCCTTCAAGGTTCATTTGTGGGATTGCCATTTTTTTCCCTTCATTAGTGAATGAAGCTTACCCAAGGGTGAATATGGAGCTCTGATGAGGAGGTCAGGAGCTCAAAACACTGAAACAAACTTTCAATAATAGAGATGTAAAGTGTTCGGTAATAGTTGAAATCTGATTTCAATCATCAGGAGAAAAAAAAAACGCATATAACAGAAACGATGACTAACACACAAACATAGAATTTTATGTTAAGTTTACCCATTAGATAGTTATGTCTTGTTGCCGCTGTTATATATTTTATTATGATTTGATTGTGGAGAATTATAACCTTATTTTCTCTGATACTAATATAAGACAATCCTCAAATATTGGATATGCATGAGTAAGTTTGTGCAGTTTTTATTTTCTGTTCTTTTTCTTCGTAGTACAAAAATTGACATAAGGCAGTATACCTTCACCTCTCAGAAACAACCCATATTAACAGGACTCTCATGCACTATATTCATTTCTTGTTATCATCACTGAATAGAATATTCAGTTAATCCTGAATCTCCATGCATTTTAGATTTGGAAGATTTACTTACATACCACACAATTCCTATGTACTTACATATCTAACACCTAAAGTTTAATATTTACATTTATCACACCTCTACATATGAAAAAGTGTATTCACTTTAAAAAAATAATAATAATGATATTTTTGATATAATATTAAGGATTTGAGTGTTATGTATATAAATATCAAATTTTTTAGGTGTTAGATACGTAAATATATAAGAATTATGTAGTATGTATGTAAATGCCCCTTTCGATTTTTGTGCATTATCATTGTTAGTTCATTGTGAGATCCTTTATCCATTGAATCATATGGATAACATATCTGAACATTAATCATAATAGAGCTTATAAGATATTCTTTTCGCATTTATCTTTTCTCAACCATAATCACTACCACTCTCAGAAAACCAAACCCTGCAACCTATCTTAAGCTTGTTAGTGGAGTAAGCTTATTATTTAACGTTGTATTTTAGCCTTCAACCCTACTGATAGGTCTGCTTGTTTGATGTTATTTCAGGTACAGCCTAAGTTATATTCCATTCGCTCGAAGAATGGTTTCTGAATTGCTCATTAGCTGCTGTGACACAGACTTAAGCTGAGATTCAGCTTGCCATATAGGCTGATAAGCTTTACAGAAATGGCTTCAAAGAACTAATCAATTTTTCATTGAAGGATTACTATCAATCTGCTCTCCCTTTTGTTTCAGAAGAGGATCAATGGTTTGTCTGAATGCAGAACTCCTGGTTTTCAAATGTAAATTTTTGATGTCTTGTTAAGGGTGCCATTGTGATTGGAGTCTTATTTTATGATTATTCTTTTTGATTTTTGGCATGCATATTAGTCTTTTATGATTGAGTTGTATTGTTTCTCTTTTATCTTTTATGCAATAAATTCATTTGTCAAAACATCTCTAACTCAATTTTATTTGAGACTTTCTATCGAAGAGGTTGAATCAGATCTTCTGATGAGAACCACTGAGGCAAAATCTTTCTCTCTGAATTTGTTCTTGCATATAATTAAACTTCTAAATGAAATAATTAAGCCTACTAATCTTTTTAATAACGTGGCGGTGGATGGCTATTTGGATGGTTTGGTTTGGTCCTCAAAAGAGCTGTCAAATTAGCCGACACAATATTATAATAAACTACAACGCCTGTATCCACATTGTTTTAATTAACAGAAAAATCAGAACGCCTTAAAAAATATTTAAAAATTTTAAACTATCGTTGATTATAGACATAATGAACACGCTTTACTTTTTTATTGTATACATGCATTTGTTATTGATTGCTAAACACTCGTGTGAGTCCACGGACTTCTTTAATTCTGCAGAAATTCAGATTTTTTATTTTTTTATTTTGGGAATGTAGAAATTCAGAAATTTCATTTTAGGTTAATGGGAATGCTACGTGTCCACTTACCAAAAAAGTATAAAATTTTGTCTTGTAATTATTTGATAATTATTATGCTATTTTACACGAGAAATTTTTATACGTAGAGTTTGAATGTAGTTTTATATTTATATTTTAATAATATTATATTATGTAATTAATTCATAATATATATATATATATATATATATATAATATTTAAATTATGTATATATAATATATAATCATTATGTGACACAATATTAATAGAATTCAGCTTAAATTTTTTTCATTAAATATGACATTAATTATGTCACATGTCGATTCCTTGTGATCAGCATTAAAGAGAGAGCCGACAATGTAAATAAATAAATATATTTATTTATTTAAAAATGTCCTACCTTTACGCTCTTCTATTGTCATAAAAAGCAAAGTTCTGTATACCTTTTTCACGTCAATCATTGCTACTTCTCCTCAAACTAAAGCACTAATCTCCATCTTTCTTCCCCATGGGGAATTCATTTGCTTGTATCACTTCTCAGAGAGCCATGAGAAGGGGAAGTCTCTCTTCTAAAGCTAGCCATGAATTGCAGTATTCAGATTCAGAGCAGCTTTCATTGAGATCTCTGAACAGTTTGATGAAGAAGAGGAAGAAGGATAAGCTGGAGAGAAATGATGATAGTGCTAAGAGCAGAAGTTTAGGCGTGCCAGGAAGTAAGGATGAAGGAGCTATCAGAATCAAGGTGGTTCTTACAAAGGAAGAGGCAGCTTTACTGTTATCAATGCTCGGTGAAACTGACAATATTAATGGGGGCGTCTCTTATGGTTTTTGTGGAGTTATAAGAAGCCATGAGTGGAAGCCGTCTTTGCAGAGTATAGATGAGGAAGATCAGTTCTGTTGAGCTGAATTATTTTTATAATTTTTTTTTGTTTTACAATCTCAAGTTCTATTCTTGAGAGGCTGATTGATGCACATTAATTAAATAAACTTATAGGATGGGTGAGATGGAATAAAATCATATAAATATTGTTTAGTTGTTTATGAAAGATGTTTTGGATGATTGAATCTGTTCATTTTTGGTACAGCGATTGCATATAGGAAGTGAGCTTGAAGAGTCTTATCAAATTTCAAATTCACAATCTTCTTCAATGGTTTTATTTGCATTAAGCCATAAATTTTTATTTATTTAATTATTTTTTTGCATATATTTGTAGAGAAAGATCTCCATATCTTAAATAAATTTTACTATCTGCATAATGTCAATTAGAGATATAAATGACTCGAGTTGAGTTTGAGTAACGAGTAATTAGAGTTTGAGCTAGAGTCAAGCTCATAAATTGAGCTAGAACTCCGTTTGCTTCTTCAATGGCAAGCTCGAGCTCGACTCATGAGGTTGCTGTAGAAGCTAGCTTCACATGAAAATTACAGGAGGAGCTCATATCGACTGCGGTGAGGAAGTCACGAATTGCACTGAGAAATTGTTGGCGAAGGCATTTTGAAGAATAACAACATTTGAAGAGGATGTCGTGATGGGATTAGTCGCATTTGAAGAAAACAAAGGAAGCCATGATATGACAGGCACATTTATGAAGAAGAAGAAATCACGATGGACCTAGTAGTGTAAGAAGGCAAAATAGTAATAGGAGTGCATGGCAATTAATTCCACCTCCCTAAATTAAACGGGATTGTGATTTGTTGTAAAAAAGAGAAATGAGATTTTTTTTCAAGCTATAACTCAAGATATTATGCTAATTATAATTCAAGTAGATCTTAAGAATGCATTTGAGACAGATTTTTGATTTTTGATTTTTGACTATTGATTTTTTGGTTGAATTTTAAAAGTTTATGAAAATCTATTTTTTGAATTGTTAATGTGGTGGTTATAAATAAAATAAATTTTAATTACATTAAACAGATTGTAAGGCTTCATATACTTAACTCAGCTCGTTAATGAATCAAATTTGAGCGAGCTCGTTTCACCTAAATATCTAATATCATGCATACAAATAATCTAACAATCAGATATGACTAGGCTCATGCTCTTTTCATATTTAAAAAAAAAAAATTAGATAATTATGTATAATTTGCAATCTTATTTTTTTAATTTTTTTATAATCATATATATTATAAAAAAATTATCCTTCCATTATTTCTCAATTGAAATTCTGATTTTGTTATTGTTCCATAAAAAAACAGCCAACCGACAAGCAATAATTGCAGCATGCTGAAAACTTGCACATGGCTATCACTTTCCAGTCTCGTTAAAAGGTCAAATAGAAAGACTCAGAACTCACCAAACACAAAGAAAATTTAGTTGTTTAACGATAGATTGACAAATTTTCTGATTAGTCTATTGATGTTTCAGGCTTCAAGGCCTGCTGTTTCAGTCTCAGAACATTTCATGATCAAATTTAATGCTCTTAAACTATAAGAACATCTTAAATTTACATTGACCACAAAAAAAATTTGAAAGAGTGATTATAGTTTTAAGTTTTTGACTTCAGATTCACAGCAATAACTTTTTTGTCACCCAAAAGATATTTAGTCTAATTTTGGAGAAAATTAAAAAAGATTGACTAGGCATTAAACTTTGATTAGACTTTCAACCATGTATAAACAGGATGGATAACTACTAATCACAAGATTTTAATTAAATGCTTGTTCATTTCTTATTGAAATAAATAAATAAATAAATAAATAAATCAATATATATATATATATATATATATATATATATATATATATATATATATATATATATATAAGATACAAGGTTTTTAAGTTAAATGGATTATAGTTGATACAAAATTCTACAGCGCGAATCTTGGCGTAGAAATGTCGCTGAATCAGTAGCAGAGATCACGGCGTTTATTCGATCTCTTAAGCGTGGGTGTTTATAGTCAAATTAAGCATCTTGGCGAATAACAAGCGATCTCATAATTCCGTCATTTGAGCATTCAAATACACAAAATACATCATATGATCAAGGGAATCATCATGAGCCGTTCGATGGAGAGGTGGTTGAATTTTGCGTATTTGAGAGGCGCCTATATAAATAATGCGCCGTTCAGCATGAGGGGATGCGAGAACAGAGAGCTCAAAGCGAAAATCCTCCAAACATAATCGTGCCACCACTTTCGACGGTTGTCAACCAGCCGCCCGGCCGCGCGCCTTGATCCTTGCCATTGTCAATCTCGTCGGTCACCATCGGCGACCTTCGCGTCGATGTTTCATCATCATCTCTACTAGCAACATACAATCGAGCGTATATATATTTGTTGTTTCGATTTTGGGATTCATTGTCGGTCATCTCTCTGATTATGTAATCAGTATCGGAAAACTTCAAAATAAATATATAGTGGAAGCTTAAGCTAGGCGTGATTTTTTTCCTCTTTTGAGATTTTTCGTTAAAATTTCTGGAGTTTTCTTGTTCACTCTTTAAATACATGTGTGTGTGTGTTGGATTTCACAAACAAGGCTAAGGCGTAAACTTTCACTCTACCGCAGCTGATTTTCTAGCACGCAACAATAGTAATCTTATCATAAATCAAGTTAAACCAATTAGGCACAATATTTAATTTAGATAGAAATTTTAAGTAAGTAATTACTATGAATACAATATAATATTAACTTTCTATCTTCAGCTATAAGTAACTTAGTTGAATTGGCTTTTGTTGGGAGAGAGAATGAAAAAAAATCAAAATTGAGTGAATATATCAATAATTACATTCATTTTAAGTAAAAACATTATTCAAATACAAATCTAATTTGCAAAATGTTTTTTATTCAATCTACTTATTTTAGTTAGAAAGTTGAACTTCTAATTTTGATCTATTTTAATAGGTTTTTTGATTTAGTCACTCGTCTTTAAATTCTAATGCCACTTATGATCAAATTATGCGATTGGCTATCAATTTCCATTACAGTTCATAAGTCAAATTGAGAAGACTCAAACTCACCAAACAAAGAAAACTTACTTCTTTAATTAATGATTAAACTATTCTGGCGTCAAAATCAGCTGTTTTAATATCAAATTAAGTACTCTTAGGCTACTAAAAATCTTCAAAATTTCAGCGTTACGTTACAATTATTGAATTAATGCAACAACTTAATTTGTCTTGTTGTGAATTTGTGTTGTTGCAGAAGAAAAATATGGTTCCATGTTATTGACTTTATGAGTTGAAGAAATTATTTTTTTTTCAGGCAAAGATATATTAACTAATTAAGTAATTAAATATTTTGAGAAGGTTTTTTTTTTAACTCAATTATGCTGAAAAAAAGTAGGTGATGGTTGACTAAAAGGTATTGTAAGTGACATTTAGTCGGAAGATTTATTTATGATAGCTATAACTATATAAAGAAATAGTGATAAAAATATTACAGGAGGAGCTTTATTTGAATAATTTATAGTGGATATATAATTTTTTTATTTAACAAAGTCAAATAATAGCTTTTAACCGTCATCACAGATAGTAAATTAAGTTGAAAATTATAACTTTTCTATCACAAATTTCTCAAAATATAACTAAAATGCAGCCAAAATGCAGCTCTCTAAGTGTACTATGATGCTATGCAAACTGCACCACAAAAATACTGCCACCCTAAATGAGGCTTAAGTTTGATAAAAAATGAGTCTCTATTTTATTAAAATGATGAAAAATAAATGTAAAAATAAAACACCAAAATACCAAGAATTTTTATTCATTTTTATCAAATAGATAGCTGTTTTCAATTTCTGCTACAACAGATTTGCATGGCAAATTTTTATAAAAAAATTTCTTACATTACACTTGATATCTTTTTTTTCCTCTCATATTTATGATAATAAAATCAAAATAACGATGCCTTTTTTACAATAAATATTAAAAAAAACTAAAATTTCCTGTGAATTCTTCAAAATATTTTTAATAAAATAGTTTATTATGCATTAATCAGGTTCTGTAATTAAAAAAATAGATTTATTAGCTTGTCCTTCCAAATTATATTGTTATACTTAATCTAATTCCTGAGAACAATTGAGCAAGATTAGCTAATTACCATTAATTTAAAACCTTATTAATCTAAAAATAAAATAAAATTTTTTAAAATTCAAATAAAACCAATTGGAAAACTTGCTGTCGAAGTATTGGTGATCCTATAGAAATAGATTAATGTTATGACAGTGATATATAAAGCTTTATAATCGAATGAGAATGGACTAATGATTGTTGATATAAGATACCTTATGCGTCAATCTTCTCAAAAAAATTATGTCAGCTTAGATAAGCAATTTAAATTTATTGTAGAACTCATCAGACATTCATCAATTTGGAATATACGTAATTTCCTTTACCTCCAAATTTTTTTTTAAAAAAGCATAAACAAAAAAGAAATAATTTAAAAGAAAAAAAAAAACAAACAAACAAAATTTAAGATGAGCCTTACTACATATAGATTGATGAACCGAAAACTCCACAAGACAAACTGTTCTACTCAATACTCTCTCATCAACCAACTGCCAATTTACATAAACCAAAAGAACTGCATCCATGAAATCTACGTTCATATCAACAATTATACAAAGTTGAAGATAAAGAAGAGAAAGAGAAGGAGAAGATGAATCAAACAATAAAAAATTGAAGTCATGGTGCCGCCGAATCATCCAAGTTTTCAACTTCTGAAACTTCCATGATGCTATCGAGCGCCGGCCGCCACTTCTTCTCCTCTCCCCTCTCCCTCTCTGTCTCAGATAAATCCTGAAGCAAATCCAGCAGCTTCCTCTCACCCTTCTTCTCCCCCAGTTGCCTCATCAACCAGTCCAATTCAGTCTTTGTCATTACAGCTCTGAACTTCTTAACTTCCTTTTCATCTCTTCTCTCTTCTTTCTCCTCTACACGACGGAAACAGCTAAGTCTCTCAACGCAGTTGCCCATCTTATTTGCTTCTCACAGAAAGGAAAAGTATAATAGAGGAGAAGGAGAGTAGATAGATGACTTCTGCTTGTTTGGTGACTTAAGAAGACGCAGGAGAAGGATTCTGGTGAGTTGTTAATATAACGAAGAGACGAGTGGTGTAGGGCAGCAAGGAGAATTTAATAGAAGAAATAGGTGGAGTGGGGTTTGCCAACAATTAAGAATGAGTTTGTTATTGTAATATGATTTTTCTTTTTTTGTAGCTACATGTGTTAGTTTTTTGACTTACAGTTCCAACCAGGTTAAAGAAGCGTGATATTTTGAATAAGACTATATCAAACTCAAAAGTATGGTTTGAACAATTTTTTTTATGTATTTTTTTTTTATTTTTGAAAAAAATACACGATTAACTTTATGTTATGAAAGTGTTAATTCAGGAGTTAAAACGATGAACTCGAAAAGCCATGAACCATTATGGAGGTTTTGATATCCACTATTGTATCTTTGTCAACCTTTAGCTCTAGTGTTGATAGCTTTGATGGATTTATTAGTTCCTTAAATACAAAGATTATGCAAGCATGCACTCACGTATGCACAAACTTAAATACATACAAAATGAACATCTAATCCAATCAAAGACAATATTTGTGATATTGGTAAATTTGGTAAAGGAACGTTATAGTGAGTTCTCTTTCTATGCTTTATTATACAAAATTCTTCTACAAATCATTAATTACTAATTACTATTGTTAGTGCTATTCTTTTAGATTTTGTGAAAGATTACAAGCTAGTCAGCTCTTCTTGAGTTAAAAGCCAAGATTAAAGACAGAATTTTTGGTAAAAATCTAAGGGTCTATTTGTTACCAAATTTACTTTATATTTTATAGTTATATTTTTGCATTTTTTTAAAGATATACTTATTTAGTAAATACTTAAAATAGTTTTTTTTCATTTATATTTTCAGTGTTGTTAAATATAATTATTACAATTAAACATATTTTATTTCGAATCAAATAATACAAAAAATAAAAATAAAAATAAAAAAGTGATCTCAAATAGCCCTTAAGTTAATCAATCAGATTTATTATAATAATTTGTGTTTATTATGTATTCTACATTTGACATATCTAATTTACTATTTCTTGTATTGCTTCTTTTTAGGGTAGCTTTACCTATTAGTTATTTTGATGAATGTTTTAAGAAATGACAAACGGATAACACTGAAGATAAGATTTTTTTGAAGAAATTATGCATAGTTAATGCCAAGAAATTTATTTTTGAGAAGCTCTTGTGTAAACAAGCATGTATAATTAATTAATATTGATTTTATTACATATGTTGCGTGCCAGAAAACTAGTTGCGGTAGAGTAAAAGTTTTCGCCTTAGCTTCGTTGGGGAGTCCAGCACACATACATGTATTTGAAGAGCGAATAATAAAACTCCATAATTTTTACGTGGAAAACCTCAAAAAGAGGGAAAAACCACGGGGCCTAGCCCAATAAAAAACTTCCACTATGTATCTATTTCAGAGTACAAGATCTTCCGATCGGGATTACGAATTGTATATGAGAAAGGGACAACGTAGTAATGTGATATGCTGACGATGTTGACGACGATGAATAATGTTGACGATAATGTTGATGATGACGTGATGATGTCAACGATAGTGGTCGGTGATGATGACCGCAGCAATGACGACGCAGGCGATCACGGCGGTGAGGTACCGGCTGGCTGACAACCGGCCGAATGGTGACACGATTGTGCTTGGAGGATCTTTAGAGCTCTCTCCTCTCTCTTGCTTGGCCTCCCTTCTCCTTCACTTGGCCTCCCTTCATATGAGGAATGAGGGGTTTTTTATAGATTGGAGGAGTATGCCTCAGAATACATGCAAAACCCGTACCACTACTCATTGGACGGCTCAAAATGATCCCCTTGATCATATGATGTATTTGCATTTGAATGCTCAAATGAAGTGAATTGTAAGATCTTTGGCTTGTTAGAACCGGCCGAGACGCCGATTTGACTATAAACACTTCATATTTGATAGCTATTTAGGGATTTAACTGATATCCCAAAGTTTCCAAGGATATTTTGAGAGCTTGATCTCGACCAGTTTCAACTTCGGATCAGCTTGCTTTTAACATCAAGATTCGGGCTTCGACTACTAATATTTTAAGTGTCATATCAACATACATAATCAATATTCTAATGTCATTGAAATAGATCAAAAGATATATAAAAGAGATAGAAAAAAAATACTATACGGAGAATTGTACCTAAAATTTGGCATAATTAGTTAATTAAACTTTGAGAGGGGCATGAATTTAATATCTATTATTGAAAACATATTTATGTAAGCAAAAAAAATAAATAATTTACTTGATGCAAATTAATATATATTTCATTATGTATAAAGAAATATTAAAATTTGGGGGAGAGGGTTCATGTTTCTCTATATTTTATTCAATATAAATGGATGTCTTAATTTGATTAATTCAATATAAATAAATGTATTAATTTAAAAAGTATAAATTTTAAATATAATTTCAATTAGATATTTTTATAGCTTCATCTATGTGAAAACCCATAAGAAGAACATAAAGAATGTAGAAAAAATTGTATATTCTTTATGTGAAGCATATTTGGTGGAAGAGATGTCCACAATTTGCTTTTTTTTTTTTTTTTGTCAACTATAACATGTAAGGTTGAACTTTATTTATGGTGTAAGCGGAATTAAAGTCAAGATCTTAGGAACAACTTCTAAGGCTCTTATCAATTAGACTTATTAGCACCCACATATCCATAATTTGTTTTATATATTTTGAAGACAGTGCTATATATCACTAAGAGACTTAAGTATTGTGAAATAGTTATTGATGGTGATGAAGTGCAAGTGAGATGGAATATCTTTCAAATCTAGATGCCTAGGAAGCATTTGCATCATAAAGGATGCATAAAATATTTAATACTAAAAGAATGAAATATTGTTTATATATAATGTGTTTGTTAAATATGAGGAGGTCACATATTTCATAAAGTTTTATTGAATTTAAGATCATTACTTTGAAGATGATTAATGTTTATAAATTTGTAACATAAGAATAATTCACATACCATATATGATATTTGTTGATGTAATGCAAAAGAAAATTTCCAAATATAATAAATGAATAATTTAAAAAGTTGATTAGTAAAATTTGTTTAAATTAATTTATTATAAAATATTAAATAATTTATATCTTTAACATTATTAATATAAATGTGAAACTAATTGATATTTTTAATTGCTATAAATTTAGTGATCCAAAGGCCATTTGTTAGGTAGTAAATATTTTGAAGAGATGATTGGAACAATCATAAATATTATGGAGAGACATTCTATATAATAATAGGGAGAGATGGTAGGAGTACTTTTTGGTGATGATTTAATTTTATTTATTATACTACATATTTTTTTATTTTTTTTATTTAAATGATTAGTAAACTTTATTATATAAAATTATAACACTATTATACTTACACTAATAAGAACTAGAAGGCTTTTCTTTCTTAGACCCTAGATGTGATTATGTAACATTACATCACCCAAATTTTGACCAATACATGTAAGTTAGCCATCCCTAATGGATGGTTGGCTCTCTGTGGTTATAGATGATTAAGAAGTGGAATGAAGATGTTTTGGAACATTGATCACAAGCTAGATATTTTGTAAAGGAGGATGGCTTTACAAAATATAGTGATGGTTCCATCCCTTTCATCACTCATTATGGCATATGATAAAATTTATTTTATAATAGCGCAAAAATTAATTCATAATTACAATAGATTTATCATTTTTATTGTGAGACAGGTGATGTCAGGTTTCTCTTTCCATCTTTGGCTAGTCGAATCTATATTATAGTAATAGTGGAGTATAATTAAAAATTGAAAAAAAATTTCATATGAAACTAAATCTAAGCCAATCATGTCTTTATGACTAATATGTTTGCTCTATATATTAATGGATCTTCAGAGCACACAATTCATCATGAAGCTAGGTCGCGAAGCTAACATCCGTCCGATTAATATTGTAATCAATATTGGAGATGCTGGAGCTACCATCTAAATCGGTTGTGTAAACTTCCCAGCTATCGTTGCTGCAAATAATCCTGTACCTGAAGCACTTGCATATTGTACATACCAACCTGCGTAGGAGGAGGACAATTGGAATGACCACTAATGCTACTAAGATTTCTTGAAAGAGAGCCTCTATATTCGAAAGATTGGGTCATTCTGAGGCGCTAGTCATGAAAAGAACCGTCATTAGGCATAAAGTTTCAGTTATGCCTGTGAATGCGACCACTCTACCAATTGAACCATTTGATGCTGAAGCTTCCTCATATGGAGGAAAACTAATTAAAAGGCAGAGGAGAAGAAGGAATGTTAAGCTACAAGCTCATCAGCTCTCATTTGGGTCATTTGTTATAAAACAAACCTTACAATCAGAAGTGAGCATTCCTACTCATAATAAATTCAAAAATCTGAAATGGGTGAAAAGGAATAACTCTACTGGTGATATCAAGCAATCATTTTAGGAGTAGTAGTACCAAGCTCTAACCCCACAAAGGAAGTATCTCGAGACTCTATCCTCTAGAGTGCACAGGGTGCTGAAAGTTATCAAGGAGAAGGGTCTTATGAAGAAAAAGTATCAAGGCCTGATTATTTGAGAAAATGAGAAAGCTTCACAAAAGAGGATACTCTTAGTGGGTAATGCTCAAGACCGTCCTAAGCAATTCTTGCACGGTGAATATCGGAGCATGAAACCTGAATTGCGTGTTCGAGAATCCGCTACAAAGAGGTCCCGACAAAAAGAAAAATAAATATGGAGGCTGAAGCCCCGAGAAGAAGTAGTGATGTAAAAGCTTCTTCATCTGGAAACAAGCAAACCCATGCAACAACCAACCTCTATTAAGGAGGTCTCTCGAAAGAGAACTTTGATGTTTGAAAGACTGGGTCAATCTGAAGCTCTTGTGATGAGGAGGACAGTCATTGGGCAAACTATTTCTTTGATGCCTCGAGGCATAACTGCTTTTTCAATTGAAACTTTTATATATGGGAGACATGATTGTGAGGCTTTCTCATTAGGAAGTAAATTAACTAGAAGGCAAAGAAGAAAAATAAATGTTGAGCTAAGGGCTCAACATATCATACCTGAACGACCTAGTGAACAAGCAATATTATCGCCAGAAGCGAGTATTCCTACCCATAACAGCTTTGATAATTTAAAATGGGTAAAAAAGAATAGCTCTACTGGCGTGAAGCAATCCTTATGGGTTCAACAACATCAAGACCCAACACCATAGAAGAGACAGCCTGAAACACCGTCCTCTAGAATAGACAAAGTTTTTAAAGTAGCCAAAGAAAGAGGCTTAATGAAAAGAAAATTTCAAAGTCTTGCAATGATTGAAAATATTGAAGCCCCACCAAATAGGTTTCCATCTCTTATGATGACTAGTCATCAAACCAAGTATGACTCGCACGTGAGCATCAGAGTGTGAAACTTGGATGGCATGTCCAAGAATCTGCTGCTAAAAGGTCCCGGCAGAAGGGTAAGCAGATATGAAGGCCAAAGCCTCGTGAGGAGATTACCTCGAAGAAAGGAAGAGGTACGACATATGATGTACATATTCAGAAATCCACCTCAAAAATAACTCATCAGAAGTGGATACCTAAAAGATGGGAAGTTGGTGATAAAACTTATGATGGTCGACACCCTAGAGAATTTTCTAGGGGATCCCATCATCGATTGGATTCACTTCCACGAGAGAAAATTGACTTTGATCGCAGTCCCCCAATTGAAGAAATGTTTGTTCCAACACGTTGAGCTAGAGATTCAATGGAGGCGTCGATCTAAAATTCTTGTGCAAGCAGAGGAGGATGAAGATGACACTATGGATGTAGAAGTCGTTTATATAGTGAGACATATAGAAGAACTTTTTGCTCAACACTAGCAACAACATGAATCTAGTGAACTTGAACCTGAATTCGATGTTTATGAATGAGAGTCTTCGCAAAAGAAAGTAGAAGATGGATCTTCAATCTCTACTGAAGAGGAAGAAGAAGAATAAGATCAAAATGAGAAGGAGATCATAGGAGTTCAGGCTATTTATATGGTTGAACCAGGAACTGATCAACCTGGTACATATTTTTATAATTAGCATCATCACTTAGCTCCATGTTGACCCTCGGCTCTGTCTCGCATGCAAAATCGCTCCTGCTCTTCGGTCGTTCCTCCTAAAATTAACGCATAACTCAACCCGCCTCTGGTTTCGAAATCGTTCCCTCCGACTCCCGTTTAGTTTTCTCAAGAAATCATAAGAAACTGATTGCTCCATCTCATTCAAAGTCCTTAAACCGCATGAAAACTCTCCTCTCTGACCTTTCTCATTGGCAAGCAAAACCGCAAGGCAAGCCCTCGGCTCCTCCATCCTCTGCTTCCCTCAGCCACAACCTTTCCTTTCATTCTCCCCATCTCGGATCAAACGGTAAGCACAATCTCATTTCTCTCACCTGTCGGCCATCGCTCTCTTGCGCTATCTCTCTCCTTCTCTCTCCTTCTCTCTCTTTCGGGTTCATAACAAAAGAAAAAAAGAAAAAAATCTCTCTCTCCTTCTCCTCTCTTGAGTTCACATCAAAAGTAAAAAAAAGAGAAAAAAATATATAATAAAAAATCTCATCGCCACTGTCTCTCTCTCTCTCTCTCTCTCTCTCTTCGGGTTCACAATAAAAGAAAAAAAAAGTGAAAAAAAATATAATAAAATAACCTCTCTCTCTCTCTCTCTCTCTGTCTCACTCTTTCGGATTCACAAAAAAAGGCATAAAAAAATCCCTTACCGTCTCTCTCTCTCTCTCTCTCTCTCTCTCTCCCTCTTTTGGGTTCACAAAAGAAAAAAAAAGAAGAAAAAAAACTTCTTCTCTCTCCCTCTCTTTCTCTCATTCAAAATAAGAAGTGAGATTTTAAAATGCAATTGGTGGATGAGCATGGAAGTATGTGAAATATTGTATATTTTGGCTTGTGTGTCCTTTTACAGGTTCCAAGACCCCGCTAATGCCTCATATAGCGCAGCAGTTGTGAAGACGGTTGTGGTGTCGCAAGACACCACTCGCTATGCTCAATAGGGCATACCGACTAAGCCAACATATATTAGATGTCGCTCCACTAGCCGAAATGCTGCTGAAATTTTGTCAAATTTTATTTTTTTCTAATCCTTATGTTTGGACACCAATGCAAGTTTCAAGACCCCGCTAATGCCCCATAGGGAGTAGCGGGTGTGAAGATAGCTGTGGTGTCATAAGACACCACTCGCTATGCTCATTAGGGCATACCGAGAAAGTCAAAATACTCCCGATGTAGCCCCCTATGCGGGGATGACGCCGGGAGGTTGCTAAAATTTACTCAAAATTTTGGGACTTAGCAAAAAAAAGAGATTTAATGTTAAGATAAATATAAAATATAAAGTCCTAAATAAATGAATAAATTGAAAATTAAAATGTAAATGAACTTGAAATGAATTTGACATAAAATTGAAAGGTTATGCTCTAAATAAAATTTGAACTCAAAATAAATCAATTTGATTGTAACTTTTGAGCTCAACTTATAAATTAATGATGACATCAAATTAAATTTTGAATTGTAAGGCTTGGAGGCAAATGATCTTTATAAGATTCAAATCTAAACTTAAAAGATTGACTGAGTGAAGATGAATGATACTTTACAAATATAAATCCATTTGAACGTATAATTGGATTATCAAAAGCTTGTAATATGATTGAAGTATAGCTTTCAAATGTAAAATTCAAAAGAAGCTAGAATTTAAATAAGCTCGCTTAAAGAAAGTATAACAGCTTGCATGAGCGAGTATCAAATTTGAATGTTGAATTTGCAAAGATCTAATAGGTCTTTAATGAGCATAAGTCAATCATTGAAGTTTAGAAGTTCTATGAATAAATAAAATACAAGTAAAAATACAATATTTTAAGTACAAATATAAATCTAATTTTGCTTCAAAATGTCACCGAACTTGCAATACTCAAATGCAAGCGGGCAGAAGGCACCATTTAAAAATTCAAAGTAAATATGCCATCGAATTTGCAACTCTTTGTACAAGCAAACAGAAGGCGATACTAACTCAAATTCTACAAAAATCATAGGGCTTTCTTCAATTAAAGATTAAGGAATTTCATTCTAATTATTATTTTCAAAATCAATGATTTCATTAATTAGATGAAATTATATAAGCTATAAATACCACATGCCACACAATGTCAATGATTCAAGTGTTCGAGGATCTGTGAGTTTTCTAGTTTAGTTTTATGGCTGTGTCTGGGTTAACAAAACCTAAAAATATATTATAAGAATTTCAACTTAGTAAAATATTTGAGAAGTTAATTCTGTCATGTGACAACGGATCCGATCCTCTGTTAGGAGCTAAATAGAGTTGACAAGATCTAAAATTCTCAAATATATTCGATTCAATCAATTAACTACCCTAATGATGGCTGTGTTGAATGGTGATTTCAACTGGAGGGGATATTTCCATCAAAATGTGATTATATTTTCAAATCAAATTAACTCAAATTAAATATCAATCTAAAAAGGCTTAAATGAAATCCTATCATTAGAAGCTTAAAGAAAATTCAATCGATCCACCTTCTACAATTGTTTATCGGAGGTGAAATTCTAGCTCATAAAGGAGCCAATGTCAAATCAAGTGTTATGCTATATCCAATCTCAATCAATCTCTTGCTAGTAAGGGCATGTCCTCTGACTGCGTAGCTTGGAAAGTAGGCTTCACAGATGATGCAGTTACGACCAGAGTCCTTTGATCAAGTGATTTGGCCAGTCAGACTCCATTTTATTACGATCACGATCGTAGCTCGTATGCTCCCCATTGGCTCTGCCTTTTGAGTTGTGAATCATAGGGTATACTTGATAAGGCAAACAACCCTCTGTCAGCTAAGGTAGACTTAAGATTGTATCCTTAGATAAACACCACCCTAGGTCTATAAAGATTTTTGGGATGATGTAACCCATGTATTGCTGATAAGGATCCTTCAGTCAAGTTGGGTTGACTACCTCCTCTGACTAAGTCGATTAGGGACCACAATAGTCTAGGATGATGGAACCATGGGATTTAGATTAAGCACGTCATCATTCCCCCAACCATTCGGTTTAAGTTGAAATGATGAATTTCATAATCTTAAATTTTAAAACTCCATATGCTGCAACTCTACGCTACGCATTAAGTGACCTAATGACTAGCCTTAATCGAAAGTTCTTAGGAGGGGTAATTAACTATAGGGGCTTGTGCCTATAGGAAACCTGGAACCAGATCTAAAGTCCTCACCAAATGAGGAAGAAATCTCTAGGTAGTGTCTTATCTACTATCTTATCTATCTTATGAAAATTACACCGATAATTCAAATCATACTCTCTTCAATTTCATATTATTGAGAGGTCAGTGGCAAATTTTTGGAGTCCACACTCTAGCAATAACTGTCCTTACAAATGCACAAAGAGAAGGATAATCAAGTTCTTCCTCTGAAGATGAGTAAGGAGGAGAACAATAAAAAGAAATAGAGGAAGAAGAAGAGCCTATTTTTGTTGACGCTGTCGCGCTAGTTAGAGAGCAAAGACAAATGCAACGTCAAATGGAAGCTAAAGACAAGAAAATTTTACACCTTAGTGCTAAGATGAATGAGATGATGACACAAATGGATATTATGATTGATATGTTATAGAAGAACATCACATCAAATGTAGCACAAGTTTTGCTTACTAATCAGTAAGTAGTTAATAATATTACTTCTATACCACCAACCACTCTAATACCTCAAACTCATACAGTACATGCTATACCTGAAGGGAGGAGTGAAGTTAAACAACTACTTCTTCAACCTATAATTCAAAATGTGTCTAGTACATCTGGAATAGTAATAATTGCTCAACTAAAAATGACAATCAATGAAAAGATTAGGGCAGTTATAGCCTCAAAGTAAGCTAAAAAACTGGTGAGCAAGGGCCGATCTTACCCAGCTGAATATGATCAAGTGACATACCTGAAAGGTTACTCAGTACCAAAATTTAATACTTTCAGTGGATATGGTAATCCAAAATAACATTTAGCTCAATTTAAGGCTACTTGTGGGAACACTGGAGAGAATGATGCACTACTTTTCGGCCAGTTTATTAGTAGCCTGATTTCAACTGCTTTTGAGTGGTATGCAGAATTGCCAAATGATTATGTCAAAACCTTTGCTGAGCTGGAGACAATGTTCATAAAAAGATTCGCCGGTGCAATCAAAAAAATAATGATCGTTGACCCGACCTTGCTAAAGAGAAGAAAAGATGAGTCAGTGATAAAATTCATAAGTCGTTGGCGTAACCTAAGCATGAAATGTGAACAATATTTGGAGGAAGAGCATACGATCCAATTATTAATGGGCAATATGGATGATAAAATGACACCATTTTTATGTATGGCATCAATCATAATATTCAGACTTGCTCGATAGGGTGATCAAATTTGAAAAGTTGAATCAATCTAAGTATGAAATTTACACAAATAAATCTTAGAAAAATAAGCCTTCAGATTCAAGAAGAAATGAAACTCATGCTGCTTCCTATAACTCAAGTGATGAAAAATGGGTGATCTACAATATATATAAAGGAAAATAGCCAATCTATAATGATGATAAAGAAAATAATCTTGTTCATCCTAATCCACAACCAAAATTGATGTTAGGAGGCAATGATAAGCCACAAACTTTTCTAGGCGATGGAGATCATCCAAAATAAGCAATAAGAGATGATTGGCGAATGCAACCGTATCTTAAGGAAAAGATGAATAAAGAATATTCTTTTAGAAGGACAGTTTGCCAAACTATTTCGACAAGCAGTCAAAGCTGGTCTACAATTATTAGAAAGTAAAAGGCCTGAAGAAGTTGGTCAAGTTAATAATCCAAATTATTGTCTGTACCATCGGGTGATTAGTCATTCCAATGAGGATTATTATATCTTCAAAGATTGGCTAGAAAAGAAGTATCAATGAGGTGAATTTATATTATCTAATAGTGTTCTAATCAACCCAAAAAGAGAGTCTACAAAGATGAATGCGTCATCTTCTGTATCATCTATTAAAGACAAGAAGAAAGAAAAATCAGTTCAGATTGAAGAATGGGAGACTGGAATCTCTAAGAAGATAATAAAGATGTTGAAACAACTTGAAGGAGTTCCTAGTGTTAGGTGGAAATCATCCTTTGAACCAATGATTGATCTGAAAGCTGTGCCGAGATCGTATGCGTCAACCTCCACATTGTTGACTTAGAGACACTACAATACTGCTAACTCATCCCAAAGAGAAAATTAACTAGCACAAATTCTATGAAATCTCTCAAAGAAGCCAATCAAACTAAATAAAATAAAGAAGAAGAAGAAGAAGAAGACTTCAACTCAAAAGATTATTAATAATTTAGAGGAGTATTACTAGCCGATAAGACAACAAATCAAACTTGCAGAAGCCAATCAAACCAAATAAAATAAGCCAATCAAACCAAATAAAATAAAGAAGAAGAAGAAGAAGACTTCAACTCAAAAGATTATTAAAAATTTAGAGGAGTATTACCAGCTGACAAGACAACCAATCAAACTTGCAGACTTTATGTGTATTATTGAGTTGGATGAAGGAGATGATGGTGAATTTTTCCCAATAGAGACATGCTGAATCATCTATGTGATATCAGATGCTCTTCAATATAAGTCACTCCAAAATGACAATGACAGTCAAACAGAATCGACTAACCCATCAGAATTTTTTGCAGAAAAGAAAGAAATGCCTGAGGAGTTAACATCTAAACTTTGCCTAATGACCAAACTAAAAGAAAATAGTTCATATGTGGATTTATGTTTTCCTGATGGAGAAGAGTTAGACTTATTAACAAAATCACGTATGAAATGTATGAAGTTGAAAAGTGACTCTAGCTCTTTTGGCTAATCCTCTAGAAGGAAAAAGTGAATTGGAAGAAACTATTTCTTCAAACGAATCTGAACAATACAAAGTGATTCAAGTTCAGTTGAGGAGTGGTTAAGTATTGCCACCACCATCAAAGAAGGGAAATTCAAATAAAGATAAAGGCAAACTGTGATATTTATTTTTGGTGTTTTAGTTTGGGTTTGTATATGGGGGAGACAGCACACAGATCTTAAGGTGTACTTATTGAGATGATTATGTACAACATTGAAGAATAGTATATTATCTCCAAAGATAGAAGTCACTACCCTACAATCGACCTAATCACATAATAAGGACTCCTAAGGCATGATGGGTCTTCGAATATACTAGAGATTTTTTCTCTACTTTATATGGATGAATAAAGTAAGGTTTATTTAAACTGGGTTCTAAAGTTCTTTATGGGGGCAAGCCCCCATAGTAAATTACATCTTAAAGAAAGTGAATCCCTTAAGAATACTCTTGATTAAAGTAGGCGATTATTATTTTCAAGGAATTCAAAGATATGATTATCAATAAATTGGTTGTGTTTCAGAAAATCAGGTGGGATGGATCAAAAGGAGAGAGTTATTATTGAAACCAAAAGAGATGAGTAGGGAGTGCTCATGATACTTGGAAGCCTAGTGAGCACTCCACTCTATCCTATGGTTGGGCTTTATATTTTTGAAATTGAAGAGATTTTATATGTTTGAGTTGATATTTCATTAGAAAGCTAGGACTTATACTCTAACAACACGAGATTATTAGGATGCCTAAAAGGTGAGAATTTATGCCTATAGCCCAAAGGAAAATGACAACCTCAGATCCTAAATCTAGGGAGCTTTGGCTTGAGCTAAAGGCACGACCTAAATCTAAGGCGAAAGTGGGTATATGGTTTACCTCCGTAAGAGAGAGTAAACCACCCAACTGTTGGACTTATTACTACCTGGAGTAGTAGCCAGTTAACTCCTCCTACACTTCAAATCCATGTAGGCAAGTCTTATACTTTTGCAAGATTGCTAGGTTGTTATTATTTAGAAAATAACCGAGTCCTTAAACCCACTCCCTAAGAGACTAGAGCATGAGGGGTATAAAAATAGCTTAATAAAATGCAAATCTTATCATATTTTATTTGATTTTGGACTCTTTATTTTGACACAGGTTATGGGATTTTATATGCCTAAATGCATGAGAAGTTGATTATGGGCCAAATCAAAAAGAAAAGAGGTGTTATTCCATCATAGGCTCCCAAATGTTAAGCCCTTACTATTTGGCAAAGATGAAAGCCCTCTCTTAACTAGAGTGAAATAAGATGATTATGCATGATATTAAACATACAATCATCTAGCTAAGGGGTTTCTAAATATTTTATTATCTTGATTTAATGCCTAGGCTTTTTGTGAGGTTATGAGTTATTTTAGGAAATTTAGTTATGAGTTGTTAGTTTGGGTAGAAAAATTAATTTTTTATCCTAGGAGCCTAATCTCATCCAGGCCATACAGAGATCACCAATCATAAATAAACTATGAAAATGCATGCTTTTTCTAATGCTCAAGCTAAGCAAAATATCAAATAATTTTATAAAGCTATTATAAAAGAATAAGAGGCCCGTGCAGTCGGGTACCACCGTACAACCTGAAAAGAAATGTGGGTAGCTGAGCTATACCATTATACAACCCAGATTAGAAGAGAATAGTTATAATTATAAATGATGAATATTATGGGGGTCTTCATTCTTCATTCTTCATTTTTTCATCTGATTTTCTCCATTTCTTTCTTCCTTTTTGACTTGATTTGGATGTGCTTGCTTAAAAGGTATCACATGATACATAAGACTTGGTCCTGTATCCAATGCTTATCCTAATCCCCCATAGCACTTATCCTAATCCTAATACAAAATTACATTAAAAGAAAGAAAATAAATCTAGCTACACCTGCAAAAAAAATATTAGCTAAACACACTATACAACCCAAGCAGTTATATGAATAATTTAGACTTAGCACCCCACACATGGGTAACCAAGCCCACCTGTCCTAACTTATATTATGCTTAGGGGCTAAGCAACCTGTACAACAAAAGCATTTATATTTTTATTACAATGGTCCCTTAAGCACAACCCCCTGCAAAAAAATATGATTAGGCTAATATCGGCCTAACATGCATACTACACACATACACCCTAACATCTAGTCTACAATAATATATCACAAAATAAGTATACATCAAACCATACACCGCCCTAACATAAAGCTATAAATGGTGACTTAGCCTAATGTGTGTGCATTAAGGCTTATGTGTTATGTCCTAACTAAGCTTTAGAGTTATAATTTTACTAAGTGTGAAAGATTTAATTTGTAAAGCATTGATTTCTCTTTAAGTAATTTAATTGATTTGAAGATTTTACTTAGTATTTTCTTTTATTTATATGGCTTACTCTTAACAACTAAGTGTTATAAAGAGAAGAAAGAGAGGGGACTTCTCTTTCATCCCTACCTTAAGTCATTTCTAAAGCAAGTTAATCAATTCCCTTTAGTGAGTGGCTTATTATATGTTTTAATTAATCCTAAGTTTAGGTTCACTCTAAATGAACTTATTCAATAAGAAAGACATCTTAAGATTAACTAGAATGAATTACTATCACATAACACATGTTTATTCATTTCTTTCCATCGTGTATTTCATACATATGATTTAACCTATACATATAATGTATGTCTTAGCACACTTAAACGATGAATGCAAATAAGTGTATTTGGAATTTAAATATTTCATTTGATTGAATTATGAATGCATGTCTTTCCTTTTTTTAATAGAAAAAGGGATTTTTATCCATTAGCTAAGTACACATTCACATGTATAAAAGTTTTAAGTGAGTACGTCATCATTGTTCAACTAGGGGCGTAAGGTACAAGACCTACTTGGGGCTACTTAGAGCCTCACAACCCCGGGATGTCCGGACTAATGTACCACTTTTCTTATATACATATGGGTGTATATGCAAATATAAGAATAGAAAAACTCATGCAAAAGTTGTATTTGATTTATACTTCTTATTCATTGGTTATATCATACATACATATGTATAAGAGTTTTAAGTGAGTACGTCGCCATTATTCTATACCAGGGGCATAAGGTACAAGACCTACTTGGGGCTACTTGAAGCCTCACAGCCCTGAGATGTCCATACTAATATACCACTTTTCTTATATACATATGAATGTACAAAAAGAACCACAAGAATGAAAAGTCATGCAAGAAGTCATATTTGATTTGATTATATGATTTACATATGATATGAAATTCTTCCTAAGTCTTAACATGGAGAAGCATAGGAGTAGATTTAGACAAATATTATGTTCTTTTCAAATGAACTATACATTTGTAAATCCCATACAAATCCATATAAGGCAAGGAAAGAGAGCTTCATATTGCATATCTTATATTATCAACACATGCAAACTTATAGATATTTGTAATTAACATCACTTCATATATTATAATTGATTTATGGGATTTTGAAGATAACTTTTGATTTAATAGTAATAATAGCCTCACCCATTTTTAATTTAAATCAACACATATAATTTGACATAAAAGAAACTATTTCATTTAGTTAATTTTAAAAGAATTGAATGCATGATTACAAATGGCAAATAATATTTAACATGATTGGAAAGAAATAAAGGAACATAAGCACATGATCTGATTCATTCCAAGTAATTTCTAAGGACAATCATACTAAATAAGGCTATTTAAAATAAACCAAAGTTCTTTAATGATATTTTTAATTTTTAGTTTGATTTGATTTAGGAAATGTGTAAGAGGTTTGCTAATCCTAATTTCATTCCCCATGTGTGAGTTAATTTAGTTTAATGAAGAATATTTAGGTTGATTTTATATTTTAATTAGATTAATGTATGAATTAAGTGAATTAATTAACCCTTACCTACATCACCTTAAGTTAATTAAGTAATTAATAATGAGCCGATATGATATGCAACCACATGAAAAGTAAATTTGCAATGCTCCTAAGAAATGAAAGGGGCCTAACACAATTGGCTCATGATTAATAGTTAATTAGGTTTAAGGGATCTCACTTAACTACTTTTTTGATTTTTCTCACACATGTGAGCTAACCATAATTTTATTATCTCTCACTTTAGGTTTTTGAACACCCAAAGAGCTACTCAAGATTAATTAAATGTTGCTTAGGTGTGAAGTGAATGGATTTTAAATTAAGTTAATTAAGCTTATTAATTAATTGATTGAATTCTTTGATTATATTTTGATTAGAATGATGAAATTAACTTAGGAAAAGGGATCAAGGACAAGGCCTTAATCCTAACCCTAAGTTATTTCAAACACTCAATTAGGCTCTAATTTTTTTATCTTGGAGATTAATTAATTAATTAAGAAATTAATTACCTCATTAATCATTAACTAATCAAATTCTAAAAAGTGAAGAAAACTTAGGAAATGAATTGGAAAAAATATCCTAATCACATTCCCTAAGCTTACTATTCCATAGAGGTTGTTAGGCTTAAATAATTAATTAAACTACTGTTCAATCACTAATTATCACTAATTAAATTAAGAAAGTGATTAAGGCTTAATCAATTTATTTCCCTAATTAAGCAACAAATAAAATCCTAGAAAAATAGGGGAGGCAGAGGTCATCCCCCTAAACATTCACAAAAAGTTGGAGATCAATTGGGTGATTAATTAAGGAATAATTAAGCTAATTAGATTTCTAATTAAACTTTAATTAAGCTAAAATCACTATTCAAAATCAATTAATAAAAATTTTCCTAGATTCTACTTTGAAATATCTTTAAAACAAGCCCAAGTTGTATTTTTTGGATTTATTTTTAGGATTAGTTATGATTTTTAAAAGTTTCAGCCTTAAAAATGGATTAATTAGGCCTAATTAAAGCCTTAATCCCATCATGTGGCGGTTGGCGTGCACTTTCCATGATGGGAGTGGCTATTTAAGTTATCACATCCATTTCAATTACGGTGGATGCACCTCCATATGCCGTAGATCAGATGGACGACCAATCGGCGGTTTAGGAAGGAATCAAGCGATCTAACTAGAGCTGTTTGTTCCTATCACGTAAAACGGACGGCTCATGATCTATCTTATTCATGAGCGGTGAAAGACGGATGCCATCCATCTTTCCCTGTTCGATCCAAGCTCACCCAAGCTCGGATTGCCTCCAAATTGATCCCAAACCTTCAGTGAGGGGAGACACACATATAACAGTCAAAAACTCTTACCATTTAAATTTACTTCACAAAAGACCAAGCTATTCTCCATGCAAGGCTCGGTTTGTAAAATTACCTCACCGGAGCTAATGTTTGGCGGTGGGATCAATGGAGGTAGCTTCGCCTAATTGAGGTGAGGCTCTGTTGAGAAGCTTTGAGCTTGATTTGGGGTAGAGTGCTTGGTTGACCAATCCATACACACAAAGGCTTTGATTCTGATCGAACTCCTATATTAGTGCTCAAAAAGGCTTGGAGATGATTTGGTTGGCTTCGACGGAGTATGTGGATGGTGTGGGTGCAAGGAATTGAATGTTGATTGAGTGAAGGAGGAGTATTGATCAAAGGAAGGCTGCCCTATTTTTGGTTTCTCACACAGAGAGGAAATCTGATTGAGGGAGGCTTCAGGAAAGCTTAGAATCACTCTGAGGGTTTCAAAATTGGCTTGGGGACTCACACAATGCCGAATGACTCCTTTCCCTCTCAAATTGGGGGAGTATTGGCCGAAAATGTGCGTGAAAGATGAACGGGATGGGTTGGCCTATTTCGACTAGTAGGCCACCATCAGGGCACTGGAGAGGTCATGTCCAACTCTATGTGGCTCAACTTGAGTGGAGGGAGCCATGGGAGAAACCTCTATGGCTGGTGTGCAAAGTTCCCTTCGTTTATCCCATGGGGTGCTTTGGTTTGGAGGATGAGTTGAACTTCCATTGGTCCTTGGCCAACCTAGGGTGGGTTAGGAGAGCTAGGTGGGTTAGGTGGAGCCTCACTTGAGTGCTTGGAGGCTGCCATGGTGATGGGGAAGTTAACTTTGCTTGTTAGCATGAAGATTCAATGGAAAGATGGTTCGTTCAATGGCTAATCCCCTTGGTGGGGTTCACTATGGATTTGGACTAATTTGGGAATAAATTAGAACATGTTTGGGTCAGGTTTGACCAAGTCCTAGGGTCCCATGAGTTGGTTTGGAGTGATTTGGCTTCATTTGATGAAAATAGGTTCATTTGGGTTAGGTTGGGTTGGGTTGGGTTAACTAATTGATCAAATTGGGTCAAACCAAGGCTCGGGTCAGGTTCAAATGATGATTTGGGATGTTTTGATTTAATTAATTTGGTTTGGTTTTTCCTAGGTTTGGATTTGACTCATTTGGATTCAAAAGGGTCAAATTAGTCAAGTTGACCAATTTGACCAATTTGACCAAATTGGGTTGGGTTAGGTGTCGAGTCAAGTTCAATTGGTTGACTGAAAGTAATTGTAGGCTTTGGTTTGGTTTAATTTGAATTTAATTTGGATTTTGGCCAATTTGACCCTTTAGGCCAATTTAGGCTAGGTTGGGTCAAGTTGATCAATTGATCAACTTAGGCTCAATTGTGGGTTTGTTCAAGTTCAATAAGTGATTTGGAATGAACTTGAGTCATTAGTTGCAATCAATTTGGATCAAATTATGATTTGACCCATTTTGGCTTTTTATGTGTTGACCTCACTTTTGGAGTGAGCTCTTAACCTCCTCTTCTTATACTTAGGACTCTTCTAGACACTAAGAATTCCTTAGTCATAAGACACTTCTAGTGATTAGGTGGACACCTACCATAAGCCTAGAGACTTAGAAGTATTAATTATAAGATTAGGCTATACCTTAGGGTTTAAGAAAATTACCTATCCCATAGCCTAAACCCAATCTAGATACACTTTCTCAAATAAAAATGAGACTCAATTCTCAAATAAAATCTCAAATTCAAATTCAAATTCCAAATCTAATTTCAAAATTTGACTCCAAATGATTGAAACCCAAAATCAAATTCAAATCCTAAAACCCTTCCATATGAACCACATTCATAAGCAGCCAAAACTCCCCTTAAATCAAATCAAACTCAATTGATCTCTTTATAAATCAATTATTCCTTCATTTATATTCACAAATATAAATGAAATTCAAATTCAAATGACCAAAATTATATCAAAAATCAAATCCGAACTCAATCTAAATCCTTTAAGCCAATTCGTTGGACTTAGCCAAATTCTATCCAGATCAAGTCAAAACCAATAAATTTTCTCTTGAATCAATCATTCATTCAATTATCTACCCAAATATAAATGAAACCTACAATCATAAAATCAAATCAAAACCAACCCAAGTCAAACCCAACCTAGCCCTTTTGACTTGAAAATTTCAAATGAGCCAAAATCCCTTAGACTCCAAATTGATTGTCGTTGAATTTATATTCCAATCTAGGGCTCATATATAAGTTCAACTAAACTAGAATCAAATCAAAATCAAACCAAAACCAAACCAATTGACCCACTTAAGTCCACTTGACCCAAAGTGACCTAAAGGACCCATTTGAGCCAACTTCTAATCCAACCCAAATTGAATTGAACCAAGATCACCAAAATCTTCCACCATGATTGTTGATCACCCTAGGATGATCAATTGTAATCAATTGGGCCAAACCAAGCCCAATTGGCCATTTGATCCAAATTGGCCTAAAGGACAAAATCTGGTCAAATCATGATCAAACCCAAATTGATTACAACCAATGGCTCAAGTTTATTCCAAATTGATTATTGAACTTGATCAAAGCATAATTAAACCCAATTTGATCAATCGAGCCCAATTGGTCAACTTGACCCAACCTAGCCTTAATTGGCCTAAAGGGTCAATTTGGCCTAAATCCAAATTAATTCAAACCAAAGACCACATTCATCTTCAATTAGCCAATTGAACATGAATCAACCCATAACCTAAGCTAATTTGGCTAATTTTGGTCAAATGGGTCAATTTAACCCAAAATGACCCATATGATCCAAATTGGGCCAAATCTCTTGAAACCAAGCCAAAACCCATTGGAGGCTGATCAAACTCGACCCAAACCCATTTGTGATCATCCTAAAACCAACCCAACCCATTTAATTCCTCTCTTCACATGAACTTAACTCCTCCCCAATATTTTCATTGAATAAATCTGATCATATGGTAGCAAGAGAGGACTTTAGAGCAAAATCCAAAGTCCTCAATCAATTTATCATCCACCCAAACCACCCCAAGCAAGATGACAATCAATTTGGAGCAAAAAAAAATTCAAAAAAAGATTGTATTTTTGGCCATTATAAAAGGAGGGGGAGATGAGGCTTTAGATCTCTTCCTTCCACCACCATTCAGCCCCCAAAAGCTCCTCAAAGAAAAAAGGAACCCATCCCCCACTTCTTTGAGCTATTTTTGAGCTCAAAAACACAAATAATTGCACTTCCGGTGAGGCGACGGTAGACATCGGAGAAGGCAATATTCAGAAGGGAGGCAAGGGCTAAAGATCACTCCAAAGCTTCCTCACGTACCTAGGAGTTCACTCGGATCTTCATCGCTGCCGAAAATCATCCCCGATGAGGAAAATTTTGCCAAACTATAGCGGCCTTAGGATTTCACATTTTATATTAATTTTCTCATGATTTTAGGAATTTACTCTAGATAATCCTGTATTTTTACTTTAAATTATCCCAATTAAGAAATAAAATTTTTTTGGTGCCAATCAGAATGTAAATGTGTCAATTTGGACAAGTTTTGGCTTAGAAACCCTCATATTTAAAAAAAAAGCTTAAAACATCGTTTCATCGGGTTACAACCGTCATCTGTCTCGCTTTATGGATCGGATGGCCTAGATCTGATCGCGACCATCCGGATCATCATGGATCATCATGATCGCCGGATCATCGATATCTGGACCATCCGATCTAGTGAACCACACAATCGGACGGTTAAGATTGCGCGATCCTGGCCACTGGATTGCGTGATCTGATATGGACCATCCGATTTGCAATCGATGGCCGAGATCGCAGTCATTTTCCTTCCCAAAGGCGTCACGCCGCGCATATTTCCTTTTTATAAAAAAATAATTTAAATCACCCAAAACTTCAAAAATTCATATAAAATAAAATACTTAACCAAAAATTGCAAATAAGGGTTTGTTGGATTTGTATTTCTGAGAGGAATCCAACAAAGCCAAAATCCCTAAAGTTTACTAAGTATTGTGAGCTTAATATAAGTTTTAGTAAAAATTAAATTTCAATAATTAAACCAAAAATGTAAATTAGATTAAGTTAAAACTTTCAGAGATTGAAACTAAAGTTAAAACACACCAACCATAAAAATTTCAAATAAAAAAAACTTCTCGATTGGGAGAAATTAAATTATAAACTTTAGATTGTCCATTTTAATAAAATAAATCAAATAAAAATTCAAAAATTTACAAAAAAACTTCAAAATAGCTTGAATCACTTCAATCGACATCTAGGACTCTTAAGAAAATATTGTGATCTTCTAAATCTTATTGAACCCAAACAAACACTTAAGATTAGAGTTTAATCAATTAAGGAGTTAATTAAAATATAATCTAAAAATAATTTAAATATTAAAACAAAATCAGAAATGAAATAGCACTTAAGCAAGCATTAATCAAATCTCAAATCAGAGAAATATCATTCTTAGAAAAAATTAAATTAAATATGATTAAACATTTTTAAGTTAATAAAACTCAATTAAATAATTAAATCTTAAATCAAACTCAAAACCCAATAAATTTAGGAAAACTTTAATCGTTTGATACTAATCAAATTAAACCAAATAAAATTAAAGTAAACTTAATTAACATATGATTAAATCACATCCATTTGGAATAAGATAATTAATTAACCATTAAATATTTCAACCTAATAACTAAATCGAACATGTTAATGAAATGAAACAAACATAATAAATGAATGAAATCAAGTAAAACCCTAATCATGAATAATCAAACTTAATTAGTCAAACATCTAATTAATGCAAATTTAATAAATTAATCCATCATCTTAATTAATCAAATTAATTTAAATAAGTTACATTAAAGCTAACTCTAAAATTAAGCTTAAATCAAACCTCAAATTAAATTTAATAATCACACCCCTCAATTAAACTAATTAAGTTAATCAAATTAATCATATTAAACCTAAACTTAATCAAACATAATTAAGATGCAATTAAACACTAATCAAAACTTAAATTAAACCTAAATCATTAAGTCATTAATCTCTAATTAAATAAACCCTTAATTAATCTAATAATTTTAATTGACCATTAATCAAACTTAATTAATCAAACATCTAATTAATGCAAACTTAATAAATTAATCCATCATCTTAATAAATTAAATTAATTTTATAAATTAAAATTAATCCAATCAAAAAACTTAATTAATCTACTAATTAATTTAATCACACCTATTAAATAAATTAATTAAGTCAATTAAATTGATCATATTAAACTTAAGCTTAATCAAACATAAAAGATAATTAAATGCTAATCAAATCTTAATTTAAACTTAAATCATTAACCTAAATAAATATGAAATCAAATTAAAAAAAATTAAACAAATCTTTACTTAATTTAATAATTTGATCACACCTCTTAAACAAACTAATTAAGTTAATCAAATTAATCACATTAAACTTAAGTTTAATCAATCAAATTGCAATTAAATATTAATCAAAATATAAATTAAACCTAAACCATTAAGTCATTAATTACATCATTAGTATAAACAAATATGAAACCAAATTGAAAATCAAACACACATTTATAATTAACAAAAATACACTTCTTAATTAAACTAATCACATAATCACATTGAACCTAAGCAAACCCATAGACCAATAAAGCTAATTAAAATCAAATTAAATCAAATTAAATTAAGAAAGACTCATCAATTTAATATATGTAATCAAATCAAATTCATTCAACCTACTTAAATAAGAGATAAACTAATACTATCCAATATATGAAATCAAAATGCAAACCAAACTTTGATAAACATGACAAATGGATAAGATTAAAAGATAAAATCCTAATTACAAGGAATCAAACTCAATTAAAAATCAAAATAAAATCTCAATTAATCTAATCTAATCAAACTACAAAGGAATGAACCATAAACATAATGAAATAAGCATGAAATTAAGGCACATAACCATAATCAAAGAAAAGAATTAAATATTAATTTAAAAAGATATTGAATTATCAAGATTTAATTAAACTAAAACATCTAATCTAAAATTAATCAATCAAAAACACATGAATTTAAACAAACTTAAACTTCATTAGAGATTAAGGATTTTGAATTATCAAGATTTAATTAAACCAAACATTTAATCTAAAATTAATTAATCAAAAACACATGAATTTAAATAAACTTAAAGTTCATTAGATATTAAAGATATTTAATTATCAAGATGTAATTAAACCAAAACATCTAATCCAAAATGAATCAATCAAATACTTAAAAAAACTTAAATTCTAAATTCTAAATCAAATCAAATAAATCAAATCAAATCAATTACATAATTTCAAATGGGCTAATTAAGATACTTAAGGATCTTAATTATACTCTTTAGGAGTTAAGATGTTGAATATGGTGAGTTCTGTATACAAATAGAATTCATTCTACTCTTCATTCTTGAAAACTTAAACATCACTTTAACCAAATAAAAGTGAAATAAAAATGAAAAGTAAATCATTAAATTATTTAAATTGAAATCACCCAAAGGTAAAATTTAAATTCAAACTCCAAATTGAAACTTAAACTAAAGAAGCCTAGTAAAGTCTCGCCATACAAGCCTTAAGCACACACATTAGAATACTAAGTCACCACTTCTAGAACTAAGTTAGGGCATTGTATGTATGATGTTGTATTTTGTTTTGTGATGTAATATTTTAGATTGGATGTTAGGGTGTATGTTTCATTGACTGGATGTTAGGCCATTATTAGCCTAATCATATTTTTTGTAGGGAGTTGTGCTTAAGGGGCCACTATAATAAAAATATAAATACTTTTGCTATGCAGGTTGCTTAGCCCCTAAGCGTAACCCACATTAGGACATGTGGGCTTGGTTACCCATGTGTGCGGTGCTAAGTACAAATTATTTATATAACTGCTTGGGTTGTATGTCGTGTTTAGCTAACATTTGTTTTGCAGGTGTAGCTAGATTTACTTTTCCTATTTTTGATGTAATTTTGCATTAGAAATTAGGATTAGTGTTATGGGAGATTAGGATGAGTAGTGGCCAGAAGTCTTAGTCCCTGGGGTGCCTGTGATGCCTTTGGAGCAAATTAAATAAAAAGAAAGAGAAGGAAGAAATGAAGAAAAGAAGACCCCATAGCATGTATTATTATTATTATTTTTATGTAATTTGTATAAGGTGAGCTCATACCCATATATATTTTCTTTTTTGGGTGTATGGTCGACCATCTGGCCTTTTATTCTTTTATGGTAGTCTATAAAATTGTTTGATGTTGTGCTTAAGATTGTACATTAGAACAACATGCTTTTCAAGTTTCTTTATGATTGATGCTTGAATGTGTGGCCTGGATATAGTAGGCTCTTAGGATAAAAATTTTTCCTATCCCAATTAATAACTCATAACTAAAATTTTAAAATAACTCATAACCTCACATAAAAGTCTAGGAATTAAATCAAGATAATAAAATTTTGAGCAACCCCTTAGATAGATGGATGAATGTATAATATCATGCATGTTATATTATTTCACTCTTGTTAAGAGGGGACTTCCATCTTTGCTAGAGAATTAAGGCTTAACTTGTGAGAGCTTTTGGTGGAAGAACACTCCTTTCTCTCTTGATTTGGCCCATAATCAAAGTCTCATGCATTTAGGCATACAAAATCCCATAGCCCATGTCAAAACAAAAAGTCCAAAAGAATCAAATAAATTTGATAAAATTTGCATTAGATTAAGTCATGGATTCATACCACTCATGCTCTAGTCTCTTAGGGAGTGAGTTTAAGGACTTAGTCTCCTTTCTAAATGAATAACAACTTAGCCATCTTGCAAAGCATAAGACTTGCCTATGGATTTAAATAGAGAGTTACTCAGGTAATAAGTCCAGCGAAGATTCATTTCTCTCTTTTGGAGGTAAACCATATACCCATTTTTGCCTTAGATTTAGGTTGTTCCTTTATTTGTACCAAAGCTCCTTAGTTTAGGAATCTGAGGTAGATGTTTCCTTTGGGCTACAAGCATAAATCCTCACCTCTTAGGAATTTTTATAATCTTATGTTGTGGAATTATAAGCCCTAGCAATCTAATAAAATGTCAACTCAAATAATTAACTCTCTTCAAATTTTAAAAAATATAAAGCCCAATTATAGGGTAGATTGGAATGCTCACTAGGCTTCCTAGTATCATGAGCATTTCCTACTTTACCCCTTTGGATTCCAAAAATAAGTCTTCTCCTTGATCTATCCCATTTAATTTTCTAAAATAGCCAATCCTTTAATAGTCTTAACCTTGAAATCTTTGGAGACCTTAATTGTATACTTTAATCAAGAGTATTCTTAAGGAATTCTCATTCCTTAGGATGTAATTAACTATGAGGGCTTATGTCCATAGGGAACTTAATGAATCCGGCTTAAAATAAACCCTACTTTACTTTTCCATATAAAGCAGGGGAAAGATCTCTGGTATATTCGAAGACCCATCATGCCTTAGGAGTCCTTATTAGGTGATTAGGTCTATTATAGGGTGGTGATTTCTATCTTTCGAGATAATACATCATTCCTTAATATGGTGATCACTTCAATAAGTACCTAAGATCATGGTATCCCATCACGAAAATAAACACCTGATTTTTTAGACACGTGAGGATGGTTCTCTCCATCTTAGTAGATAATTATTGTCTCAAGCATCGATAGTGGACTTATATTTTATAGGACTATCATTCTTTCCATTGGCACTTAGCTTATTTTATCCTTAAGCAAAGCTTGCCAACATCCTTTAGGGTTTAGGACCTCACTCTGTGTAGGTCTTAAAATCTCTATTAGGTTCCCCCAATAGGTGAAAATTAAAATTAATCAAACAAAGGAGATGACAAAAATAAAGAATCTCTTCACCATTCTCATGGTGAGGCAAGGTTTATCCCATGAACAAAAAGAGAATAAAACTCTTCTACAAAATAACATGCCTTTCTAAAAGCACTTTTTCAAAATCCACATAATAAGAGATCTGTACACAAAAGTTTGTAAGAAATTTTCACAAAACACATATAACCAAACCTCGTTTAACAAATTCTATGATTGTTACATGGAGATTCTTTTAAAAATCAAAATCAACCATTTTTAATGTCTTTTTCAAAAACACATTTTCTTTGGAAATATCTATCCCCATCCCACACACTCAAATTTGTTGGAGGGAGATTCTATTTTTGAATAAAATCATGATATAAAAATTTAAAACTCCACTTAGCATACTTCACATGTACTAGAGCTGAAGTTTACCCTCTTTTCGAAGAGCAATAAACCATACACACACAAAAGAGAAGTCAAGACATATTTGAACCCCCCAACTTGACATACCCAAATTTGTCAAATGGGAATTCCCCTTCCCATGGAGAAGGTAGAGCAAATTGAATTCTATTTGCATTTGTCTGATAAAACTCCTTCTTGCCAAAGTCTTGGACTTTAAAATACATTGGGAGCTCATTTGACATGTCCAAGTATGTCAAATGAGAACTCCTTTTTTTTTGAAAATCATAAGAAAAAATTGAACTCCATTTAACATACCTAGGTTTGTTACATAAGTTCATTTTCTTTCAGAAATCATAAACACATTTGACTTTCACTAAACATACCAAGTTTGTTAAGTGAGAGTTTCATTTTCAAAATCATATATTTGACTTTCACTTTATCAAATTTTTAAGTGAGAGTTTTATTTTTAAAATCACAATCACATTTGACTTTAACTTAGCATACCAAATTTGTTAAGTGAGAGTTTCATTTTTGAAAATCATAAGAATATTTGACTTTCGCTTTACATACCAAATTTGTTATGTGAAAGTTTCATTTTCAAAATCATAAACACATTTGACTTTCACTTAACATCCCAAATATGTTAAGTGAGAGTTTCATTTTCAAAATCACAATCACATTTGACTTTCACTTAGTATACCAAATTTGTTTAGTGAGAGTTTCATTTTCAAAAATCATAAGCACATTTTACTTTCGCTTATCATACCAAATTTGTTAAGTGAAGGTTTCATTTTCAAAATCATAAATACATTTGACTTTCACTTAACATACCAATTTTGTTAAGTGAGGGTCTCTTTTCAACTCACATTTGATCACTATTTTAACATTCAATCCCATCTTCAAAGAAAACAAATTTATCTCACAATCATATTTAACTTTCACTTAACATACCAAATTTTTTAAGTGAAAGCCTCATCATCAAACATAAATCAAACACATGTGGCATCTTCTTAACATACCAAATTTGTTAAGTAAGAAGCCCCATTTTCAAAATATCACACAATCAAATCTTCATAAGCAAAATTATTTCAAACACACAATCACAACCTCCTCTTAGCATACCCAAATTTGCTAAGTAGAGGTCTTTCAAACTATCAATATTTTCAAACAAGATGCACAAAACCCAAATATCTCTAAGAAAATATCTCCTTAAATTTTAGAACCCCATCCAACCTACCTAAATCAGTTGAGTATGGGTTCAAAATCAAAATAAAATGGCAAAGACCCTCCTCAATATCCAAATCTCTCCAGTGAACCCCACTTAACATATTTGAATTGTTGAGTGTGGGTTCAAAACTCAAACTCTGCATGTAACCAAATAAAGGCATAAATCTAATAGTTATATTTTCACAAATGCATACATACAATGCATTTACAATCTTTTAAGTTTTCATACATGGCAGCTCAGAAGTACGTGTTTACTTTTCCTTTCGGGATGGATTTGGCCTTGGATTAGGCTAGCCTTTTGCAGACCTACTTTGCCCACCTCATTCATTTTGGCTGAGATTTTGAGGGGGCTAGGATCACTTGTGAGGGGACCACCCTCACAACTGTCAGCAGAAATGTGGTGACCGGGCATAAGTGTCATCCAGTCGAGCCATCCGACTTGAGTTTCCTTCAAGAGAGGAAGGCGTGGAAGTTCCCAAAAGAAGTTGTTGTTCCAGTGTTAGTACACTCAGTGGTTCCCCTTTCCCCCAAAGACCTGCCAGACTCCACTGCTATTCCTGGGAAAGGCTACCTATCTTCAAGGACAGTCTCCCCCACCTATGAGGTTTGGTCTAGTTCTCATGCTACGCCTCCTAGTAGGACTCAAAGACCGAACTAGTGCGCAAGATCAAACCACATCAAGCCCAAGAGCTAAAGGGCCCCTAGTCTCCAAAGGAGGGAGTTACCTTAGATAGTATCTCCTCTTATCACAGAGAATAAATTTCACCCCCTCTCTGGTTTTGATGGAGAGGAAGACATTAGGAGGATCTTAGTTTCATCTCCACTCGTAGTTCATTTTGAGGCTCCTATCAGTGATAGGAGAAGGTCGTATGTTGGCCTTAGATTAGTTCTGCATTGAGTTGAAAGAGCTTACGGACGATCAGAGTGTGGGGCTTAATTTGATTTACGTTCTATCATCCCTCATGCACATCGATAGGAGTGGCGGAGCATCAACACACAGACACAGGAGAGAGCAGGTAGATGACCAGACCCTCATGGACTCTCGACGCGGCTACCCGCCCAATCTTAAATAGATTCTACTTAGGGTACTACCCACCATAGAGAGAGAGAAGCTCTAGAAAGTGTTGCCTCCACCACACTAATCCACTCCTCGCCCACCATCACCTGTTCAGGTCCCGCCATCCACCGTGCCTACAAAGGCACATAAGATAACATCTAGGGAGAAGAAAGTCCCATTGGTGATCCGGCTACGACCAAAGGGTCCCACTTCACCTACTCCACCAACTGAGGTGAGGGTGAGTTCTCACCTACCTCCCACTTCAATCTTGGTGAAGAAGGATGGCGGCCCCCACATGGTCGCATCACCACAACCACCACCATATGAGGTACCGCAGAGCCATAAGGAGAAGGGACAGTAGTAGTCCCCATGGCGAGATCCTCACAAGTGCAATGATCGATATACCTATCGAGCACATCCTCTTAGAGCGACAAATGATAAGCAATGCCCGATATATTTTTGTCATTTAGTATAGCCCCACCACCGCCGGAGTGTTTATCCACGACAAGGCCTTTAGATGAGAGATCACGCCGACTTTAGAAGAGGGAACTCTTGAGATGATTGCTTTGATGAAGAGGATGCTGTGGTGTTTGATCTAGATGGGATGATCTCTTGGAGGACTCAGTAAAAGTCCATATGGTAAACACTAGGGGTTCCCTCCTTAGGGATCAACATAGTTAGAGAATATTGTAGTTGAGGAAGAAGACACAACTCATTCAACCCAACACCTTCGTTAGCAACTGAGGTAGAGAGATGAGCATATCGGAAGATGAAGAAAGTTGAAGACTCAATATCCCTAGCACTTCAAGGCCATGCTCCATCACATACTCTCCTTAGAGGGATCACCCCAAGGTTACATGACCCAAGAGTACATTTCCCCTGGACCAAGATAGTGGCAGCATGCATAGGAAGGTGGTGGACAACACCTCCATGCAAGAAAAATGTATCAAGAAGTTAGTGGAGCAAAGAAGTGAAGGATGCGCAAGCCCAGGTGGCTCATCTATTCCAAAGGGTAGACCCTACCAGAATTTGATGGTGTCCAATATCCTAAGGTTTTGCCTCCTTCCTTCAAAATTTTGATTATGGAACCCCTCGACATAGCATATTTCAGGATGCTCAATGTAATTGATGCACTTCTATTCCGCTCTTCATTAGTAGTTTGATTGTGTATCACATTTGATTGGTATGAACTACCAATCCAAGAAGACTTTTGAGTTGGAGTACCTCTTCATCAAGATTTGTCGGAGCCCAAAGGATAGGGGTGACCATTGTGCAACAAAAATGAGTCCCTTGTTGATTATATTCTCGTGTGAAAAAAGTATGAAATGAACCACAATTGTCCAACAACATGCTATAGATTCTTCTCAAGAATATTCATGGCCCGCTTTCATGCTCAAGGATTTACAATCAAAACTTTGAGAAGTTAATCAACAAGGTGGCTGCTACAAGGAAGCCAACAATTATCTTTTCAAGACCAATCATTCAAGCCCAAGCCAAAAGCATTCAAAAAAGAAGTGGTAGTAGTGTAGTGACAAAGGGAAGCAGCCTGAGCTCATGAGGGACCTCATGCATAGTAGCCTCCATTTTCACCTCCTCTACCACCACCTCTGCCAACATACCGACCATCACAACTGCCATAGTGGTCACCGCTGCCTCCTCCATAATATACTCAATGGTACTCATATCCACTGCTAGGTAGCTATTACTCACCCACTCTTGTCGATAGATTGAATAAGCCATATTCATTCAAGAGGGAGGTAGTTAGGAAGATCTTTAAGAATCTCTTAAAGAAATTTGACTTTCAATTACTTGAGTCCAAGAGGCCGGAAGATGTGGACAAGAGTAATGATCCTAACTATTGCCCCTACCACCGCATGGTTAGTCATGTCTTGGAGGATTGTGTCACCTTTAAGGACTGGCTTGAGTGCAGCTACAAGTCAGGAGCTATTGTTATCCCCAAGGAATACTTGTTAGAACAACCATCCAATTCTATCAGAGTAATTCTTGGGGATACTTATGATCCTCTTAAGACAAAAGAAGGTTGGGATATTGCCTTATCCCAAACCTCTAAAAAAGTGGTCTCTAAGGTCAAGAAGCTTTTTTGTGTGCTCAAGTAACTCAAACCTCCAATAATAAAGAAGAAGGTTTGCAAGTTGCCAAAGATAACTTGAAGAAGGTCCCAAGAAGCAGAAAGCCTACCTCTTGGATAGCATAAAGACAACCACCATCTGAGTCTAGCACTCCATCCACCATTGTAACTACTACTTCTTCCTCCACTGGCTCTTCTTCTGTGAGTAAGAGAATTGTATCAGCTGATAAGGGCACTATACCCCTTTCCCTGCTTACTTTATTAGATTTCTATCATGTACCTCCATCTAAGAAGAAATCAATGAAGAAAGCTTTCACTTACATCTTGTCCACTTCTGATACTCTAGATTTTATTCCTCTTGAAAACTCTCAAAGTCTACAAAATAATAATGATAACTCTAGTTTCAATCATTCCTCTTCTGATTTAGAAATGAATTTTCCATTCCCGAATCATTTAGGTTCACCCATTGAGATTGATTTAGAGTCATCTGACTCCGATGATCCCATAGGAGAAGTGTAGGTACACCATGAGAAGGTAGAACTTCCAAATTCATCATTCCAAGAGGTCACAAGTTAACCTTCAGGGAAAAGTTCTACCTCCTAGGGTGGCATCTCAGGATAAAGGTAAACAAATCATTAAAGAGCAGATAGCCCCTCCACAAGATGCTCCACCCATGGATATGCTTGTGGAGGATCAAGACAAGGTTGACTACAGTGTCCTAGCATATCTTAGAAAGCTGGCAGCTAAGTTAAGCATGTATGACGCCCTAATCTTATCCAAAGAGATGAGGAAATCTCTAATTAAGGCTTTTCTTGATCTGGAGATATGCTTAGCCCAAATAAGAGGAGGCTCAAGTTGAGAGACACTCTGGGAGTTACATTCTGATGAAGACTTCTTGGATGACCAAGCACAACCTCTTTACATTATAGTGGATATTAGAAGATACTGGATATCCAGTTCTGTTGACGGTGCATCAGTGAATATTATGAGTCTAAAAAGTCTCACTTACTTGAGGATTGACATCTCCAAACTTTCAAAAGAGAGGATGATGTTTAGAGGATTTAATGAATAAGGCGAGAAGACTTTAGGCTCTATAGTGTTGCCATTAGGAGTAGATGATTGGAAGACTACCACCAAGTTTCATATTATAGACTCAGATACATATTTCAATGCTTTGCTTGGGAGACCATAGATATATGAGAATAATGTGGTTCCATCTTCTCTACACCAGTGCATGAAGTTCTTGAGGGGTGGGATTTAATACTGCGTCAAAAGAGATCTTAAGCCATTCATGGTTCATGAGGTCGGAATATATGAGGATGCAGTTACTATCTCCCTCAAAATTAACAAGTCTATTCTTGTGAACTTGGTGAAAGTTCAAAATAAAATAAAAAGAAAAAGAAAAAGAGAAGGAAAAAGAAAAAGAAAAAGAAAAAGAAAAAGAAAATAGAAAAAGAAAAAGAAAAAGAAAAAGAAAAGAAAAAAGGAAATGAGAAAGAAAACAAAAGGGAGCAAGAAATAGACTTGGAGGAGAAATTAGAGCCTGACTTTAGATTCCACCCACATTTTGTTACTCCATTCAAACATATGTGTAGGATGACTCGACCTCCACCAGGTAGAGGAAGAGGCAGATCTAGAGACATGCCTAGGGATGGAAGACCTCCTTATTGGCTTCCCATATGAGTTATGTCCCTGCTACCAGGAATACACCTACTATACTTACTATCTATATAAACTTAGAATCTAGTTCAGAGGATGAGTCATATATGATTAGTATGCTAGCTAGCACTTCAGAGATCCCATGCAAGTGACGGTTAGGCGGATGAAGATCTTAAGCAAAGCATAAGTGTATCCAAGTCTATATGTGAAACAATGAGACATCAGTTGGAAACTTTAGCTCTAACCCCACTTTCCTCATAAGAAGTTGATGGTTTAATAGTTAAGGAAGCCCCTAAGTCTTCCACAAATGTAAAAGTGCAGAAGTTATTTCTTGGAGCATCATCCTCACATCAAGAAACTGATATAGAACTTGAGGATGATTCATATAAAGATTTAATAGAATTACTTTTTGATTGGTACTCACCTTGTGCTCTTAATTTAGCAAAGAAAGAATTAATTTCACATGCTTAGTCAAAACATAGATCGGATTACTTTAAAAGGTTATGGGACAACAAATGCAGACATTCATAATCAAGACTGGGACTAGGATTCAGTATAGTGGGTCTAGTTGATGATGACGATTACTACTTAGTCATCACCAATCATTTAGAATCTGATAAGTTCTTTTCAAATCATGCTAACTCATATGAGGAGGTGTGCTTAGAAACTTCAGATGATCCAAATGACTTTGAAGTCAAGGATGCACCACCAGAGTTCAAAGAGGAGATCGTCAACTATCGGAGCTCGAAATCAACCAACGAAGAGGATCCACAACATACATTAGTTCTCTATTGAATGAAAAAAAAACCAATGATTTAGTGAAGCTATTGACTGAGTTTAAAGATTGCTTTGCATGGAGTGATGAAGAGATGTCCAGCCTATCTTCTGACATAGCAGTCCATAAACTAGCAATAGAACCTAATGCTAACCCTATCAAGCAGGCTCCTAAATGCATGCAATTAGATATTGAATAATAGGTCACTTCTGAAATTAAGAAATTGAACTATGCTGGCTTTATTAAGGAAGAAAAATATCTTACCTGGTTGGCCAGTGTCATCCCAGTTAAGAAAAAGAACGACCAAATTTGCATATGCGCTGATTTTAGGGGTCTAAATAAGGTATATCCTAAGGATGAATTCCCACTTCCTATACTAGAATTAATGGTGGACATTGCCTCATCTTATGCAGTATTCTCTTTTATGGATGGGTCATCTGGCTACAACCAAATTAATATGGCCCCAGAGGATGAAAGAAACACTACCTTTCAAACCCCGATCGAAATATATTATTATAAGGTCATGCTTTTTGACCTTAAAAATGCAAGTGCCAGATATCAGTGGGCCATGACTCGAATCTTTGATGAACTCATTTATCATCAAGTTGAATGCCACCTTGATGATCTCGTTGTCAAAAGCAAATAAAAGGAAGACCACCTCTTTGACTTGAGAGTAGTTTTCGAATGGTTAAGATAATACAACCTCAAAATGAACCGCTTGAAGTGTGCATTAAAAGTAGCTTCAAGAAAATTTCTTGGGTTTGTTGTCCAACACCGAGAAATTGAAATCGATCTGAAAAAGATCAAAGCGACATTAGAAATGCCACCCCCTAAAAGCCTAACACAACTCAGGTCATTCCAAGAGCGATTGGCGTATCTAAGACGCTTCATTTCCAACTTATCCGGAATATGCCGACCATTCTCAACACTTGTCAAAAAATATGCCAAGTTCAAATGGGATGATAAGTGCTAGCATACTTTTGAAGACATCAAGCAATATCTGATGACACCACCAGTCCTAACAGCCCTTATCCCGGGAAAGCCACTCATATTATATACTATTGCATTAGAAGATTCCCTTGGTGCTTTGTTGGCTCAAACAATGATGAAGGAAAGGAGAACGCTCTTTATTATCTCAGTCATCGTCTAATCCCTACTTAGGCAAACTATCCAGCTATTGAAAAACACTACCTAGCTTTAATCTTTGCATCCCAAAAGCTAGGACATTATATGCTTTTTATAAGGTGAACTTGATCTCAGTTCAATCCCCTAATATCATGACATGGACACTTATGGGCGGTTGTACGTTGGTCCATGATTTTGTCTCAGTTTGATATAACATTCGTACCCCTCCATGCCATAAAAGGATAAGCACTTGTGGATTTCTTAGCAGCACATCCACTCCCTGCTGATTCTCTGCTTGACGATGATCTCCCTAATGAACAAATCATGAACTTAAGGGGTACTAGTGCTCACCGCTGGGAGATGTACTTTGATGATGCAGCTTCCTCTCAAAGAGGAGAAGAACCACAACTTACTATCCCAGGGAAGGCAGGGGTAGGAATAGTTCTTCTAACTCCTGATCGCGATGTGATGAGATTCTCATATCATCTGTCCAATCCATGTACCAACAATGAGGATGAATATGAGGCTTTGATTGTCGGTCTGGAGTTAGTCATTACATTATGCATCCAGAGTATCAACATCTTTAGGGATTCTCAATTAGTCATCAACCAAATCATTGGGACTTACAAGGTTCTAAAGCCTAAGCTTCATCATTACCACAAGTATACTATGAAATTATTGGCCCAAATCCCAGAGGTTACCATCTACAAGATTCCTCAAGGAGATAATGCAGTAGTAGATGCATTAGCCAAGCTTGCCAAAGAGTTGGCATGTCAGAAGATGAGTCCATTCCAATAAGGGTCCAAAATAGACAAGTCTTATCCCTATTGATCTGAACTCATCGAGATTCTCTCTTGAAGGGAGGTTGCCATTACTAGTAAGGGCGAGGAGCAGATTGGGCAACCATTCATGATTATTTAAATGTAGGCAAACTACCTCAAGAGAAATCACGGTGAAGCAAAAAGCCCTTTCCTATACTCTTGGTGCCTTATGCCCTCCAGATCATATGTGGTTACATTATGACAAACACAAGCTCATAGGATCATGATCGGTATAATCGGTTATGTGGAGCACATCAATCGATCTAAGATGAAATATCAAGAGACTAGGACTATTGGCCAATGATCATTGCATGGAGCGTAATAGGAGATGCCACCAATGTCGGTACGGTGTGGTCCTACATCAACCTCCCAACATTGTACATCCTACATTGGAATCATGGCCATTTGAGTGTTGGGGTACTAACATTATGGGTCCGATCAATCCTCCTTCTTCTAAAGGTCATGGATTCATTCTATCTCGTACTTTTCCAAGTGGGCGAGGCAATCCCATAGAGAGGTCACAACTCATGACATGTGCTCCAATTTTTAGAAATCATATCATATATAGGTTGGGGTGCCTCGATGAATTATATTTGATAATGTGTATTGGAGCTAAAATTAAGCTTTTGCTCAAGGCACATCATAGATTGGAGATATTCTACCATCTACTACCCAAGGACAAATGGGTTAGCAGAATGCTTCAACAAAACCCTCATTCAAATACTGAAGAAGACACTAGATGGCAATAAATGATGATGACACGAACAGTTAGTTGAAGCCTTGTGGGCCTACCGCACCACATATAGAACTCCAACTCAATCTACCCCTTTCTCCTTAGTGTATGGGTCCGAAGCCGTTACCATTAGAAGTCCAACTCATCTAAGGATAGTGGTAGTAAAATCACAACAGAACAAAACACCAAGTTATGGTTGGAAGAGCTCAAAGGTTTGGAGGAGAGACGCCTATGGGCATGCCAAAATCACGAGTTATACAAAGCCAAGATGATTCAAGCTCATAACAAGTTGGTCCATCCTAGAGCTTTTCAAGTAGGAGAGCTTGTTTTAGTTTTAAGGAGGCCAATTGTTGCCCGTCGAAAGATAGGAGGCATGTTTGAACCCACTTAGGAAGAACCTTATGCCATAGAGAAGGCCTACCAAGGAGGGTCTTATCAACTCATAAATTATAAAGGAGAGCGCCCGATGCTTCCAATCAATGGGCTCTACCTAAAGAAATATTATCAATAAATCTTATTTGAAAATAATTATCAATAAAATTTCTTTTCACCTCAAATTTTATTTCTTTTGTGTTAGAAATATCTTTTTCCTGTGAATCCACCATGACATATTTAGGGTAGGTATAAGAGAACCCAAGCGGCATCCTATTCCCTCTTTCACAACACAAACAAACATAAATCTTTTGTTTCAGGCTACTTTGATGTGGGAGCAAGCCCCTTGTGACACTCACTTATTAGCTTATCTAGGTCGGGTCTACATGCTACCTCACTAATATGTCACCCCAGTAGTCACTTATTGGAGGATGTGAGTCCCCGCACTTTCTTCCTAGCTTGACCATTGCAAACCTATGAGTGCCTTGTCAGTTTGGTAGTCTTCACTGCCCTGCTAGTGAACTACCTTGTGTTGACTTTATTTAAAAAGATGTGAGTCCCATTGCTTTTTTCTTGAACTAGCCACCATACTCTGACTAGGTCAATTTTCCCTGAGGTTTAGGTGTAAGAGTCTCCCAGTGGCATCCTATTCCTTCATATCAAGCACAAACACACATATCTTTCTTTCGAGCTATTTTGATGTGAGAGTAAGCCCCTTGTGTAACTCACTCATTAGCTACTCTAGGTCAGGTTTGATTTGTTGCCCAAAGCAACCGCTCACCCCAATCGTCATTTGTTGGAGGATGTGAGTTCCCACGCTTTCTTCTAATTTGACCATTACAACCCGACAAGTACCTTGTTAGTTTCATAGTCTTCGTTGCTTAGCTAGTAAGCTACCTCATGGTTGATCCTGTTTAAGAAGATGTGAGTCCCCATGCTTTTTTCTTGAACTAATCATCATGATCTAACTAGGTCAAATATATTTGAGGTTTATAATAAGTCCCCCAGAGGCTCCTTTCCTCTTGACTACGTTTGAGTTGATATAAGTCCCCAATGGCATTCACTCAGTAGTCGCCCTAGGTCAGATGGCACCTGTCGAGCCAAAGATAGACTATCCCAACAGTTAGTTCTACTTTAGAGAGATGTAAGCCTACACACCTTCTTTCTAGACTGATTATTGCTAATCGATGGGAACCATAGGTTGGTTAATGTTTTCTATACTAACAGTGACTCACTCGATGGGTACACCACTCTTGGCAGATGTAAGTCCTAGCACTTTCTCCTTGAGTTGGCCACCGAATACCTATTTGATATATGATTAGCCATGTCATCTTTTCTAGGGTGTTGGATTAAGATTTTAGTGGCCCCATCCTCTACGGGCATTCTATTTGGATCACTTCCTTTGTGACCCCATTTAGACACTACCCGGGCTACTTTTGGATTGAACAATCCTCCTTTCCTAGTAGCCACCCCTATGGTTGGAGAATTTGTTCAGCGGATGCGCATATTCTCCCTTAGTTCAGTAAATCTGAGATAGGTCTAGGCTGATATAAGCTCCTTCTCAATTTGATCCCTCGCAAACCAATAGGGTCCACGTTAAAATAAACTAAACAAATAAATAAAATTAATTCAGTTGTGGATTTGGAATTCAAGCCCTTAGTGGCCCCTTTTCCAAGCAGGCATCCTATCTTTAGGGCAGTGTTAGCAAAAACTCCCTATAGGAATTGCCTAACTACTTTGAGTTGAGATAAGTCCCCGGGTCGACGGTCACTTAGTAGTCGCCCTTAGATCGTGCTCAACTTGTTGTGCCACCAACGTGTTACCTCGATGGTCATCTTTGCTTTGAAAGATATAAGTCTATATGCATTCTTTCTAGCACGACCATTATGAACTGAGGGTAGCCTTAGGTCGGGTCTGATTTGTTGCGCAAGTGATCGATCACCCCAGTGGTTCCTTGTTTAGGAAGATGTGAGTCCCCACGCTTTCTTCCTAACTTGACCATTGCAAACTAAAAGGCACCCTTAGGTTGGTTAGCTCTACCTAATGGTTGGTAGACTATCCCTTTGGCTTTGTAAACCTAAGATAGGTCTAGGCTGATATTAACTCCTTCTTAGTAGATCCATCGCACACTGACAGGGTCCACCTAAAATTAAATTAATTTTGACTATTCTTGAGTCTATATGAGTCCACAGTGGCATTCGTTCAAATAGTCACCCTAGGTAGGGATTAATCTATTGTTCCATCAATAGATCACCCCAATGGCTGATCCTTACTTTGGAAGATGTAAGTTTGCTATGCTTTCTTCCTAGTATAGTCATTGCACACTGAAAGGAAACCCTTAGGTCAGATAGTCCTACCTTATGGCTGGTAGACTACCCCTTTGGACTTGTAAATTTGAGATAGGTCAAGGCCGACATAGCTCCTTCTTAATGGGTCCATCGCATGACAACAGAGTCCACAATATAACACACAAAATTAAATTAAATCAAATAAAATCAAATTAATTATCAGGATTACTCTTGAGTTGAGGTAAGACCCCTAGTGATGCTCACTTAGTAGTCTCCCTTAGGTCAGGTTCAACTTGTTGTGCCACCAACGAGTTACCTTGGCAGTCGTCTTTGCTTTGAAAGGTATAAGTCTATTACGCATTCTTTCCAACACAATCATTACAAACTGACAGACAGCCTTTGGTCGGGTTTGATTTATTGCGTAAGCGACTGATCACCCCAGTGATTCTTTATTTATGAAAATGTGAGTCCCCGTGCTTTCTTCCCGATCATTGCAAAGGCACCTCGTTGATTAGCTCTACTACGGTTGGTAGACTATCCCTTTAGATTTGTTAACCTAAATTCAAGCTCCTTCTTAGTAGATCCATCATTACCAAGCGAGTCCATCTAAAATGAAATTAATTCTGACCATTCATGAGTCGAGATGAGTCCACAGTGGCATTTGCTCAAATAGTCGCCCTAGGTCAGGATTGATCCGTTATGCCATTGACAGATCACCCCAATGGCTGATCCCTACTTTGGAAGATGTAAGTTTGCTACGCTTTCTTCCTAGTACAATCATTGCACACTGAAAGGCAACCCTTGATAGTCCTACCTTGTGGTGGTAGACTACCCTTTGGACTTGTAAATGCGAGATAGGTCAAGGCCAACATACTCCTTCTCTGGGTCCATTGCCATAGGGTCCATAACATAACACACCAAATTAAATTAAATCAATAAAAATTAAATTAATCATCAGGACTACTCTTGAGTTGAGGTAAGACCCCTAGTGGCGCTCACTTAGTAGTAGCCCTAGGTTGGGATTGATCTGTTGTGCCATCGATAGATCACCCTAACGGCTGATCCCTACTTTGGAAGATGTAAGTCTGCTATGTCTTCTTTCTAAATAGACTGCAGAAAGGCAACCCCTTGTGATAGTCCTGCAGTATGGTGGAGACTACACTTTGGACTTATAAATCTAAGACAGGCCAAGGCCCCCGTGGCTCCTTCTTAGTGTGGTCCATCGCACACCGATAGGGTCCATAATAAAATAAATTTAAAACCAACCTCCCTATTGGCGTCAAATTAAACATATCGAACAAACCAAATTTCTCCCCGGTGAGGCGCAAAGCAAATCAGCCTCCCTAGTTGAGCTTAGATCTAAATCAAACACATTCAATCGAGTGTACATCCCCAGCGGATATGCCCCTCAATCTAGAACTCTTTTCCCAAGTGGAGCCATAAATTTTTTTTTTAACCAACCTCTCTAGTGGAGTCTAATCAGATAAATCAAAGAAATCCAGTCATATTCTTATCCCAGTGGATAGACACCCAAATAAATCGTACTCATAATCAAACTCAGATCCATATCCCTAGCGGATAGCTTGAACTTATTTTCCTGAGTGGAAGGTTCATGTACTTAATTCCTAGTGGATACACACCCAAACAAATCATATTCATAATCAAACTTCATCCATATCCCGGTGGATACTTGAACCATTTTCCTGGGAAGGTTCATGTACTCAATCCACTGGATTCCTTCTAACTCTCTTAGAATAGAGAGGCATTGTACTAAAATCATTATTCTATCTTCCTTTCGGGTCTAGGTATAGATCACTTCCATTATTTGTTGCAATCTTCTGGATGTTGTTCATCGTTTCGGTCAACGTCGATACGTGCAGTGTGTCCTGTCAATTACACTACACCTATTGGGGGTCCTTTTGTTGACCTCACTTTTGGAGTGAGCTCTTAACCTCCTCTTCTTAGACTTAGGTCTCTTCTAGACACTAATAACTCTTTAGTCATAAGACACTTCTAGTGATTAGGTGGACACCAACCTAAGCCTAGAACTTAGAAGTGTTAATCATAAGATTAGGATATGCCCTAGGGTTTAAGGAAATTACCTATCCCATAGCCTAAACCCAATCTAGATACACTTTCTCAAATCAAACCAATACTCAATTCTCAAACTAAATATCAAATTCAAATTCAAAATCCAAATCTAATTTCAAAATTTGACTCCAAATGATTGAAACCCAAAATCAAATTCAAATCCCAAAACCCTTCTAAGCCAAATGAACCACATTCATAAGCTTAGCCAAAACTCCTCTTAAATTAAATCAAACTTAATTGATCTCTTTATAAATCAATTATTCCTTCATTTATATTCATAATTAGAAATAGAATCCAAATTCAAATGACCAAAACTATATCGAAAATCAAATCCAAACTCAATCTAAATCCTTTAAGCCAATTCTTTGGACTTAGCCAAATTCTATCCAGATTAAGTCAAAACTAATGAATTTTCTCTTGAATCAATCATTCATTCAATTATCTACCCAAATATAAATGAAACCTTCAATCATCAAATCAAACCAAAACCAACACAAGTAAAACCCAACCTAGCCCTTTTGACTTGAAAATGTCAAATGAGCCAAAATCCCTTAGACTCCAAATTGATTGTTGTTGAATTTATATTTCAATCTAGGGCTCATATATAAGTTCAACTAAACTCGAATCAAACCAAAACCAAACTAATTGACCCACTTAGGTCCACTTGACCCAGAGTCACCTAAAGGACCCATTTGAGCCAACTTTTAATCCAACCCAAATTGGATTGAACCAAGCTCACCAAAATCTTCCACTATGATTGTTGATCACCTAGATGATTAATTGCAATCAATTGGGCCAAACCAAGTCCAATTGTCCATTTGATCCAAATTGATCCAAATTAGCCTAAAGGATCAAATTAGGTCAATTCTTGATCAAACCCAAATTGATTGCAACCAATGACTCAAGTTCATTCCAAATTGATTATTGAACTTGTCCAAAGCCATAATTAAACCCAATTTGATCAATCGAGCTCAATTGGTGAACTTGACCCAACCTAGACCAAATTTTCTTAAATCCAAATTAAATCCAAATTAATTCAAACCAAAGACCACATTCATCTTCAATTAGCCAATTGAATATGAATCAACCCATAACCCAAGCTAATTTGGCCAATTTTGGTTAAATGGGTCAATTTTATCCAAAATGACCCATATGACCTAAATTGGGCCAAATCCCTTGAAACCAAGCCAAAACCTATTGGGGGCTGATCAATCCTGACCCAAACCCATTTGGGATTAGCCCAAAACTAACCCAACCCATTTAAATCTCTCATGGATCCTCCCTCACACAGGATTCCAACCAACCTTATTTAATTCACCCCATCACATGCACTTAACTCCTCCCCAACATTTACATTGAATAAATCTGATTATATGATAGCAAGAGAGGACTTTAGAGCAAAAATCCAATGCCCTCAATCAATCTATCATTCATCCCAACTACCTCAAGCAAGATGATAATCAATTTGAAGCCAAAAAATTCAAAAAATGATTGTATATTCGGCTATTATAAAAGGAAGGGGAGATGAGGCTTTAGATCTCTTCCTTCCACCACCATTCAGCCCCTAAAAGCTCCCCAAAGCATAAAGGAACCCATCCTCCACTTCTTTGAGCCATTTTTGAGCTCAAAAACCCAAATAATTGCTCTTTCAGTGAGGCGACGGTAGACATCATAGAAGACATTGTTCTGAAGGGAGGCAAGGGCTAAAGATCATTCCAAAGCTTCCTCACATACCTGTGAGTTCGTTCAATCTTCACAACCACCAAAAATCATCCCCGACGAGGTAAATTTCACCAAACTGTAGCCGACCTTAGGCTTTTGCACATTTTGTATTAATTTTCTCACAATTTTAGGAATTTCCACTAGATAATCCCGCATTTTTACTTTAAATTATCCTAATTAGGAAATATAATTTTTTTTGGTGTGAATCAATGTAAAAATGGGTTTATTTAGACAAATTTTGGCTTAAAAACCCTTATTTTTTCAAAAAAAAAAGGTCTAAAAATATTATTCATCAGCCGGTGGGCTACAGCCGCTGTCCAATCCCATAGTTCATGAAATCGAATGGCTCGGAATGCGCAATCCGGGCCTTAGGATCACTTGATGCGATCTGGATTGTCTGATCATGCGGTTCGTGTGATTGGAATGCTCGGATCACATGTGGATTGCACGATCCGAGCCTTCGGATTGTGCATGGATCATGCGATCCGGGCCTTCGGATCGCCTGATGCAATTTAAACCGTTCGATCGTGCAAACCGCAATCAGACGGCTCAGATCGCATGATATGATTTGGACGTCACGATCTGAATGACGCAGAGAGAGCCATCGATCTCCTTCCCTCCCAAAGGACGTCGGACGTATTTCCTTTTTATTAAAAAAATTAATTTGAATCACGTGAAACTTCAAAAATTCATAAAAATAGAATACTTTACCAAAAATTGCAAACAAGGGCTCGTTAGATTTGTCTTTCTGAGAGAAATCCAACAAACTCAAAATCCTTAAAGTTTACTAAGTATTTTGAGCTTATAAGTTTTAGTAAAATAAAATTTTATTAATTAAATAAAAATTATAAGTCAGATTAAATTGAAATTTTCAAGGATTGAAATTAAAGTTAAAACACACCTACCATAAAAATTTCAAATGAAAAGGACTTTTGCATTGGGAGAAATTAAATTTTGAAATTTAGATTGTCCATTTTAATAAAACAAATCAAATAAAAAATCAAAAATTTATAAAAAATATTCAAAATGGCTTAAATCACTTCAATTGACATCTAGGACTCTTAAGAAAATAATGTGATCTTCTGAATCTTAATAAACCCCAAACAAATACTTAAGATTAGAGTTTAATCAATTAAAGAGTTAATTAAAATATAATCTAAAAATAATTTAAATCTTAAATCAAAATCAGAAATGAAATAGCACTTAAGCAATCATTAATCAAATCTCAAATCAAAGAAATATCATTCTTAGAAATTAAATTAGATATGATTAAACCTATTTAAGTTAATAAAACTCAATTAAATGACTAAATCTTAAATTAAACTCAAAACCCAACAAATTTAGAAAACTTTAATCATTTTGATACTAATCAATTAAACCAAATAAAATTAAAGTAAACTTAATTACATATGATTAAATCACATCCATTTGGAATAAGATAATTAATTAACCATTAAATATTTCAACCTAATAACTAAATCGAACACGTTAATGAAATGAAACTAACATAATAAATAAATCAAATCAAGTAAAACCCTAATCACGAATAATCAAGCTTAATTATTCAAACATATAGTGAATGCAAATTTAATAAATTAATCCATCGTCTTAATTAATTAAATTAATTTAAATAAGTTACATTAAATCTAACTCTAAAATTAAGCGAAAATCAAACCCTTAATTTAATTTAACAATCACACCCCTCAAAAGAACTAATTAAGTTAATGAAATTAATCATATTAAATCTAAACTTAATCAAACATAATTAAGATGCAATTAAACACTAATCAAAACCTAAATTAAACCTAAATCATTAAGTCATCAATCTCTAATTAAATAAACCCTTGATTAATCTAATAATTTTAGAACCTTAATCAAACTTAATTAATCAAACATCTAATTAATGCAAACTTAATAAATTAATCCATCATCTTAATAAACTAAATTAATTTTATAAATCACATTAAAATTAATCCAAATCAAAAACTTAATTAATCTACTAATTAATTTAATCACACCTATTAAATAAACTAATTAAGTCAATTAAATTGATCATATTAAACTTAAGCTTAATCAAACATAAAATGTAATTAAATGCTAATCAAATCCTAATTTAAACTTAAATCATTAACCTAAATAAATATGAAATCAAATTAAAAAAATAAACAAATCTTTACTTAATTTAATAATTTGATCACACATCTTAAACAAACTAATTAAGTTAATCAAATTAATCACATTAAACTTAAGTTTAATCAATCAAAATGTAATTAAATACTAATCAAAACCTAAATTAAACCCAAACCATTAAGTCATTAATTACATCATTAGCTTAAATAAATAAACCAAATTGAAAATTAAACACACCTTTATAATTAACATAAATACACTTCTTAATTAAACTAATCACATTGAACCTAAGCAAACCCAGACCTAAAAAATTAAATCAAATTAAATAAAATTAAGTTAAATTAAGAGAAAGACTCTCATCAATTTAATATACAATCAAGTCAAATCTCATTCAACCTACTTAAATAAGATAAACTAATTAACTATCCAATGTATGAAATCAAAATGCAAACCAAACTTTGATAAACATGACAAATGGATAAGATTAAAGATAAAATCCTAATTACAAGGAATCAAACTCAATTAAAAAAATAAATTCTCAATTAATCTAATGATCAAACTACAAATGAATGAACCATAACCACAATCAAATAAGCATGAAATTAAGTCACATAACCATAATCAAAGAAAAGAATTAGATACTAATTTAAAAGGACATTGAATTATCAAGATTTAATTAAACTAAAACATCTAATCTAAATTATCAATAAAAAATACATGAATTTAAACAAACTTAAACTTCATTAGAGATTAAGGATATTAAATTATCAAGATTTAATTAAACCAAACATTTAATCTAAAATTAATCAATAAAAATACATGAATTTAAATAAACTTAAACTTCATTAGATATTAAGGATATTGAATTATCGATATAATTAAACCAAAACATCTAATCCAAAATCATTCAATCAAATACTTAAATAAACTCAAATCCTAAATTCTAAATCAAATCAAATAAATCAAATCAAATCAATTACATAATTTCAAATGGGCTAATTAAGATACTTAAGGATCTTAGTTATACTCTTTTAGGAGTTAGGATGTTGAATAGGGTGAGTTACGTACAAATAAAATTCATTCTACTCTTCATTCTTGAAAACTTAAACATCACTTTAACCAAATAAAAGTGAAATAAAAATGAAAAGTAAATCATTAAATCATTTAAATTGAAATCACCCAAAGGTAAAATTTAAATTCAAACTCTAAATTGAACTTAAACTAAAGAAGCCTAGTAAAGTCATGCTACACAAGCCTTAAGCACACATATTAGAATACTAAGTCACCACTTATAGTGCTAAGTTAGGGAATTGTATGTATGATGTTGTGTTTTGTTTTGTGATGTAATGCTTTAGATTATATGTTAGGGTGTATATTTCGTAGACTGGATGTTAGGTCGTTATTAGCCTAATCATATTTTAGGCAGGGGGTTGTGCTTAAGGGGTCGTTGTAATAAAAATGTAAATGCTTTTGCTGTGAAGGTTGCTTAGCCCCTAAGCGTAACCCACGTTAGGATAGGTGAGCTTGGTTACCCATGTGTGGGGTGATAAGTCTAAATTATTCATATAATTGCTTGGGTTGTATGATGTGTTTAGGTAACATTTATTTTGCAGGGGTAACTAGATTTATTTTTCCTATTTTTGATATCATTTTGCATTAGGAATTATGATTAGTGTTGTGGGGGATTAGGATGAGCAGTGGCCAGAAGGCTTAGTCTTTGGGGTGCCTTGTGATGCCTTTGGAGCAAATAAAATCAAAAGAAACAGAAGGAAGAAATGAAGAAAACAAGATGCCCATAGCATGTATTATTATTATTATTTTGGAATACGGGTTGTATAAGGGTGAGCTTCACTACCATCTCTTTTATCTCTTTTAGGGTGTGGGAACGACCCATGCCTTTTATTCTTTTATAGTAGTCTATAAAATTGTTCGATGTTGTGCTTAAATTGTGCATTAGAACATCATGCTTTTCATAGTTTCTTTATGATTAATGCTTGAATGTGTGGCCTGGATGGGGTAGGCTCTTAGGATAAAAGTTAATTTTTCTACCCCAATTAATAACTCATAACTAAAATTTTAAAATAAGTCATAACCTCACATAAAAGCCTAGGAATTAAATCAAGATAATAAAATTTTTAGCAACCCTTAGCTGGATGGATGAATGTATAATATCATGAATGTCATATTATTTTACTCTTGTTAAGAGGGGCCTTCCATCTTTGCTAGAGAATCAAGGCTTAACCTATGAGAGCCTTTGGTGGAAGATTACTCCTTTCTCTCTTGATTTGGCCCATAATCAAATTCTCATACATTTAGGTATACAAAATCTCATAGCCTGTGTCAAAACAAAAAGTCCAAAAGAATCAAATAAATTTGATAAAATTTGCATTAGATTAAGTCATGGATTCATACCACTCATGCTCTAGTCTCTTAGGGAGTGAGTTTAGGGACTTAGTCCCCTTTCTAAATGAATAACAGCTTAGCCATCTTACAAAGCATAAGACTTGCCTACATGGATTTAAAGTGTAGGAGGAGTTAAGCACTCAGACGATAATAAAAAGGTCGGTGGTTCATTCTCTCTTGTGGAGGTAAACCATATACCCATTTTTGCCTTAGATTTAGTTCGTGCCTTTATTTTGTACCAAGGCTCCTTAGTTTAGGAATCCGAGGTAGCTATTTTCTTCAAGCTACAAGCATAAATCCTCACCTCTTAGGTATTTCCATAATCTTATGTTGTGAAATTATAAGCCCTAATAATCTTATAAAATGTCAACTCAAATAATTAACTCTCTTCAAATTTCAAAAAAATATAAAGCCCAATTATAGGGTAGATTGGAATGCTCACTAGCTTCCTAGTATCATGAGCATTTCCTACTTTCCCACATTGGATTCCAAAAATAAGTCTTCTCCTTGATCTATCCCATTTGATTTTCTAAAATAACCAATCCTTTGATAGTCTTAACCTTGAAATCTTTGGAGACCTTAATTGTCTACTTTAATCGAGAGTATTCTTAAGGAATTCCCATTCCTTAGGATGTAATTAACTATGTGGGCTTGCCTCCATAGGGATCTCAACGAACCCAGCTTAAAATAAATCCTACTTTACTTTTCCTTATAAAGTAGGGGAAAGATCTCTGGTATATTCGAAGACTCATCATGCCTTAGGAGTCCATATTAGGTGATTAGGTCTATTAGAGAGTGGTGATTTCTATCTTTTGAGATAGTATGTCATTCCTTAATGTTGTACCCGATCATTTCAATAAGTATCACTTAAGATCTGTGTAGTATCCCACATCCTGAAAATAAACACCACATATGCTAATTTGGGTCAACTTAGGTCAAATAACTAATTAGGCTTTATTTGGCTCAAGTGAGATTTTGGTCATGTTTAATCATTGATTATGAGTTAGTTTGAATCAATGGTTTTAATCAATTTGGCATATAGTGGATTTTGGTTAGTTTGGGTTTCATTTGGGCTAAATGTTGACTTGGTCAAAGACTAGGTTTAACTTAGTTTGACTAATTTAAGGCAATTGATCACCCTAGGGTGGTTGTTGGTTATGTTGTGAGGTTTAGATGGGCTTAGTTCAATCCAATTTGGGTTGGATCAGAACTTAGCACAAAAAAGTTCCTTTAGGCCACTTTGGGTTAAGTGAGCCTAAATGGGTTAATTGGCTTGATCATGGCTTGATTCAAGTTTAGTTAAACTCACACATGAGCTTAGGATTGAAATATAAATCCAATTGCAATTAGTTTGGAGCCAAATGGGTTTTGGTTCATATGATAATTTCAAGTTAAGAGAGGTCAACATTGACTTGACTTGGGTTTGGTTTGATAATGGTGGTTTATGTTTATATTTGGGTCAATGATTATAGGAATGATTGAATCATGAAGGAATCCATGAGTTTTGAATTGATTTGGGTATCATTTAGCCAAGTTCAAGAATTTGGCTAAAAGGGATAAAATTAGGAATTTGATTTGATTTGGGTTTAATTTTGGTTATTTGAATTTATATTTCATTTATATTTGTGAATATAAATAATGATATAAATGGGTTATGGGAAAATCACTTTGAGTTTGGAGTGATTTGGAAGAAAATTTAACTAAATATAGGGATGCCGGTCAAAGGGGCTTGACTTGGGAATTGATTTTATTTGATTTATTTTTGGTCATTAGAGGGTGGGATTCATTTATATTTATAGATATAGATGAATTACTAGTTGATTTATAAAGAAATCAATCAATCTCAGGTTGATTTGGATGAAGATTTGATTAAGCTTATGGAGGTGGGTCAATATGGCTTAAGAAGGTCCTTGATTTAGTTTGATTTATTTTGATTTTATTTAAAAAGTTTGAATTTGGATTTTATTTATATTTATGAATATAAATGAAAGAATGATTGATTTATGAAGAAATCAACCAAATTTGGGTTGATTAAGCATATGAAGGTGGTTCATATAACTTAGAGATTTTAGAGTTTGGATCTAATCATGGACTTCAATCATTCGATAGTTGGATTTGATTTGTAATTTGGATTGGAATTTAATTTAAGATTAAATTTGATAATTAAGAAAATCAATTGGATTGGGGTTGATTTGAATTTGGATAAGGCTAAGTCCATAAGATAAAAAATCAAAGGGCTTAGGAAGGGATTTGGAGTTTTAATTTAATCATGGGTTTCAATCATTTGATATTTAGATTTGATTTTGAAATTTGGATTTGAATTTGAGGTTTGGCTTAGAAGAAGGAAGCAAGGATTGGGTTTAGGTTATAGGGTAGGCAAGTCCTCATAAATTTTTAAGGCACATCCTATTCCTATGACTAACTCTTCTAAGTCTCTAGGGCCAGGTTAAGTGTTCACCTAATCACTAGAAGTGTCTTAAGACTAAAGAACTCTTAGTGTCTATAAGAGTCCTAAATCTATGATGAGAAAGTTGAGAGCTCACTCCAAAAGTGAGATCAACATAAAGAAATTGAAATAAATGAAGATATCATTCTCAAAGATCCTAAAATAAAACCTAATTCGCATGAAAAGATAGACTATAATATATTATCACATCTGAGAAAGATCCCTGCACAATTAAGTGTGTATGATGCTCTCTTAATATCAACAGATCTTCGAGAAACTTTAATATAGGCTTTTAAAGATCAGAGAGATATGGAGCTTACTTTGTCAAAAAATATATTACTGAATCATTGCAAACTCAAGATCTCCTAATAATCACATTTTTTTTAAGAAGATCTTATGTTGGGAGCTGCATATCACAACCGTCCTCTATATGCTACCGCTGAGAGTGATGGTGTCTTGATTAATTGAATACTAATTGATCTAGATTCTTCTATCAATCTTATGAGCTTGAAAGTTTTAAGAGGATTATCCCTTGATATTCAACATCTTGGGAGGGATAAGTTGATGGTGCATGGTTTTAATGAGAAAGGGAAGAGAACTTTGGGTTCTTTTATCCTCCCACTCAACTTTTAGAATTTGTATACAGAAGCCAAGTTTCATGCAATCGATGCTGATACATCATTCAAAGCTCTTCTAGGTCAGCCATGGCTACATGAGAACGACATGGCCCCATTAACTATGCATTAGTGTATGTAGTATCTGAGACATGGGGAAGAGTTCAGAATTCCTGGTAACCTATAACTATTCTCTGTCCATGAAGCAAAGATTTATGAAGATGCAAAATATTTTATTCCTAAAGAGCCTAAGTCAATAGAGCCTCTTAAGGTAGTTGCGCCCTCTTCAAGAACTAAAAAACAACCTCAGAAAGATAAAGAGGAAAGGCAAACGGAAGAAAGAAGGCACATCGACTCTCCCTAAAGCACTTGATTCTACATCTAAATTAAGAAGATCAGTTCCTCATTTAAGAAGTGACACACAAGAAGAAGAAGATATCCCTGTCAAACCTAAGGGAACTTATAAGCTTTCAAGAAAGGTAAAGTATAAAATAAGTGAGTCTGATTTAGACTATGATTTTGAATCTGCTTATGAAAATATGGTACAGAGAGTCGTCTCAAGAAGGATAGCACTTGATAATGTCATATGACTATTTCATAATTATATCCACCCCCCAATAGTGCTTCAAAGAAATTACTCCACTGTAGATTCATAATATTGAAGAATTAATAACATTCTATGTGTCACCGTTGTGTGAGTGGCAGAACAAGAACTTTATTTTATAAATTTGAGGAGTCTCAACCTCACAATTTTGATTGGCCTACTGAACATGATGATTCTGATGAGATGGTGCCAATGAGAATACCAGTATACTATCCACCAAAATTATGAAGAATGATGCATAAGATTATAATTCATATTGAAACTACTAAATATAGAACTCAAGTATTTAACAAGATGTGGAGTCAAAAAAGTCCTCAAACATAACGAAGAAGTGATAAATTTATCACTAAAGGTATTGGATTCATCCAATATAAATCTCATCAAAATAAAGCTTATTGTAATATAATAAAAATTGAGATTGAAATTAATAGAGATGAAGAAGATGATCTTTATGAAATTCTCCTTACAAGTGATGGAGAAGTAGAAGCCAAGCCTACACTTGAAGAACTTGAAGATGGTGAGTGTGGTGTTTATTTTTGTTTCATATGTATATATGGGATGGGGGGACACCACACAGATTTGAGGGTGTGCTTATTGATGTGATCAGGTATAACATCAAGGAATAGCACACTATCTTAAAATATAGAAATCACTACCCTACGATGGACCTAATCACCTAATAAGGACTCCTAAGGCATGATGGGTCTTCGAATGTACCAAAGATTTTTCTCACTTTACATGGATGAATAAAGTAGGGTTTATTTAAACTAGAATTTAAAGTTTCCTATGGGGGAAATCCCCCATAGTTAATTACATCCTAAGGAAGGTGAGTTCTTAAGAATACTCTCAATTAAAGTAGACAATTATTATCTCTAAAGATTACAAAGATAAGACTATCAATAAATTATTTATGTTTGGAAAATCAAGTGGGATAGATCAAAATGAGAGACTTATTATTGAAGTCAAAAGGAGATGAGTATGGAATGCTCATGATACTAGGAAACCTAGTAAGAATTCCAAACTATCCTATGGTTGGGATTTATATATTTGAAATTGAGGGGAATTATGTATTTGAGTTGAAATTTTTTAGAAAATTAGGACTTATGATTCGACAACATAAGATTGTGGAAATGCTTAGGAGGTGAGAATTTATGCTTGTAGCCCAAGGGAAAATAGTAATCTCAGATCCTAAATATAGGGAGCTTTAGAGAGGGCCAAAGCATGACCTAAATATAAGCGGATGTGCATATTATTTACCTCCACAAGAGAGGGTAAACCACTCGACTGCTAGACTTATAACCATCTGGAGTGGCAGCCAGCTAACTCCTCCTACATTTTAAAACCATGTAGTCAAGTCATATGTTTTACAAGATGGTTAGGATGTTATTATTTAGAAGGAAACTAAAGTCCTTAAACCCCTCCCTAAGAGACTAGAGCATGAGTGGTATGAATAATGACTTAGTGTAATGCAAATTTTATCAAATTTTATTTGATTTTGGACTCTTCATTTTGACAAAGGCTATGGGATTTTATATGCCTAAATGCATGATAAAATAGTATTATTGGCTAAATCATAGAGAAAGAGGTATTTTCCACAACAAGGGAGACCCTCATAGGTCAAGTATTCCCATATCATGCAAGGCTATAAACCCTCTCTTAGCAAGAGTGATATTATGATATTAAGCATACAACATTTAGCTAAGGGGTTGCTAAATCTTTTAATTAGCTTGATTTAATACCTAGGCTTTAAATGAGGGTATGAGTTATGATTGGGGAAAAAGTTTATTTTTTCTCTAAGAGTCTAAGAGGATCCAGGCCACACATTTAATCATAATACATGAAGAAACTAGAAAAATACATGTCATTTCTATTGCACAATGTAAACAAATCATCAAATAATTTATAAACCCAATGTGAAAGAATAATAGGACGGTGCGGTTGGGTACCGCCGTATAACCTGAAAAGAAAAATTGGTAGCTGAGCTCTACCCATATACAACCCGGTATATGAAAGAATAATTACAATTATAAATGATAAGTGTCATGGGGGGTCTTCATGTCTTCATATCTACATATCTTCATGTCTTTACTCCATTTCTTTAATTGGATTTGCTTGCTTCAAGGGCATCATGGGGCCTCCCAAGACAAAGCCATCTAGCATCCGCTCATCTTAATCCCCCATAACACTTAACCAAATTACTAACGCATAATTACATCAAAAATAGGGAAAAAAAATCTAACTACACATGCAAACTAAGTGTTAGCTAAACACACCAAACAACCCAAGCAGCTATATGTATAATTTAGACTTAGCACCCTGCACATGGGTAACCAAGTCCACCTATCCTAATTTAGATTATGTTTAGGAGTTAAGCAACCTACAAAAGAGAGAATTTATATTTATTTTAAGTGCCCTTTAAGCACAATCTCCTACAGAAAATATGATTAGGCTAATCACAGCCTATCATCCAGTTTACGGAGCATACACCCTAACATCCAATCTACAATAATACATCACAAAATAAAGCATACATCAAATCATACACTACCCTAACATAAAGCTAAAAGTGGTGATTTAATATAATGTGTGTAAATTAAGGCTTATGTGGTATGTGCTAACTAGGCTTTTGAGTTAAGATTTTCTAAGTATGATGAGATTTAATTATGAAGGGTTGATTTTAATTTAAATGGTTTAATTGATTTGTAAATTTTACTTAGTATTTTCGTTTGTTTCATTTGACCTACACGAAATAACTAAGTGCTATAAAGATAAAGAAAGAGAGGATCACTCTTTTATCCCTACCTTAAGTCACATCTAAAATAAATTAATTAATTAATTCTCTTTAGTGAATGGATTATTACATATTTTAATTAACCCTAGATTTAGGTTTACTTTAAATAATCTCATTCAATAAGAAATGCATCTTAAGATTAATTACAATTAATTCTTATCACATAACACATGTTTGTTCATTTCTTTCCATCATATATATGGCATGCATATGATTAAGTCCTAAACATACATATACATGCAATTTGTATCTTAGCATACTTAAATGATGAAAGTAAGAAAATGTACTTGGAATTGATGTTTAATTTGGTTGAATCATTTTTTGTCATATTAATTTAAAGCTCTATTTAAATTCTTATACAAAAGCATAAGAAAAGAACTCTAAATCATATGACTAATCGACCCAACCACATGAACAAAAATAGGAATGCATGTCTTTTTAATAGAAAAATGGAGTTTTTATTCATTAGCTAAATAGACATTCAAATGTATAAAAGTTTTAAGCAAGTAAGATGCCATTATTCTGCACTAGGGGAGTGAGGTAGGAACCTCATTGGGGCTACTTAAAGCTGTGCATCCTCGAAATGTATAGACTAATATACTCGCTACTCTTAAATACATATGGATGTATAGACAAGTATAAGAATGAAATCATGCAAAAGTAGAATTTGGTTTATTTTTGTAAATGAATCGAAGCTCTATCCCAATTAAAATGTCAAAATGCATAAGAATGAAATTAAACAGGTACGTCGCCATTGTTCCGCACAAGGGGAGTGAGGTAGGATCCTCTTTAGGTTTACTTAAAGCCGTGCGTCCCTGGGATGTCCAGACTAATATACCCATTAACATTCAAACTTTTGCAAATCAACATATGAATGTAATAAAGAGACTTCACTTCATACATTAAGCTTTTATCCACATGCATCTCCTATGTATGTGTAACTAAAGTCACAATATACATATTATTATTCATTAATAATCTTTTGAAAATACATTTGAGAAGTGTTAATAGCCACACATATTTCTAATTGAGTCAACACATGCAAATTGACATAAAGGAAATCATTTTTATTTAATTAATTTGAAAGAAATGAATGCATGAATACAAGTGGCATACAACATTTTAACATGATTGAAAAGAAATAAAGAAACACAAGCATGTAATTTCATTCAATCCAATTAAATCCCATGGACAATCATATCAAACAAACTCATTTAAAATAAACCAAAGTTTCTTAATGCCATTTTTGATCTTTATGTTTGATTGATTTAAGAAATGTGAAAGAGGTTTGCTAATCCTAATCCCATTCCTCATGTGTGAGTTAATTTGATTTAATTAAAAGCCATTAAATTAATTTTATGGTTTAATTAAGTTGAGGTATGGATTAAATTAATTAATTAAACCCTTACCTACAACACCTTAAACTAATTAGCTAAATAATGATGAGCCAACATGAGATGCAACCACATGAAAAGTAAATTAGCATGATCCTGAGAAATGAAAGGGACATAATGCAATTGGTTCATAATTAATAATTAATTAAGCTTAAGGGACTCACTTAATTACTTTTATGGTTTTCTCACACATATGAGCTAACCATAATTTTGTTAGCTCTCCTTTAAAGTTATTGAACACCCAAAGAGCTACCCAAAAGTTAATTAAGGAAGGTAGGTTTAATAAAGTTAAATAAGTTTATTAATTAACTAATTAAATCCTAATTATCCTAAATCAACAATATGAAATGGACTTAAGGGAAGAGACAAAGAAAGAAGCCTAAGTCTCAATCCCTAAATCTTTTCAATTAGTTAATTAAAGTTCAGATATAATTTGGGTTTTGATTGATTTGATTAATTAATTAATTAATGAGTCTTAATTAATTATATTTAAAGAGGGAATGAAAAAGACTTAAGGAAAAGATTATAAGAGGGGCCCAACCCATTTCCCTAAGTTTCTCCACTGTTAATAGAGGCTAATGAACTCAAATGATGGATCAATTCACTGTTCATTTGATTAATTATCACTAATTAAGCTAAGAGAGTTATTAAGGATTAATCAATCAATTTACCTAATTAACTATCCAATAAATTCCAAGAAAAATGAGGGAGGCAGAGGTCATCCCCCTAAATATCTCTAAAAAGTTTTAAATTAATTGGATAATTAATCAGAGAGTAATTAGGATAATTAAATTTTTAATTAAAATTTAATTAAGTATAAATTACTATTCAAATTTAATTAATAATAATTTTCTTGTATTCTCCTCTAAAATACCTTTAAAATGAGCCCTCATTTATATTTTTTATATTTTTCTAGGATTAGTTATGATTTTAGGAGGTTTCAGCCTTAAAATTTAATTAAAATAGCCCTAATTAACCTTTAATCCTATCAACTCCATGTGGCTGCTGACGCGACATGATGGGATAGGGTATTTAAGTTGTCAAATCAAAAGTTGACTCAGATTATGACGGATGCGCTTTCCTGTGGACCATTTGATCTAAGATCGGATGTCCACGATTAGATCTAGTAGTTATGGAGGAAATAGAGGTAGATCTAACGTGATCAGATGAAGATCGTCCATTCTGATCACATGGAACGAAGGACCCATGATCTGTCTCCTTCATGAATGGCGAAAGACAGATACCGTCCATCTTTCTCCATTCGATCTGAGCTCACTAGAGCTTGGATTAGGATCAAACTGATCCCACACCATCAGGAGAAGAAGGCAAGCACATCCAATGGTAAAAAATGCATGACATGTAAATTTTATTTTGATAGGACCAACTACTTTTTTCTAAACTGATGATTTTGAGAAATTACCTCACTGGAGCTAATGTCAGCTGGTGGGATCGATTGAGGTAGCTTCGTTTAGTAGAAATGAAGCACTGTTGATAAGCTTGGACCTCAATTTGAAGTAAGCCACTTGGATGACCAATCCACGCATGTAGGAGCTTCGACGTTGATCGAAATTGGACCTCCGGTAGCTTGAAAGCTTGGGAAATGACTTGGTGTTGCTCGATGATGTGTAGTGATGGTGTGTGCAAGGTTGATTGAGATTTGGTTGAGTGGAGAGGAAATGAAACTTTGGGTTGGCCTCCCCTATTTTGGTTATGCACAGGAGAAGAAAATCCATGCTTAGGAGGCTTTAGAATGCTCTAGGAAATTCTCTAGGATTTCGAAATCACTCAAGGGACTCAGAGAATGAGAATCATGATAATTACTCGTTCAAATTGAGCGAGTATACCCTGAAATTGATTGTGATGGAAGGATGGGATCCGTGCCTAAATTTCCATTGATTCACCATCGTCGAGGCATCGGAGGGGTCATCGTCAGCTCCGCATGGCTCGCTAGTAGTGGAGGAAGCTATGATAGGGAACTCAAGGCAAGATATGGGAGGATTGAGTTGGGTTGGTCCTTTGGGTGCTCGGGTATAAATGGAGGTGACTTGCTTCACCTCTCTTTGGTTCATATAGATCCTAGTGGTTCTAGGGTGGGCTAGGGAAGCTAGGCATACCCCATTTGGCAATGGGATGACTGTCATGGTGATGGGAGAGTGGACCTTGCCTCTTATAGAAAGAATCCAATGCAAATGAGCTTGTCCAATGGTTAATTCCCTTGGGTTGAGCCCCACTTGGATTTGGGCTAGTTTGGGAATGATCTAGGGTTGGTTTGGCAGCTCCTAGAGTCCCATGGGTTGGTTTGAGGTGGTTTGGCTTCATTTGGTCAAATGGATTCATTTGGGTTCATATTAGTTTTGGATGACCAATTGGTCAAATTAGGTCAAACCAAGGCTTGAGTTAGGTTTAAATGATTATTTGTTTTGTTTAAGTGGTTTTGATTAATTTGGCTTAGGTTTGATTTTGGCTCATTTTGATTCAAATAGGTCAAATGGGTTAAGTTGACCAATTTGACCAATTTGACCAAATTGGGTTGGGTTAGGTGGTAGTTCATGTTCAATTGGTTGATTGAAAATGATTGTAGGCTTTGGTTTAATTTGATTTAGGTTTAATTTAGATTTTGGCTATTTTGACCATTTAGGTCAATTTGGGCTAGGTTGGATCAAGTTGACCAATTGGTCAAATTGAACACAATCATGGCTTTGGTCAAGTTCAATAATCAATTTGGAGTGAACTTGAGTCATTAGTTGCAATCAATTTGGGTTAAGTCATGATTTGACCAATTTTGGCTATTTAGGACAATTTGGGTCTACTTAGGTCAAATGGTCAATTGGACTTGGTTTGGCTCAATTGAGAGTTTGGTCATGTTCAATGATTGATTATGAATTGGTTTAAATCAATGGTTTTAATCAATTTGGTATATAGTAGGTTTTGGCTAGTTTGAGTTTCATTTGGGCTAAAGGTTGACTTGGTTAAAGGACCAAGTTGACTTGGTTTGACCCAATTCAAAGTAGTTGAACACCCTAGGATGATTATTGATCATGATATGGGGTTTGGATGGGTTTAGTTCAATCCAATTTGGGTTGGATTAGAACTTGGCTCAAAAAGGGTCTTTAGGTCACTTTGTGTCAAGTAGACCTAAATGGGTCAATTGATTTGGTTTTGCCTTGATTCAAGTTTAGTTGAACTCACATATGAGCCTATGATTGAAATATAAATCCAATTATAATTGGTTTGGAGTCAAATAGATTTTGGTTCATAGGACAATTTCAAGTCAAAAGGGGTCAACATGGGCTTGACTTGAGTTGAATTGAATTTGGTTTGATAATTGTAGTTTATGTTTATATTTGGGTTAATGATTGAAGGAACGATTGATTTATGAAGAAAACCATGGGTTTTGAATTGATTTGGGCATCATTTAGCCAAGTTCAAGAAATTGGATAAAAAGGCTAAAATTGGGAATTTGATTTGATTTGGGTTTGGTTTTAGCTACTTGGATTTATATTTCATTTATATTTGTGAATATAAATGAAGATATAAATAATTCATGCGAAAATCACTTGAGTTTGGAGTGATTTGGAAGCAAATTTGAATGAGCTTAAGGATGTAGGTCAAAAGGGCTTAAGTATGGAATTGATTTAGTTTGATTTATTTTTGGCCATTGGAGGGTGGGTTTCATTTATATTTGTGAATATAAATTTTTTTCTTTGATTATGGTCATGTGACTTAATTTTATATTTATTTGATTTGATTATGGTTCATTTATTTGTAGTTTGATCGAATTAGATTAATTGAGATTTTATTTTGATTTTAATTGAGTTTGATTCTTTATAATTATGATTTTATTTTTAATCTCATCCATTTGCCATGTTTATCAAAGTTTGGTTTGTATTTTGATTTCATACATTAGATAGTTAATTAGTTTATCTTATTTATGTAGGTTGAATGAGATTTGATTTGATTTCATATTAAATTGATGAGAGTCTTTCTTAATTTAATTTAATTTGATTGATTAGCTTTATTAGTCTATGTGTTTGCTTAGGTTCAATGTGATTATATAATTAGTTTAATTAAGAAGTGAATTTATGTTAATTATAAAGATTTATTTAATTTTTAATTAGATTTCATATTTTTTTATATTAATGATGTAATTAATGTCTTGATAATTTAGATTTAATTTAGGTTTTGATTAGTATTTAGTTGCATTTATGTTTGATTAAGTTGAAGTTTAATATGATTAATTTGATTGACTTAATTAGCTTATTTAAGATGTGTGATCAAATCAATTAGTAGATTAATTAAGTGTTTGATTTGAGTTTGATTTAAAAAGTTAATTTGGTTCATTAAGATGATGGATTAATTCATTAAGTTTGCATTAATTAGGTGTTTATTCAATTGGATTAGCTTAAGGGTAATTAGTTTAATTAAGAAGTGTGCTTAAGTTAATTATTAATTTAAATATAGATTTATTTAATTTTTAATTTGGTTTTACATTTATTTAGATTAATGATGTAATTAATGACTTAATGATTTATGTTTAATTTAGGATTTGATTGGTATTTAGTTGCATTTTAATTATGTTCAAATTTATGTTTGCTTAAGCTTAAGTTTAATGTGATACTTTAATTAACTTAATTGGTTTATTTTAAGATTTGTGATTAAATTAATTAGTGGAGTAATTAAAGATTTAATTTGAGTTTAATTTAAGAATTAATTTTAATGTGATTTATTTAAATCAATTCGGTTCATTACGATGATGGATTAATTCATTAAGTTTGCATTAATTAGATGTTTAATTAATTAAGTTTGATTAAAACTAATTAAATTTTGATTTATCATATTAATTAAAGATTTGTTTAACTAATGACTTAATTTCTCACATGTGAGTGATTTGATTTAGTTAAGTGTTTTACTTAAGTTTGATTTGATTAAAGGATTATTATTATTATCATCATTATTATTAAGTGAATTAATTGTTTATTTTATTTCAATTAAGCTTGATTATTTATGATTAGAGTTTTATTTGATTTGATTCATTTATTATGTTTATTTAATTTTATTAAAGTGTTTGATTTAGTTATTAGGTTGAAATATTTAATGATTGAGTAACTCTCTTATTCCAAATGGATTGATTTAGATATTAAATTAATTAAGTTCACATTAGCTTCATTTGGTTTGGTTTGGTTTGATTAATATTGAGCGATTATGATGTACTAGATTTAAAATTAATTTAAATTTTTTGTTTACTAAATGATTAATTAGTTTCAATTTATTTATATTCATTAAAGAGTTTCTGATGATTAAGATTCCATGCTTAATGTAGCCTTAGTTATATTAGTTTGATCCATGTTAAAATTTCATAGATTTGTTTAATTTTAAGTTTGATTTAAGATTTAATCATTTAATTCAATTTTATTAACATAAATAGGTTTAATCATATTTAATTTAATATTCTCTCAGGATTATATATTATTTTTCTGAGTGGAGATTTGATTAATGATTGCTTAAGTTTTATTTTATTTCTGATTTTAATTTATTATTTAGATTATTTTGAATTTCATTTTAATTAATTCCTTAATTTGTTAAATTTTAACCCTAAATATTTATTGTAGGTTCATTAAGATTCAGAAGATATTATTATTATTATTATTATTATTAGGATCTTAGATGTTAACTGAAATGATTTAAGCTATTTTAAAGATTTTTGTACATTTATGTATTTTTATTTGATTTATTTTATTAAAATGGACAATCTGAACTTCACAATTTAATTTCTCTCAATCCAAAAGTCCTTTTCACATGAAGTTTTTGGTAGGTGTGTTTTAACTCTTATTTTAAACTCTGAATATTTCACTTCAATCAGATTTGTATTTTAGGAGCAATTAATGAAGTTTGATTTTTAGTAAAACGTAAATTAAGCTCAAATCATTCATTGGAATTTAGAGATTTTTTGGTTCGTTGGATTCCTTTGAGAAAGATGGATCCAAGGAGCCCTTATATGTAATTTTTTGTCAAGTATTTTATTTTTAATAAATTTTTGAAATTTTGGATAATTTAATTAATTTTTAAAAGTAGAAAATCATGAATTCCCAACTTAACCCTGCATTGCCGCTCTTGGCGGCGGGGCAATCGTGCCACATGGCGGCGGGTATCGTCGCATGGCACCGCGTGGCAATGGTGTCGGTCCGTCAAATGAAGAAAATAGTGCGATCGGGATGTGATCAGTGAGCAGTCGTTGATTGTGGATGCGGTCCAAATCCGATCCACGGATCGTAGGGTAAGCGCGGTGTGATCAATTTATTGATTGTGGATCGGACGGTCCATTGTCGGTGTGAAGAGCGAGATTGCGGATCTTTGCATGAGATGGGATCACGGATCGCCGCGATCCAGTCGATCTCCCGAATGGGAGATCGGACGTTCTTACTTCCGCGGATCTGAACATTAAAATCAGGCATTTTTTGTTAAATCAAAATGAAATCTCATCCAAATGGGCTCATTTTCATGACAATTTTCACCAGAAAATTTTTATTTCGTATTGGGATCAAATAAAATGAAGAATGCGAGGTTTATCCAAGGGAAATTCTTAAAATCACAAGAAAATTAACACGAAAAGTGAGACATCCTAAGGTCGGCTAAAGTTTGGAAAAATTCCCTCATCGAGGATGGTTTTCAGCGGCAATGAAGATCCGAGCGAGCTCTTAGGTGCAAGAGGAAGCTTTGGAATGAGTGTAGCCTTTGCGTTCACTTCAAAATGATGTATCTTTCGGTGCTTGCCATTTTCTCACCGAAATCAACCCAGTTTTGGTGTTTCTAGCCTAAGAGAGATGGGGAAATTGTTGTTGGTTGTTTTGGGGAGCTCTTGGGGGCTGAATAGTGGTAGGAGGAAGAGGAATGAAGCCTCATTTCCAACTCCTTTGGCCAAAAATCCTTCTTTTTTTGAATTTTTGGCTCCAAAGTATTGTCATTTTCCTTTGGGTGGTTGGGATGGATGATGGATTGATTGAGGACTTTGGACTTTTTCTCTAAAGTCCTCTCTTGCTACCATATGATCATTGAATGCCATGGATGGGGGGAGTTGAATGCATGTGATAAGGAGAATTAAATGAAGTTGGGTAGAATCTTATGTGATAGAGGATCCATGAGGGATATAATTGAGTTGGGTTGATTTTGGGCTGATCCCAAAAGGGTTTGGGTCAGGTTTGATCAGCCCCCAATGAGTCATGGCTTGGTTTCAATGGATTTGGCTCAATTTGGGTTATATGGGTCATATTGGGTTATATTAGGTTAGGTTGACCAACTGGTCAAATTAGGTCAAACCAAGGCTTAGGTTATGTTCAAATGATAATTTGAAGAGTTTTGGTAGGATTAATTTGATTTAATTTGGCTTAGAATTATTTTTGGCTCATTTAGAATCAAATGGGTCAAATGGGTCAAGTTGACCAATTTGACCAAAATTGGCCAAATTGGCTTGGGTTATGGGTTGATTCATGTTCAATTAGCTAATTGAAGATGAATGTAATATTTGGTTTGAATCAATTTGAATTTAATTTGAATTTAGACCAAATTGACCCTTTAGGCCAATTTGGGCTAAATAGCTCAATTAGCCTCGATTGATCAAATTGGGTTTAATTATGGCTTTGGTCAAGTTCAATAATCAATTTGGAATGAACTTGAGCTATTGGTTGCAATCAATTTGGGTTAGATCATGATTTGACCCAATTTGATCTTTTAAACTTATTTGGGTCAACTTGGATCGAATGGCCAATTGGGCTTGGTTTGGCTCAATTGGTGGTCAAGTCATGTTTAAATGTTGATTTGGGTGATTCAAATCATTAGTTTCAATCAATTTGGTGTATGATGAGTTTTGGCCAATTTTGCTTCATTTGGGCTAAGGGTTGACTTGGTCAAATAGCTAAGTTGACTTAGTTTGACCCAATTGATTACAATTGATCATCCTAGGGTGATCAACAATCATGGTGGAAGGTTTTGGTGAGCTTGATTCAATCCAATTTGGGTTGGATTGGAAGTTAGCTCAAATGGGTCCTTTTGGTCACTTTGGGTCAAGTGGACTTAAGTGGGTCAATTGGTTTGGTTTTAGTTTGATTCAAGTTTTGTTGAATTTATATATGAGCCATAGATTGAAATATAAATTCAATGGCAATCAATCTGGAGTCTAAGGGATTTTGGCTCATTTAAAATTTTTAAGTCAAAAAGGCTAGGTTGGGTTTGACTTGGGTTGGCTTCGATTTGATTTGATGATTGTAGGTTTCATTTATTTTTGGGTAGATAACTGAATAAATGATTGATTCGAGAGAAAATTCATTAGTTTTGACTTGATTTGGATAGAATTTGGCTAAGTCCAAAGAATTGGCTTAAAGGGTATAAATTAGATTTTGGTTTAATGTTGGATTTGGTCTTGACCATTTGGATTTATATTTCATTTATATTTATGAATATAAATGAAGATCTAAATGATTCATGAGAAAATCACTTGAGTTTGGAGTGATTTGGAAGCAAATTTGACTAAGTCCATGGATGTAGGTCAAAAAGGCTTAGAGGACAATCAATTTAGTTTGATTCATTTTTGGTCATTGGAAGGTGGATTTCATTTATATTTATGAACATGAATGAAGGAATAATTGATTTATAAAGAAATCAATTGAGTTTGATTTGATTTAAAGGGGGTTTTGGCTAAGCTTATGAAGGTGGTTCATATGGCTTAGGAAGGGTATTAGGATTAGAATTTTATTTTGGGTTTCAATCATTTGGAGTCAAATTTGGGATATGGATTTGAATTTGAGGTTTGGTTTGAGATTTAAATCGGGTTTGATTTGAGAAAGTGTATCTAGATTAGGTTTAGGCGATAGGATAGGTAATTTCCTTAAGCCCTAAGGCATAGCCTAATCTTATGATTAACCCTTCTAAGTCTCTAGGCTTAGGTTAAGTGTTCACATAATCACTAGATATTTCTTATGACTAAAGAAATCTTAGTGTCTAGAAGATTCCTAAGTCTAAGAGGATGGGGTTGAGAGCTCACTCTATAAGTGAGGTCAACCGGAGGTCATCATTATGCGGGGAATCAGTAGGAAGTGGGAGTGCTGCTAAAAAATTCGCTAGTGCTTATCCTTTCACCCACGGAGGGGTATGAAAGTAATGTCAAACTGTGACAATATCATGGACCAATGCGCCAACCATCCAAATAGCATTGGTCATGTCATGAGATATTACCGTGGATTGATCCTAGAGATTAGATTCACCTTATGAGAAAGCATGTAATGCCGTAGCTTTTGAAATGCAAAGATTAAAGCTAGGTAGTGCTTTTGGATAGGTGGGTAATTTGCCTCAGTAGGGATTAGATGACAATTAAGATAGTAGAGTGCATTCTCTTTCCCTTTGTCATTAGTTTGGGACAACAAAGTGCCAAGGGAGTCATCTAATGCAGAAGTATATAGTATTAGTGACTTGCATGGGATAGGAGATTCTAGAACTGGTGGCGTCATCAGGTAGTGCTTGATGTCTTCAAAAGCATGTTGGCACTTGTCATCCCACTTGAACTTGGCATCCTTCTTGATAAGTGTTGTGAATTGCTGGCATCTCCCTAATAGGTTAAAAATGATGCGTCTTAGATACGCTAACTGCCCTTAAAATGATCTAAGATTGAGTTTGACTTTTAGGGGTGGCATTTCTAAGATAACCTCAATCTTCTTCAGATCGATTTCTATTCCACGATGCCGGACAACAAACCCAAGGAATTTTTCTAAAGCTACTCCGAATGCATACATCAGGGGATTCATTTTGAGGTTGTATTATCTTAACCGTTCAAAAACTACTCTCAAGTTAAAGATATGGTCTTTTTTTCTTTACTTTTGACTACAAGATCATCAACGTAGCATTCAACTTGATGATGAATAAGTTCATTGAAGATCCGAGTCATGACCCACTAGCATGAGCACCAGCATTTTCAAGGCTGAAAAGCATGACCTTGTAATAATAAATTTTGATCGAGATTCAAAAGCAGTATTTTTCTCATCGGGGCCATCTTAGTTTGGTTGTAGCCAGATGACCCATCTATGAAAGAGAAGACTATATGAGATGAGGCAATGTCCACCATCAATTTCGGGATTGGTAGTAGAAATTCATCTTTAGGACATGCCTTATTCAGATCTCTAAAATCGATGCATATGCAAATTTGGCCATTCTTTTTCTTAACTGGAATGACATTGGCCAACCAGGTAGGATATTTTTCTTTCCTGATGAAGTCAACATTGATCAGTTTCTTGATTTCAAAAATGACTTGCTGCTCAATCTCTAATCGCATGCATTTAGGAGCTTGCTTGATAGGGATAACATTAGGATCTATTGCTAGTTTATGGACTGCTATGTCAAGAGATAAACTGAGCATTTTTTTCATAACTCCATGCAAATTAGTCATTAAACTTAGTTAATAGCCTAACTAAGTCATTTGTTTCTTCTTCAAACATGGATTGTCTTATATTCCCAAGTTGATTTCTTTGAGTTTGTCGATGGTTAATCTAGTCTCTTCTTCAAACTCTAGCGGTGCATCTTTGACTTCAAACTCATTTGGATCATCTGAAGTTTCTAAACACACCTCTTCATATGAGTTAGCATGATTTGAAAAGAACCTATCAGACTCCAAATGATTGGTGATGACTAGGAAATGGTTGTCATCATCGACTGGACCTACTATGTTGAATCCTAGTCTTAGTCTTGATTGAGAATATCTGCTTTGGTTATCCCATAACCTTTCAAAGTAATCTGACCCGTGTTTAGACTAAGTATGTGGGATTAATTCCTTCTTTGCCAAATTAAGAACACAAGGCTAATACCAATCAAAAGGCAATTGTATTAGATCTTTATATGAATCATCCTCAAGTTCTACATTAGCTTCCTGACTTGAGGATGATGCTCCCAACAAAAAACCTTTTTGGCTTGACATATGTGGATGATTTGGGGGCCTCCTTAACTACCAAACCCTCAACTTTCTAAGAGAAAAGTGGGGTTAGAACTAAGGTTCCCCATTGTTTCCTGACTATTTTAGTTAATACTGACTCGGATACATTCATGCTTTGCTTAGAGGCCTGGTCTTCATCACTATCGGCTCAAATGTCACCTCCATTGGGACCCACTGAGAGGGGTTGATTGGCATGCTAACCACAAGAGACTCATCCTCCGAACTGGATTCCAAGTCTATATGGATAACAGAGGTACTCTATGAGCTAGAACATAGCTCCTACTAGTTGGCCACCAACAAGAAAGTCTTCCACCTCTGGAACTGCCTCTGGTTCTTCCTCTTCCTCTGTCTGGTGGGGGTGGAGTCATCCTACCCATTTGTTTGTATGGAGGAACAAATTATGGGTAGAATCTAACTTCAGGCTCTACTTCTTCCTCAGTATCTAATTCTCGCTCACTTGCATTTTCATTTTCATTTTCTTTTTCATTTTTCTTTTCTTTTTCTTTTTCTTTTATTTTTGAACTTTGACCAAGTTTGCAAGAATAGACTTTCTAATTTTAAGGAAGATAATAGGTTGCATCCTCATATATCTCGACCTCTCTAATTGAAAATGGCTTCAAGTCTCTTTTGACACAGTATTCAATTCTACATCTTTGAAATTTGATACACTGATGTAGAGAGGATGGAACCATCTTTTTCTCATGTACCCAAGGCCTACCAAGCAAAACAGTGAAAGATGTGTTTGAATAAATTATGGTTAACTTGGCTTCTATCTTCTAGTCATCTATCTCTAATGTCAACACTATGAAACCTAAAGCCCTCTCGCCCTAGTCATTAAATCCTCTCAACATCATCCGATCTCCTCAGAGTTTGGAGATGTCAATCCTTAGGTAGGTAAGGGTCTTTAGACTCATAATGTTTACTGATGCACCTGGATCAACTAACACCCTGGAGAATTTGAATCTGTCTATATCTACTATGATGTAGAGGGGACGGTTGTGATTGATTGTCCCCAAAAGAAGGACTTCATCGATGAATGTAACTCAATGATCTTCTCTTGAATAATATGCCTCCTCTCCAATAGCGGACAACTGAGCTAAGCATATTTTCAGATCAAGAAGAGCCTTGATCAATGACTCCCTCATCTCTTTGGAATGGACAAGGGAATCATATATATTTAGCTTACCGGCAACTTTCGTCGGATATCAGTCAACTTGGTCCTCCACAAGCATATCCATAGGCGGAGCATCTTGTGGAGGGGATACTTGAACCAATGACTTGCTTACCCTTATCCTGAGGTGCTACCCAAGGAGGTCGAACTTTGCCACTGCAGAGGTTGACTTCAGTGACTTCATGAGATGGTTTAGTGAAAAGTTCTACCTGCTCATCAGGTTACAGCTTCTCCTATGGGATCATCAGAGTTGGATTACTCCAAATCAATCTCAATGGGTGAACCCAAATGATTCAAGAATAAGTAATCCATTTCTAAATAAGAAGATGAATGATCAAAACTATAATCATTATTAATTAGACTCGGAGAGCTTTTTAGAGGAATAAACTCAGCAGATCATCGAAGTGACACAAATGGGTGAACGCCTTTCTTCTGATTTGATTAGATTTTAGATGGAGGTACAAAGTAGAAATCAAGTAAAGTAGCAAAGTGAGGGCTTTGGCATGCCACCCCCCCTCCATTGATACAATACGGCTGTTAGAAGAAGAGCTGACTGGAGGAACTGTAGTTGCAACTACGGAAAGAGTGCTGGAACCAATTGATGGTTACACTACTGTACTATCCCAGGTAAGTGGAGGCTATCACTGCTACTGCTGGGCTCCTACCTCCCTCATGTTGTCCTTAGCAACTTGCAAACCTTCCTTGAAGTTGGAGGTTTAAGCTATCTCAGGCACCTACAAGGGTAGTTTCCTGATCTTAAAAATAATTTTCTTGGAGGTTTAGGATAGGGAGATACCCCAACCTTCCTTTATCTAAAGAGGATCACATGTATCCCCAAGGATTACTCTAATTGAACTAGAAGGTTGTTCTAATATGTATTCCTTGGGGATGATGATGTCACCTAACTTGTAGCTACGCTCAAGCTAGTCCTTAAAGGTAATGCAATCTTCTAAGACATGGCCTACCATGCGGTGGTAGGGGAAATAGTTTGGATCATGAGTTTTTCCCACTTCCTCCGACCTCTTAGGCTCCAGTAGCTGGAAATTAGGCTTCTTTAAGAGATTCTTAAAGATCTTTCTGACTACCTCCCTCTTGAATAAATAAGGATTATTCAATCTATCAGCTAGAGTAGGTAAGTAAAAGCTACATGGTGGTAGGAATTACCTCGAGGATGTTGATGAGGAGGCGGTGGTGCCACTATGGCGAGGTGGGCATGAAGATCGAGGGTGGTGGCATAGGAGGTGGTAGGAGGTTCTGAGCTGAGGCCTATCTAAACCCTAGCTTTCTTCCCACTCACGTGTACCCCGGATTCTTCTCAAATTCCTTCTAAGGTTTGGGATTGGCTGACTGGTCCTGGAAAGGCAACTATTTGGCTTCCTCTTATAGACTAGCAATCTTGTTGATTAATTTCTCAAAGGTTTTGATTGTAAACCCCTTGAGCATGAAAGCACCCAGGCTATGGATGTTCTTCAGGAGAATCTCTATGGCATGCTATTTAGAAAGTTGTGGTTCACATTTCATACTTAAGTTTTGTCACCTGATAATGTAATCAACAAGAGACTCATTGGGATTTTGCTTTGGTACAATGAGGTCGTCTATAGTAACCCTTTGCTGAGCTCCAACAAACTTCTTGATGAAGAGGTGCTCCAACTCAGCAAATGTCTTTACCGAATCATTGGGCAGTTCGACATACCAATCAAACAACATCCAAAAAATTGCTAATGAACAATTTGAAAAAAAGGGCATCGCTACCTCCATCGTTGTAGCAGTCATCCCTGAAATGTGCAATATATTAGCAAGGGTTCCCACTGCCATCAAATATTTTGAAAGAAGGAGGCATGAAACCCTTTGGATATTGGACTACATCAAATTCTTCTGGGTAGGGTCTACCCTTTGGAACAGATGAGCCACCTCAGGCCTACACTAGTGCTTCCCTCACCTGTTGTTCCACCATGTGTTTAATATTTTTTCATGCATGGAGGTACTATCCAGCACCTTCTTATGCAAGGTACCACTATCTTTCTCTGCGTGAATGCATCTAGGATGATCTGAGGGATGTGCTAACTTTGCTTTGCCACTATGAGAAGGCTATATGAAATTTGGTGCGCAATCTACCGCCATCAACTCCTCAATTTTCTTTCTCATCTTGTCAATGTGATCATCTCTCTGTCTAAGCTGGTGGAGGAGGTGCTGAGTTGAATGGAAGGTGTCATCCTCTTCGACCATAATACTTTCCTGACTCTACTGGTCTCTATGGAAGGAGCTCCTAGTATTAACCATGTCGACCTCAATTGAGTCCTCTAACAAATCATCCTCATCAGGGTCAAAACTGACATTTCCCTCCTCATAATCGGACCTATCACTTCCTAGGATTTCTCTCTTCTCCATAAAATACTGTACTAGAATATCATCCAAGGCTCATCTGATGCACACTCCTTCTTGACTAGTGAGTGTGCTCACTGATAGAAATGCATTTGACACTGACTACCACTGGAGTGTCATTTCTGGGAGGACTATGCTCACTAGAACACACATGCTCATGATTTCCCACTATCGGTGGAGTGTTGCCTCTAGGGGGATCTACTGCCATAGGAACTATGAAACTGTCACCCTCCCCCTCTACTACTATTATTACTGCCAACTGTGGCTGAGGTGGTGAAATGACTATGGCGCTTTTGGGTTGCCATTCCTTCTTCACCATAGTTGAAGTGGAAGGTCAAGAAGGAGAGCTCAACCTCACCTAAACTAGTGGAGTAGATGGAATGGGACCCTGAGGCCATAATCAGATCACCAACGGAGCTTTCTTCTCCCTCAATGCTATCTTCTATGCCTTGGCCGGCATAGGGGATGCTAGAACATATACTAGTGAAGGTGGATGATGAGCGATGCGGTATGGTGAAGACACTAGATTTCATTTAGTAGAGCTCTCTCTCTGTAATTGATTGCACTACTTATCTATCAAATATGGCTCAGGTCTGATGACTAGGAAATCCACAAGAGAGGCACGCCGATTCTTGAGCATACCTCCTCCTCTCTCATATCTATCTACACTGCCACTCAAGCCTATGTGTATCTAACTCTATGTATCTAATCCTTGATGCTCTTAAGGAGCAAAGACCTCAAGTCAAACAATGCACCAAACTCTGAGCGTCCCTAGGCTCTGTCTATCTGGTGAATAACTGAATGTAATCCAATGTAGGGCCTCCTCCTCTCCCTAGCCGGATACCTAATAAGAAATTGGTGGTGGAGGTGATGTTGCAATCCTCTTGTAGTCTTCTCTCCATGAGCAGAGGGGATACTACCACTAAGTGGGGAGACATCCGGGTGAACCTCCTCTACAACATGGGATGCTACCTCTGCCTCTACAACTGCTCACTTGTGATGTTGCTTAACCTTCTGGCTCTTATTGTGGCACTGAGTGAGAGTGAGTCGAGCGGGGTGGGAGCTCAAACCTACCTTGAAGGTAGGGGAGACTATCTCGGAGGCCAAGATAGCCTTCCCCTTTGGGGGACCAAGAGGTGTCACCCTCATGGGAGCAGGATGAACAAGCGATGGAGCACAAAAAAACAGCGACCTGGGCTACCACTAGACTGATCTAAAACTCGCTCTCATTGTGGGGAACCTCGCCTTCCCACTTAAGTGGAGGGAACTTAAAGTTAGAAGGCATGTAAAAGCGAATGAGTGGGGTCTATCTCGCCACCTCCTCCCTACTAACTATCGTAAGGACTGTTCCCTCATAAGTAACTCACACAGCCTCGAATCCATGACCAAACTGAATCAAATGCACATCGAGTGAGGTGAGCTTGGCCTGATCTAGGGCCAAGTTAACACCGGATGGGAAGGAGAACACAAACTCAAAAGGAGCCATGTATCTTGACCGAATAAAGCTTGAAACTACATATTTGTTGAAAACATAACTGAATCAATACCTCGCCTTGGTATTCACCTTCAAAAATAATTTTCATTCTTGATTTAAAAATTTGAACCCACACTCAACAAATTTAATTATGTTAAGTGGGGCTCATTGGAGAGATTTTGATATTTGAGGAGAGTCTTGCCATGTGATTTTGATTTAGAACCCATACCAAACCAATTTAAGTAGGTTGGGCAAGGTTTAGATATTTGGAGAGACCTTTGAAGATATTTGTGTTGTTATCTTGTTTGAAAATTTTAATTTTGAAAAATTTTACTTATCAAATTTAGGTATGCCAAGGAACGGTTGTGATTGTATGTTCAAAAATTTTGTGAAAAATCTTTGCTTGTGGTGATTGATTATGTGTGTGATATATGCTGATTTGATTTGAAAGTGGGGCTTCTTACTTAATAAATTTGGTATGTTAAGTAGGAACCAAATGTGATTGATATGTATTTGTTTGATTTGAAAATAAGGCTCTCTACTTAACAAATTTGGTATGTTAAGTAAGAACCAAATGTAATTTGATTTGTGTTTGAAAATGGGACTCTCTCTTAAAAAATTTGGTATATTAAGTGAAAGTCAAATGTGATATGATCTTGCTTCTTGAAAGTGAGTCTCTCACTTAACAAATTTGTTATGTTAAGTGGGATCCAAATGTGATATGATTTATGTTTTGAAAATGAGACTCTCACTTAACAAATTTGGTATGTTAAGTCAAATGTGGTATGATTTTTGAAAATGGGATTCTTACTTAACAAATTTGATATGTTAAGTAGCAATCAAATGATATATGATTTCTTGAAAGTGACTCTCACTTAACAAATTTGGTATGCTAAGTGGGAGTCAAATGTGATATGATTTTTTGAAAATGGGATTCTTACTTAACAAATTTGGTATGTTAAGTAGGAATCAGATGTGATATGATTTTTTTTAAAAGGGAAATCTATTTAACAAATTTAGGTATATTAAATAGAGTTCAATGATATGTCTTGCTTTCATGTGTGATTTCTTTCTTTTGAAAAAAGAAAAACTTCAACTCTAGCATATGTGAAGTATGTTAAGTGAAGTTTCAATTTTATGCTATGAATTTATTTGAAACTAGATTCTTCATTCAAAAAATTTGAGCATGTTGAATGGAGATAGTCATTTTCAAAAGTGTGCTTTTGAAAAAGAGGAAAATTCCAACTTTAGTTTATGTTAAATATGTTAAGTGGAGTTTCAATTTTATGCTATGATTTTATTTGAAAATAGAATTTTCATTCAACAAATTTTAGCATGTTGAATGGAGATAGCAATTTTCAAAAAGATGCTTTTGAAAAAGAAGGAAACTCCAACCTTAGCATACGTTAAATATGTTAAGTGGAGTTTTAATTTTTATGCTATGATTTTATTTGAAAATAGAATCTTCATTCAACAAATTTGAGCATGTTGAATGGAGATAGCTATTTTCAAAAATATGCTTTTAAAAAAATAATTTTGATCTTGATTTTGCAAAGAACCTCCATGTAACAATCATGGGGACTATTAGATGAGGTTTGGTTATATGAGTTTTGTGCTTTTTGAAAATTTTGTGCAAAATTATTTGTTATGTGAATTTTGAAAAAGCTGCTTTTGGAAAGGGGTATTATGCAAAAGAGTTTATTTTCTTAATCATTAAGATGAACCTTGCCTCACCAAGCTAGTGGTAAAGAGGTTTTAGATTTCTATCATCTCCTTTCATGAGTTAATTTTATTTATTTATTTATTTACCTATTGGGGAAAACCAATAGGGGTTTTAAAACCTACAAGGAGTGAGGTCCTAAAACCTAGAGGATGTTGGCTAGCTTTGCTTAAGAATGAAATAAGCTAAGTGCCAATGGATGTGAAGATAGTCTTGAACTTATATGAAATACAAGTCTACTATTAATGCTTGGAGACAACAATTATTTACTAGAGATGGAGAGAGGAACCATCCCGGTGGATTTGCAGAAAAAATATGGTGTTTATTTTGGTTCATATGTATATATATTGGACACCATGAGAGGTGTACTTATTGAGGTGATCGATGACATCAAGGAATAGTGCACTATCTCAAGATAGAAATTACTACCCTATGATTGGACTAATCACCTAAGGACTCTAAGGCATGATGGGTCTTGAATGTAGATTTTTTCCCTACTTTACATGGATGAATAAAGTAGGTTTATTTAAATCAGTTTCTAAAGTTCCTATGGGGCAAGCTAGTTAATTACAAGGAAGGTGAGTTCCTTAGAATACTCTATCGATTAAAGTAGGCATTATTATCTCCAAAGATTTTAAAGATAGGACTATCAATAAATTGGGTATGTTTGGAAAATCAAGTGGGATAGATCAAAAGGAGACTTATTATTGAAGCCAAAAGAGATGAGAATGCTCATGATACTAGAAACCTAGTGAGCATTAAACTATCTATGGTTGGGCTTTATATATTTGAAATTGAGAGAATTATATATTTGAGTTAAAATTTATGAAAAAATTAGGACTTATGATTCCACAAAGATTGTGAAAATGCCTAGGAGGTGAGGATTTATGCTTGTAGCTTGAGGGAAAACAGTAGCCTTAGATCCTAAATCTAGGGAGCTTTAGCGAGGGCCAAAGCAAGACCTAAATCTAAGTGAAGATGGGTATATTGTTTACCTCCATAAGAGTGGGTAAACCACCAAGCTGCTGGACTTATAACTGCTTGGAGTGGCAGCCAACTAACTCCTCCTGTGTTTTAAAACCATGTATTCAAGTCATATATTTTGTAAGATGGTTAGGCTGTTATTATTTAGAAGGAAACTAAAGTCCTTAAAATCACTCCATAAGAGACTAGTGCATAAGTGGTATGAATAATGACTAGTCTAAGGCAAATTTTATTTGATTTTGGACTATTCATTTTGACAAAGGTTATGAGATTTTATATGCCTAAATGCATGATGAAATAGTGTTGTTGGCTAAATCAGAGAGCAAGAGGTATTTTCCACCACAAGGGAGACCCTTAAAGGTCAAGTCTTCCTTTAGAGTGCAAGGATGGAAACCATCTCTTAGAAAGAGTGAAATAATATGATATGCATGATATTAAGCATACAACATTCAGCTAAGGGGTTGCTAAATCTTTTAATTATATTGATTTAATACCTAGGATTTAAATGAAGTTATGAGTTATTTAGAAAATTAGATTATGAGTTGTGATTGGGGTAAAAGTTTATTTTTTCCCTAAGACCACACATTAAATCATAATACATGAAGAAATTAAAAAAATAAATGAAATTTTTATTGCACAATGTAAATAAATCATCAAATAATTTATAAATCTAATGTGAAAGAATAATAGGGGTCGTGTACATTCAAAAAGAAAAATGGGTAGTTCTTTACCCTTACCACGATATGAAAGAATAATTACAATTATAAATGATAAGTGTCATGGGGGGTCTTCATGTCTTTACTCCATTTCTTTATTTGGATTTGCTTGATCCAAGGGCATCATGGGGACTCAGACAAAGCCTTCTAGCCTCTGCTCATCCTAATCCCCCTTAACATTTAGCCAAATTTATAATGCACAATTACATCAAAAATAGGAAAATAAAATATAACTACACCTACAAAACAAGTGTTAGCTATACACACTATACAACCCAAGAAGTTATATGTATAATTTAGACTTAGCACCCTGTACATGGGTAACCAAATCCACCTGTCCTAATTTAGATTATGCTTAGGGGTTAAGTAACCTATAAAAGATAGCATTTATATTTATTTTAAGTTTCCCTTAAGCATAATCTTCTGCATAAAACATGATTAGGCTAATCACTAACATCTACACCTACATACATGTCTAATACAATAATACATCACAAAATAAAGCATACATCAAACCATACACTGCCCTAACATAAAGCTAGAAGTGGTGACTTAATCTAATATGTGTGTATTAAGGCTTATGTGGTAGGTTTTGGAGTTAAGATTTTCTAAGCATGAAGAAATTTAATAATGAAGGGTTGATTTCAATTTAAATGGTTTAATTGATTTGTAAGTTTTACTTAGTGTTTTCTTTTGTTTCATTTGACCTACACAAAATAACTAAGTGTTATAAAGAGAAAAAAAGAGAGAGGATCACTCTCTTTTATCCCTACCTTAAGTCACATCTAAAGCAAATTAATTAATCAATTCTTTTTAGTGAATGGCTTATTACATATTTTAATTAATCCTAGATTTAGGTCTATTTTAAATAATCTCATTCAATAAGAAATACATCTTAAGATTAATTGGAATTAATTATTATCACATAACACATATTTATTCATTTCTTTCCATCATATATATGACATGCATATGATTAAGTTCTAAACATACCTATACATGCAATTTGTATCTTAACACACTTAAATGATGAATGTAAGAAAATGTACTTGGAATTGATGTTTCATTTGGTTGAATCATTTTGTCATATTAATTTAAAGCTCTATCTAAATTCTTATACAAAAGCATAAGAAAAGAACTCTAAATCATATGAATCAACCCAACCACTTGAACAAAAATATGAATGCTTATCTTTTTAATAGAAAATTGGGGTTTTCATTCATTAGCTAAATACACATTCAAATGTATAAAAATTTTAAGCAAGTACAACGCCATTATTATGCACCAGGGGAGAGAGGTAGGAACCTCCTTAGGGCTACTTAAAGCCGTGCATCTCCAAAATATCTATACTAATATACCCACTCCTCTTAAATACATATGGATGTATAAACAACTATAAGAATGAAAATCATGCAAAAGTAGAATTTGGTTTATTTGATTTATTTATGTAAATGAATCAAAGCTCTATCCCTATTCTAATGACAAAAGGCATAAGAATGAAATCAAAGTCATATTGTTGTTTCCAGGGAGTGAGGTAGGAACCTCCTTAGGGCTACTTAAAGCTGTGCATTCCTGGGATGTCTAGACTAATATACCCATTAACATTCAAACTTATGAAAATCAACATATGAATGTAAGAAAGAGACTTCACTTCATACACTAAGCTTATATCCACATGCATCTTCTATGTATGTGTAACTAAAGTCACAATATACATATTATTCTTCATTAATAAGGTTTTGATAATACATTTGAGATTTAATAGTGATAATAGCCACAAATATTTCTAATTAAGTCAACACATGCAAATTGACATATAGGAAATCATTTTCATTTGATTAATTTGAAAGAAATGAATGCATGAATACAAGTGGCATACAACATTTTAACATGATTAGAAAGAAATAAAGAAACACAATAATGTAATCTCATTCAATCCAACTAAGTCCTAAGGGAAATCATATCAAACAAACTCATTTAAAATAAACCAAAGTTTCTTAAAGCCATTTTTGATCTTTATGTTTGATTTGATTTAAGAAATGTGAAAAAGGTTTGCTAATGTTAATCCCATTCCTCATGTGTGAGTTAATTTAATTTAATTGAAAGTCATTAAATTAATTTTATGGCTTAATTAGGTTGAGGTATGGATTAAATCAATTAATTAAACCCTTACCTACATAACCTTAAGCTAAGTAACTAAATAATGATGAGCCAACATGAGATGCAACCACATGAAAAGTAAATTAGCAATGCACCTAAGAAATGAAAGGGGTCTAATGTAATTTGCACATAATTAATAGTTAATTAAGCTTAAGAGACTCACTTAATTATTTTTATGATTTTCTCACACATGTGAGTTAACCATAATTTCATTAGCTCTCTCTTTAGGTTATTGAACACCCAAAGAGCTACCCAAGAGTTCATTAAGAAAGGTAGGTTTAATCAAGTTAATTAAGTTCATGAATTATCTAATTAAATTTTAATTATCATTAATCAACAATATAAAATGGATTTAGGGGAAGACATAAAGAAAGAAGCCTAAGACTCAATCCCTAAATCTTTTAAATTAGTTAATAAAAGTTCAAATATAATTTGGGTTTTGATTGATTTGATTAATTAATTAATTAATGAGTCTTAATTAATTAATTTTAAAGAGGGAATGAAGAAGACTTAAGGAAAAGATTGGAAGAGGGGTCCCAACCATTTCCTAAGTTTCTCCACTATTAATAGAGGCTAATGAACTCAATTGATGGATCAATTCACTATTCATTTGATTAATTATCACTAATTAAGCTAAGAGAGTAATTAAGGCTTAATCAATCAATTTCCCTAATTAACTATCAATTCCAAGAAAAATAAGGAAGGTAGAAGTCATCGCCCTAAACATCTCTGGAAAGTTTGAAATGAATTGGATAATTAATTAGAGAGTAAATAGGCTAATTAAATTTTTAATTAAACCTTAATTAAGCATAAATTATTATGCAAAATTAATTAATAATAATTTTCTTTGATTTTCCTCTGAAATACCTTTAAAATGAGCTCTTATTTATATTTTTTGGATTTTTCTAGTATTAGTTATAATTTTAGAAAATTTTAGCCTTAAAAATTAATTAAAATAGCCATAAGTAACCCTTAATCCCATGTAGCCATGTGGCTGACGTCACGTGCTTTTAAGTGTGCGATGGGATAGATTTAAGTTATCAAATCGGATTTCGGACAGATGTGCTTTCCCGTGAACCATCCGATCTAAGATCGGACCATGATCGATTAAGGAGAGAAAGAGAGATCTAATGTGATCGGTCCCTCCATTCGATCGCGGAATAACCAGTGATCTTGTCATGAATGGTGAAGCGATACCATCCGTCTTTCTCCATTTGATCTGAGCTCATTAGAGCTCAGATTGGGATAAAACTGATCCCACACCATCAGGAGAAGAAGGCAAGCACTTCTAATGGTAAAAAATGCATAACATATAAATTTCCTTTGGAAAGGACCAACAAGTTTTTCCTAAATTGACGATTTTGAGGAATTACCTCACTAGAGCTAATGTCTGGTGGTGGGATCGACTGAGGTAGCTTGGTTCAGTAGAAATAAGCCCTATTGAGAAGCTTGGACCTTAATTTAAAGTGAGCCATGGCACTAATCTATGCGTGCAAACTTGGACCTGGGAAAGCTTGGGAAATGACTTGGTATTTCTCAGAGGTGTAGTGATGGTGTGTGCAAGGTTTATTGATATTTAGTTGAGTGGAGAGGAAATGGAACTTTGGATTGGCCTCCCCTATTTTGGCTGTGCATGGGAGAAGAAAATCTGAGCTCAGGAGGCTTTGGAATGCTCTAGGAAACTCTCTGGGATTTCAAAATCACTCAAGGGACTCAGAGAATGTGACTCGTGAAAATTGTAGCTTGAATTGAGGAAGTATCCCCTGAAATCGAGTGTGATGGATGGATGGGATCCATCCTTGAATTTCTATTGATTCACCACCATCGAGGAATCAGAGGGGTCACCGTCAGCTCCATGTGGCTTGCCAGGAGTGGAGGAAGCTATAGCAAGGAGCTCAAGGCAAGATATGGGAGGATTGAGTTTGGTTGGTCCTTTGGGTGCTCGAGTATGAATGGAGGTGACTTGCTTCACCTCCTTTTCATCCATGGTCAATCCTAGTGGTTATAGGGTGTTCTAGGGAAGCTAGGCATACCCCATTTGGCAATGGGATGGCTACCATGGTGATGAGAGAGTGGACCTTGCCTCTTATGGAAAGAATCTAATACAAATGAGCTTGTCCAATGGTTAATTCCCTTGGGTTGGGTCCCACTTGGATTTAGGCTAGTTTGGGTTGGGTTTGGTCAGCTCCTAGGGTTCCATGGGTTGGTTTGTGATGGTTTGGCTTCATTTGGTCAAATGGGTTCATTTTGGTTCATGTTAGGTTGGGTTGACTAATTGGTCAAATTGGGTCAAACAAAGGCTTGGGTTAGGTTTAAATGATGATTTGAAGAGTTTTGTTCAAGTGGTTTTTATTAATTTGGCTTAGGTTTGATTTTAGCTCCTTTGGATTCAAATAGGTCAAATGGGTTAAGTTGACCAATTTGACCAAATTAGGTTGGGTTTGGTTCATATTCAATTGGTTGATTGTAGGCTTTAGTTTGATTTAATTTTATTTAATTTGGATTTTGGCTATTTTGACCCTTTAGGTCAATTTGGGCTAGGTTGGGTCAAGTTGACCAATTGGTCAAATTGAGCTCAATCATGGCTTTGGTCAAGTTCAATAATGATTTGGAATGAACTTGAGCCATTGGTTGCAATCAATTTGGGTTAAGTCATGATTTGACCTATTTTGGCTATATAGGAAAATTTGGGTCAACTTAGGTCAAATGGTCCATTGGACTTGGTTTGGCTCAATTGAGAGTTTGGCCATGTTCAATCATTGATTATGAATTTGTTTAAATCAATGGTTTCAATCAATTTGGTACATAGTAGGTTTTGGCTAGTTTAGGTTTCATTTGGGCTAAGGGTTGACTTGGTTTGACCCAATTCAAGGTAGTTGATCACCCTATGATGATTGTTGATCATGATATGGGGTTTGGATAGGCTTAGTTCAATCCAATTTGGGTTGGATTAGAACTTGGCTCAAAAAGGGTCTTTAGGTCACTTTGGGTCAAGTGGACCTAAATGGGTTAATTGGTTTGGTTTTGGCTTGATTCAAATTTAGTTGAACTCACATATGAGCCTAGGATTGAAATATAAGTCTAATTGCAATTGGTTTGGAGTCAAATGGATTTTAGTTCATATAGCAATTTCAAGTCAAAAGGGTCAACATGGGCTTAACTTGAGTTGACTTGGATTTGATTTGATAATTGTAGTTTATGTTTATATTTGGGTTAGTGATTGAAGTAAAGTTTGATCCATGAAGAAAACTATGGGTTTCAAATTGATTTGGGCATCATTTAGCCAAGTTCAAGAAATTGGCTAAAAAGGCTAAAATTGAGAATTTGATTTGACTTGGGTTTGGTTTTGGCTACTTAGATTTATAATTCATTTATATTTATGAATATAAATGAAGATATAAATGATTCATGAGAAAATCACTTGAGTTTGGAGTGATTTGGAAGCAAATTTGACCAAGCTTAAGGATGTAGGTCAAAAGGGCCTAAGTATTGATTTAGTTTGATTTATTTTTGGTCATTGGAGTCTGGGTTTTATTTATATTTGTGAGTATAAATGAAGGAATGATTGATTTATAAAGAAATCAATTGAGTTTAGGTTGATTTGGGTTGAGATTTGATTAAACTTATGGAGGTAAGTCCATATGACTTAAGAAAGGTCTTGATTTTGTTTGATTTAGTTTGATTTGATTTGAATGGTTTGAATTTTGATTTCATTTATATTTATGAATATAAGTGAAGGACTGATTGATTTATAAAGAAATCAACCAAGTTTGATTTGGTTTAAATGGAGTTTTGGCTAAGCATATGAAGGTGGTTCATATGGCTTAAAAAGAGATTTTGAAATTTGAATTTAATTTTGGGTTTCAATCATTTGATTTGGAATTTAGGTTGAGATTTGATTTGAGATTGAGTGGATATTTGAGAAAAATCAATTGCGTTGAGGTTAATTTTAATTTGGTTAAGGCTGAGTCCATAAGATAAAATCAAAGGACTTATGAAGGGTTTTAGAATTTGAATTTGGTCATGGGATTCAATCATTTGATTGGAATTGATTTAGAATTTAATTTGAAAGTTTGGTTTGAAGAAGGAAGCAAGGATTGGGTTTAAGACTATAGGGTTGACAAGTCTTTCTAAATTCCTAAGGCATAACCTATTCCTATGGCTAACTCTTTTAAGTCTCTATGCTTAGGTTAAGTGTTCACCTAATCACTAGAAGTATCTTAAGACTAAGGAGCTCTTAGTGTCTATAAGAGTCCTAGATCTATGATAAAAAAAATTAAGAACTCACTCCAAAAGTGAGGTCAACTTTGGGTAGACAACTACTATGGATGAACTCAAAAAAATCAACTTAGAAACTGAGGATGATCCCTGTCCAACTTTCGTCACTGCCCTTCTACCTAATGAGAAAGTTGAAGAACTAAAAGTGCTACTTTGTGAATTCAGGGATTGCTTTGCCTGTGCATATGTTGAAATGTGAGATTATCCCCTGACATGACAATTCATAAATTAGCAATCAAGTCAGAGGCAACACCTGTTATATAAGCTACAAGGTGAATGAGACTAGAAATTGAAGAATAGGTGATCAATGAAAATAAAAATCTAATTGAAGCAGGATTCATACGTGAAGAAATGTATCCTGATTGTAGCCAATATAGTGTCCATGAAGAAGAAAAATGGTCTGATTTGTATTTGTATCGACTCTCAGAATCTTAATAAAGCTTGCCCAAAAGAAAACTTCCACTTCTTATATCAGAATTATTGGTTGATAACACATCCAACTATGACATGTTTTCTTTATGGATGGATCGTCAAGCTATAATCAAAATAAAATGGCACCTAAAGATGAAAGACATACATTCTTCATAACACCTATTGGCATCTATTGTTACACAATCATACTTTTTGGCTTAAAAAATTTGGAGCTATATACCAAAGGGCTATGACACGTATTTTTGATGAGCTGATTCACCAAAAAGTGGAGTGTAATGTTGATGATTTGGTGGTTAAGAGCTTAAGTTGTGAAATTCACTTTGAAGACTGTGTTGTTTATTTTAGATTCTATGTGTATGAGTTGGGGACAATGCAGAAGGGTGTACTTATTGAGGTGATTAGGTACGACATTGAGAAAAAGTGTACTATCTCGAAAGATAGAACTCACTAACCTATAATGGACCTAATCACTTAATAAGGACTCCTAAGGCATGATGGGTCTTCAAATATATTAGAGATTTTTTCCCTACTTTATATGGATGAATAAAGTAGAGTTTATTTAGAGCGGGTTCTAAAGTTCCCTATGGGGATAAGCCACCATAATTAATTACATCTTAAGGAAAGTGAATCCCTTAAGAATACTCTCAATTAAAGTAGGCAATTGTTGTCTCCAAAGAATTCAAAGATAGGACTATCAATAAATTTATTGTTGTTGACCTTATTTTTAGGATGAGCTCTCAGCTCCTCCATCTTAGTCATAGGACTTCTCTTAGACTTTAAGAGTTCCTTAGTCTTAAGACACTTCTAGTGATTAGGTACTCAACCTAGCCCTAGAGACTTAGAAGAGTTAGCCATAGGACTAGGTCATGCATTAGAGGTGTTAGGAAAATTTGCCTAACCTATAGCTTGAGCCAAATTTCTGACTTCCTCCCTTCAAGTCAAACTCCAAATCAAACTAACTCTGAACTCCCAAATCAAATCAACATAAAAAAAAACTTAAACCAATTCCAACTTAATTGATTTCTTAAACTCAAATCAATTCCAAATGATTGAAGCTTACGATTGAAATTCCAAGTTCAAAAATATTTCCTAAGTCCTTTGATTCTATCTTTTGGACTTAGCCTAAATTAAATCCAATTCAATTCAAATTCAATAAATTTTCTCATGACCTATTTATATTCTCATTTATATTCACATATATAAATGAAATATAAATTTAAATCAATCAAACCAAATTAAAAATTCAAATCCAAATAAAAAATCTTCCCTAAGTCACTTTGATTCTATCTTATGGACTTAGCCTAAATCAAATCCAAATCAAAAAAATCTTCCTTATGCCACTTTGATTCTATCTTATGGACTAAGCCTAAATCAAATCTAAATCAATTCAAATTCAAGGAATTTTCTCATAAATCATTTATATTCTAATTTATATTCATAACTACAAATAAAATATAAATTCAAAAATTCAAAAATAAATTCAAAACTCAAACTCAAATTCAACCAAAATCCAACCCAAGCCTTTCAAGTCAAAATCTTGAACTTAGCCAAACCAATTTCAAATCAAGCCAAACCCTTGATTTTTCTTCATGATTCAATCAACCCTTCAATCATGAATCCAAATATAAATTCAAACTTCAATCATCAATCCAAAAATAAATTCAAAACTCAAACTTAAATTCAATCAAAATTCAACCAAAGCCTTTCAAGTCAAATTCTTGAACTTAGCCAAATCAATTTCAAATCAAGCCAAACCCTTGATTTTTCTTCATGATTCAATCAACCCTTCAATCATGAATCCAAATATAAAAACAAACTCCAATCATCAAACCAAAACTAAATTCAAAAATCAAACCTATGTCAAACTCATGTTCACCCTTTGAACTTGAAATTGTCAAATGAATCAAAACCCATTTGACATCAAATCACTTGCAAATGAATTTATATTTCAATCATAAGTCCATATCTGAGTTCAATCAAACTCAAATCAAGCTTGACAAAGCCATTTGACATACTTTGGCTCACTTGACTCAAAGTGACCTAAAGTACTCTTATGAGCCAAATTCTAATCCTAACCAAATTGGATTGAACTAAGCCCACCTAAGCCTCACATTATGAGCAACAATCATCATGAGATGATTAATCACTCAAATTGGGTCAAACAAAGTCAATCCTAAGGGTTGAACAAAATAAAACCTAAAGTAGCCAAAATCCACCATAGGCCAAATTGATTGAAACAATTGATCAAAACTCATTCATGATCAATGTCTGAACTTGACCAAGTCATCATTTGAGCCTAACTTAGCCCAATTGGCTACTCGCCCAAGTTGGCCCAACTTGACCTAAAAAGTCAAAATGTGTCAAAACTTGATCTAAGCTAAATTGATTGAAACCAATGTGTCAAGTTCATTCCAAATCACTTGCTGAACTTGACTAAAGCCTCAATTGGCCAACTAGACCCAACCTAACCCAATTAACCATGAACCCAACTTGACCCAAAAGGTCAAATCTAGCCAAATCCAAATATAAACCAAATTGATTAGAAATAAAGATACCAATCCATTTCAAATGATCAACCAAACATAAACCAACCCATGACGTAACATAAATAGGTTAAATGGGTCAAATTGGTCAACTTGATCCAATTGACCTAAATGAAATAAAATGAATCGAATTCAAATATAAATCAAATTGAACCAAACCAATGATGCCAAAAACATTTCAAATGGTCATATGAACTTGACCCAACTCTTTGTTTGACCCAATTTGACCAATTGGTTAACTTGACCCAAGTTGTCCCATTTTGACATAAATGGGTCAACATGAGCCAAATCTTATCAAAACAACTCCAAATTCAATGAAACTTGGCCTAACCCATTTTTCAATCATACCAAACATATTCAAATTGAAATCAAGATCAAATGAACATTTTACCCCTAGACCATAGGGTAACCTAAAATCAAAACCACTTAGAATTGGTCAATTTCTATTCATTAACACTTGACATCCTCTTAGTGGACCAAATGGTCACTAATAGACATGGTGGACATGACCCAATGGGTTTGGGTCATCCCAACCCAACCTAAGGCTAAAACCAACCAAGCATCTCCACTCTAATAGCTCTAATAAAACTTTGCATGAGGTGTGATCTGGACTTAAGAGCTTGCAGCCATTCGATTCACCTAGGGGGAGATATAATCCCCCTAATTTCACTTGAATTGCATGGTCTCCTATTTGATTGAAGCATAGGAACTCAGAGGAAGTGATTCCAAGCTCCTCCAAGGTTTCAAGTGAAATTCAATCTCATTCAACTCTCCACTAGAGCACAATTCCTCTTGCAAGCTTTTGAGAGGATCAAATCGAACTTGCCTAAAGCTTAATCCAAGTCCTCAAGCCACGGGAAGAGTGTTGTTGATTAAGGATGAGCCCAAATAAAGGAGAGCTTGGTACATAGGAAGATCCACTCAACCAAATCAACACAAATCTTCAACAGGGCTTCATCTCCACTAGGCAAAGCAACCTCAATGGATTTGAGCATCGGTGATAGCCTCCGATGAGGTATGCCCTCAACCCAAGCTTAAACTAGCCATGGTGTTGTCCTTTGTGAAAGAAATTTTTAATTCATGTAAAACTAGCTATTGGATCTTCATCCCCTTGCTTGATGATGGTGTGGGTTGAATTTGGGCTCAATTCGAGCTCAATCAAGCTTGAATCATGCCATGGAAGGTGGACGGTTCCCCTTTCTTGTAGGCGAGCTCAAGGACGGATCACGCCATCCATCTGTGCATTTTGGATGGACAGCCATGATCAAGATGCGTAGGATCCTTGATTTAATCCTATTAATATCGTGGGCTTGATCTCAGCTATTTGATCTTAGATCGGACGGGTGAGAAGAAAGTGCGTTAGCACCGTCGCTGATGCGACACCTTGATGTGACAACTTAAGTGGCCTCTCCCATCCCACCACGTAAAAAGTGCACGCCCCATCAACTTCCCTTTTAATTTAATTGGATAATTAATGAAAATAACATAACTAATTCTACAAAAATCATAAAAACACAAGGTAAAATGCATTGTAAAGATAATTTAGAGGAGAATATTCTAAAACTATTTCAAATGGGTTTTAAATAGCACTTTTTTCCTTAATTAGAGTTTTATTGAAAACTTAATAAGCCTAATTACTCCCTAATTATCTAGTTGATTAATTCTAAACTTGTATTTAGGGGGATGACTTCTGCCTCCCCTGATTTTCTTAGGATTTATTGGTGGGTTAATTAGGGAGATTAATTAATCAATCCTTAATTACCCTCTTTATGTAATTAAGGGTAATTAAGCATACAAATAGTGGATTAATCCTTTTATTAAGTTATTTAAGCCTTGCTTAAGTAGAGAAGAGGTTTATGGAATGGATTTGGGGAATTTTCCCTAAGCCATTCCATAAAATCCTTTCCTTTCTTAATCCATACTTAATTAAGGGCTAATCCCCTAATCACTTGCTTAATTACTTTGATAGAATTTTCAAAACATTCCAAAACTTAATCAATTCATCTTGGGTAGGTGCTTAGGTGTTCAATAACCTAAGTAGCTTGAGGAAATCAAAGTCTAACCCACATGTGTGGGAAGGGTTATGAAAGTACTTAAATTAAACCCTTTAGCTTAATTAATCACTAATTATGAGCCAATTGCATTAGGCCCTTTCTTTCATAAGTGTATTACTGATTTAAATTATTTATGTGGTTTTATGTCATATCATTGGCTCATAATTATTTGAATAAGTATGTTAAAGTGTTGTAGGTAAAGGGGTAATTAATACACTTAATTCACACCTTAACCTAACCAAAGCATAAAATTAGTCTAATCACCTAAAAATTAAACTAAAACACCATACACATGTGGGAATGGGTTAGGATAAGCTAACTAATCTCACATTTCTCAAATTGAAATCAAACTCAAATAAAATCCAAACTCCCTTTAAAATAAATTTGATTTACTTTAAATAATCTTATTCATAAGATTGTCTTTAGGAATTAATTAGGGTGGATGAACTTACATTAATTTTGTCACCTTATTTCTTTTCTAACATGCTAAATGTGTATGTCATATGAAATTCAAGCATTCATGCCTTTTGAAAATCAAATTAAAAAAAAATGAAATATTTCCTTTATGTCAAATTGCATGTTTTGGCTAAAATAAGAATATGAATGGCTATTATCACTATTAAATCTAAAATTATTTTCAAAACTTATAAATAAATTATAAAAATTGAAAGATATGCTACCTATGATTATTTATAAGCTCGTATGTGAGTAGAAATATAAAAATGTGCATAGTGTGGTTTTACTTCTCTTTTCTTTTAGTATAATTTTGAATAAGATTTAGCAAAGTGTATAGTTTATTTGAAAAGAACACAACACTTGCCTAAATCCTTTCTATTTATTTCTATGTTATTACTTAAGAAGGACATCCACACTCATACATATAAATTGCATAGCAAATCAAACAAATAAACACAAACTTTTGCATCTTTCTTTTCCATTCATTTCTTTTGTAAATGCATATGTATTTAAGGAAAGTGGTATATTAGTCTGGACAACCCCGAGATTGCGAGGCTTTAAGTAGCCCTAAGTAGGTCTTGTACCTTACACCCCTGGTAATAATGGCACCGTACTCACTTATGCCTTTCATACATACAAATGTGCATGTGAAAAATGGATAAAAGAATCACTCTTTTCTACTTAACAAAATCATGCATCATAAAGCATCCAAATTTTCTTAAGTAACACTACTTAGCATTCATCATTAAGGTGTGCTAAACATTCCCATTAGCATGTATAGATATGTCTAGGATTCATCCATATGCATGTTACACATGTTGGGAAAGAAATGAAGTGATGTGTGTTGTGATAGTATTTCATTTTACTTAATCTTAAAATGCCTTTCTCTTTGAATAGGTTTGTTTTGGGAAAATATAAACTTAGGATTAATTAAAACACATAATAAAACATTCACTAAACAAGAATCAAATATGAATCTACCTTAGACATTACTTAAGGTAGGGAGGAAAGAGAAGTTCCCTTCTCTTTTCCTCTCTTTACAACACTTAGTAATTAATCCTAGGTTCATTCAAACCTTATCAAAACACAAAATAAAATTGACCCAAATAAACTAAACAACTTAAATGAAACCACTCTCTTAGGTGAACATTTTCATACTTAGATAATATAAATCTTAAAGCCATAGCAAAGCATACCAAATAAACCTTAAATGTCACACACATTAGGCCATTTCACCATTTCTAGCATTAGGTTAGGGCAGTGCATCGTTTGATGTTTGCATTTATTTTGTGATGTTATGTTTTAGTCTAGATGTTAGGGTGTATGTGCGTAGACTAAATGGTAGGATGATTTAGTCTAATCATTATCTTCTGTGGGATTGGGGCATAATAAAAATATAAAATTGTTTTTGCTATGTAGGTGCTTATATCCCTAGGCATAATCCAAAATAGGTCAGGTGGACTTGGTTACCTATGTGTGGGGTGTTAAGTCCAATTTATACATATACATGCTTAGGATTGTATGGTTTGTCTAGCTAATCTCTATTTTGCAAGTTTTAATTAGATTTCTTTTTCCCATTTTCATGTACTTTTGCAATTAGGATTTTGGAATGATTGTTATGGGGGATTAGGATGAGCATTAGTTATAAGATTACATCTTATGCATCATGTGAAGCCTTTGGAGCAACCAGATTCCAACCATGCAAAAGAAGGAACCAAAAGAAGAAAGAAGAAAGAAGAACAGAGGAAAAGAAGAAAGAAGAAATGAAGAATGAAGACCCCCATAACATGAATTCCTTGCTTAATTGTAATTAATTCATTTATAATCCAGGTTGTATAAGAGTAGAGCTCAGCTACCCAATTTGTTTTTGGGTTTGTGTGGTGGAGCCTAACCATAAATGACATTTTATTCTTTTGTGCTAGTTTTATAAATTGATTGATGTTTGTTTAACTTGTGCATTAAGATGACATCTTTTGCTAGTTTCTTCCTTGCTTTGATGTATGGCCTGCATGAGGATTAGGCTCTTAGGAAAAAATAAATCTTCTACCAAATTAATCAACTCAAAATTAAAAATAATCAATTCATAACCTCACCTAAAGCTTAGGCTATAAATCAAGATAAAAGAATTAGCAACCCTTTAGTTGGATATTGTCTTACTTTTCTAACATCATGCATGAAAACATATTATTTCACTCTTGATTGGAGGGCTTCCACCTTTGCCAGAGAACTTGGCTTAACTTATGAGAGACATGGTGAAAATACACCTCCTTATCTTGCTAATTTTGGCCCATAATCTAATTTCTCATGCATTAGGCATAAAGAATCCTAAAGCCTGTGTCAAATTGATTGTACAAAATAAAAAAAATAAAATATGAAAAAATTTACATTAGATTTAAGTCATTATTCTTGCCCTTACATGATCTAGTCTCTTAGAGAATTTGTTTAAGGACTGTCTCTTTCTAAATAAATAACAACCTTGCTATCTTGCTTAAATATATGACTTGCCTACATGTTTTAAAAATCATAAGAGTTAGTTGGCGGCCACCCCTAGGCGGTTATAAGTCGAACAGTCGGGTGGCTTATCCTCTCTTGTAGAGGTAAACCAAATACCCATTTTTGCCTTAGATTTAGGTCATGCTTTTGGCCCTCACCAAAGCTCTCCAGATTTAGGATCAGAGGTTGCTACTTCCCTTTGTGAGCTATGAGCTTAAATTCTTACCTCTTAGGTGTTTCTATAACCTTGTATTATGAAATTGTAACCCATATAGTTCTAATAAATAATTTAACTCAAACAAATTAATTCAATTTTAAAAATATAAAACCCAACCATAGGGTAGTTTGGGATGCTTACTAGGCTTCCTAGTATATTAAGCATCCCCTACTTATTTTCATTTAGCTTCGATAAGAACTCCCTCCTCTTGATCAATCCTACTTGGCTTTCTAAAAATAAACCAATCGATTGATAGTCCTACATTTTCAAAATCTTTGGAGACAATGATCATTTACCTTAATCGAGAGTATTCCTAAGGAATCATGTTTCTTATAATGTAATTAACTATGGGGGCTTTCCCCTGTAGGGAACTTAGCAAACTCGGTTTAAAATAAACCCTACTTTACTTTTTTATGTAAAGTAGGGGGAGAATCTATGGTACATTCTGAAGACCCATAGTCCTTAGGAGTCCTTATTGAGGTTATTAATTCCATTGTAGGGTGGTGACTTCTATCTCTCGAGATAGTGCACATTTCCTCAATGCAGTACCCGATCACATTAATAAAAATATCTGCGGATCTATGTGGCATCCCAAAAGGCATATTTTATATATTTTTGTTTTCATTTATCCTTCTTTCCCGAAAGGGAAGGGGATAAATGAAGGCTGGAATATATAAACTTTTCACGCAGATTTTTCTAACTCCACTAGGGATGGTTCATCTCTCCATCTTTGGTAAATGATCATTGTATCCAAGTACCGATAGTGGGTTTATACTTTTGTGTGAATCCAATACTATCTTTCTTTCCATTGATAGTTAGCTTATTTCATCCTTAAGTTTAATTGGCCAACATCTATAAGTTTTAGGACCTCACCTCGTGTTGGTCTTAAAACCAATTGGAAAGAATAATTTTAAAAATAAAGAAAAATAAATCCTCTAAGAAAAGTTTCAATTTCCAAATGCACTTTTTTAAAATACACTTAATAAAATATTTGCACTACATCTAACAATTTCTTATAATTGTTACATGTAGAAACATTTCAAAAATAAAAATTCAACAATCATAAACTTTCAAAAAGCACAAAATTTGAAGATGGGCCTTTCCATTCAATACATCCGAATGTGTTGGGTGGATGTTACATTTTCAAGCAAAATCACAACTTCGAAATTCCACTCAACACATTCCACATATGTTAAGTTGGAATTTTGACCATTTCAAAAAGCACATATGAAACCTCTCCATTTAATATACCCACATTTATTGAATGGAGGTTTCATTTCCAATCAAAAGCAAAAATAAACTTTCAAAAAGCACATATGAAACCCCTCCATTCAATATACCCACATCTATTGAATGGAGTTTTCATTTTCAATCAAAATCAAAAAATAAAACTTTCAAAAAGCACATATGAACATTTCCATTCAATATACCCAAATTTATTTCATGAAGATTTCATTTCCAAATAAAATGACAATTATTTTGAAATTACACTTAACATATTCCATATACGATTATGTTGGAATTTCCTCTTTCAAGAAAAGAAATAATCACACATAAAAATACATCTTTGAAAAATGAAACATAATTGATTTCCATCTTACATACCCAAATTTGTTAAATGGAAATATTTTTTTTTCTAAATCAACAAAAACAAAATTTTTCAAAAACACATTGGAACTTCATTTTGGCATACCACATTTGCTAAAGTGAAGTCTCCATTTTTCAAAATAAAATTTGAAACATATTTTTGGAATTTCATTTAACATACTGAAATTTGCTAAGTAAAATCCCCATTTCAAAAAATTTTCAAAACACGTGGAACTTCATTTTGGCATACCACATTTGCTAAAGTGAAGTCTCCATTTTTCAAAACAAGATTTGAAACACAGTTTTGGAATTTCATTTATCATACTCAAATTTGTTAAGTGAAATCTCCATTTCAAGAAATTTTCAAAACACATTGGAACTTCGTTTTGGCATTCCACATTTGATAAAGTCAAGTCTCTATTTTTCAAAATAAAATTTTAAACACATTTTTGGAATTTCATTTAGCATACTCAAATTTGCTAAGTGAAATCCCCATTTCATAAAATTTACAAAACACATTGGAACTTCATTCTAGCATACCCCATTTGCTAAAGTGAAGTCTCCATTAAAAACAAAATTTGAAACACATTTTAGAATTTTTAATACCAAATTAAAAATCTACAAATAAAGAAACACATTGGAACTTCATTAGCATACCAAATTTGCTAAAGTGATATTTTCAAAAATCAAAATAAAATAAAAAAGAAATACTTTCATTTATAAAATCAAATCTAAAAGAAAACATTAATCTTTAAAATTAAAAAGAAATTAGATTTTCTTAGCATACCAAGAGTCCTATTTTCAAAATTCAAACACACTTGGATTCCTCATTTAGCATAGCCAAATTTGCTAAATAAGAATTCCATTTTTAAAATCACAAATGATTTATAAAATAAAGCAAACAAAGAAAAATAATGAATTATTTTCAAATACCTCACTTAGCATACCCAAATTCGCTAAGTGAGTAAATTCCAAAAATCACAAATCAAAAACAAAATCAATTGACCCTTTACTATAACATACCCAAATTTGTTAAATAAAGGGTCCTCAAAATCAAAATCAAAATTCAAATATGAACCTATGGAAGCATCTCATCAAAAATATTTGAACCCATTTTCAACATATCCAAATTTATTGAAAGTGGATTCTACATTCAAAAATTTCTCTTTCCAATCTAATCTCAAATTCTCTTCTAAATCATTTAGGCCCAACTTAACATTTTCAAGATGTTGAGCATGGGTTCAAAATCTAAATACAAATTAAAAAATCAATAAAGCAAGAAAATTTGATTCAAGTTTTTTTTTGACATTGCAGTTTGATTCAATGGTAGCACCGACACATGTGTTTACTTTTCCCCATGGGATGGATCTGGCCCAAGATTAGGCTAACCTCCCACGCTCTGACTATGCCCACCTCATCTACTTTGGTTGGGTTTTTGAGGGGGCTTGAATTACATGTGAGGGCACTCCCTCATGATTAGTAGCATAGTTGCGGGTGAGCCTTATTTGGGTTGACATACCGTCAGATTCTGAGATTCCCTCGATGAAGAGGAAGGCGTAGTTCACAAGCAGTAGTGTCGCACTATGCCTCATTGTTCCCCATGTGCCCCAATTGTGGCCAAGACCCACTCACTAGCACCCTCTAAGGGGAAGGCTCCCATGATCTTAGGGATTGTCTCCCCTGCTTTTGAGGTTGGGTCTAGCTCTTACTCTGCTCGCCCTACCAAGACCCAAAGAAGAAATAAGAATCGCATGATAAAGCCGTACCACACTCGCATTGCTAGGGAGATGGAGGCAGCCATACAGTCTGTTATTGAGGAGTTTCCCATGATGGTTTCCCCACTAGTTATAGTAAACTAGTTTCATCCTCTCTCTGGGTCTAATAGAGAGGATGTCAAGAGGATCTCTGCTTTGCCTCCACCAGCTGTGAATTTCCAGGCTCCTATTACTAAGAGGATGAGGTCGTACACCAGTCTGAGGATAGTTCTTCGCCAGGTTTGCAGAGCTTACGGATGATCAAAGTCTAGGGCTCAATTTGATTTGAGATCCATTATCCCCAGTAGTTTGGGGAAGCATATTAGGCAAGAGAGGGCTAGAGGCCCATACTGCTCATATCACCACCGAGAGGTGGAGACATTAACGGGCCTCGACTTATTGATTTCCATTGACTACCGTTGATCATACCGAACATTCTGCAGGGGACTACACATCATGGGAGAGCAACTCCTATCTCGAGAGAGTTGGTGGTGCCTCCACCACACCTTTAGCCCCCGTCCACCATCTTCGATCCATGTTCCAAAGATTCCGCCCACCAAAGGCCATGAAAACCATCCGGGAGAAGAGGACCCTTGGTGATCCGACCGAGGATCCAGTTCTATCTACACTACTTGCTGTGGTGAGGTTAAGCTCTCCTGCTTGACCTTCCACCCTAGTCACGATGAGGAAAGAATGGTGACCCCAAAGTATAGTAGTCATCCCATCACCACTGCCACCATAACATATGATGGAGATAACAGTTGCCGAGGGAGAAGGTGACAGCTCAATTGCACCTATGATGATAGATCCTCCTAGGAGTGTCACCCAATACAAATTCAGAGTTAGAGCATTTCTTCCAGGAGTATAACCCTCATAGGGTTAACTGGGGGGAGGTCTGCCTCACAATACATGATAGTGATCCACCACCGCTAGCCAAGTCATTTGTAGTTCGCATGGACGTTCTCTAGATGATATAGTAGCCCATTATCTCTTGGAGAAGAAAGAGATCCTAGGGCATGACTGGTTCGATGAGGAGAAGATCAACTTTGATCCTAATGAAGATGATTTATTGGGAGACTCAACAGGGGTTTGCATGGTAGACACCAGGGGATCCCTCCTTTGAGAGTAGCATACTATGAAAGGTGTTGAGGCCGAGCAGGAAGAAACAACCTACTCAACCCAACACCTCTTTCAATAGATAAAGCAGAAGGATGAAAAAATAGATAGGATGAAGAAGAGGCTTGAAGATCTGCTAGCAGCTATCTTAGCACATCAAAACCAAGCCTCAATAGTCCATCCTACTATAGTTGAGACCACTCAGCCAGAGTTGGTGCATGTCTTGGATCCAACCAATTCTTTACCTCCAGTAGAGAAAGGTAGCACCATCGCATGTATAGGAAGGTAGTGGATAGTACCTCCATATAAGAAATGGATATCAAGAGCATGGTTGAGCAGCAGGTGAGAGAAGCCCTAGCTCAAGCTTGAGGAGGATCATCAGTTTCGAAGGGTAGACTCTACCCGGAGGAATTTGATGCAATCCAATATCCTAAGGGTTTCATGCCTTATTCTTTCAAGAGCTTTGATGACAGTGGGAACCCGAAAGACATTACACATTTCAAGGCTTTGCAATATGGGCAGAATACTTTACTCTTCCATCTTCATCAAAGTAGCTTATTGATATGCTGAACTTCCCAATAGTTCAGTGAAGACTTTTGCCGAGTTAGAGCAACTCTTTATCAAGAGGTTTGATGGAGCTCAAAGGTCATCAAGGATCTCATGGCTCACAAAAACTGTGAGTCCCTCATTGATTACATTCTTAGATGGAATAATTTGAGTATGAAATATGAACCACAGCTGTCTGAACATCACACCATTGAGATTCTGCTTAAGAATATCCAAGGCTTGGTCGCTTTCATGCTTAAAGGTTTCACCATAAAAACTTTTGAGAAATTAATGAACAAGGCAGCTATCTTGCAAGGAGAAGCCAAGCAGTTGCCTTCTCCGGATCTACCAACAAAGTCGAAGCTGCAAAAAGTATATGAGAAGAAACCAGGGGCAGTAATAGCAATAAATAATGGGAAATAGCCGATCAGAGAGCAGTTTGAGAGACCCCGTGCTCCACAGTCATCACTTCCACCTCCTCTATCACCACTGAAGTAGCCCTACCGGCCATCACAATAGCCTCCACAGCCTGCACCGCCTCCTCCTCAGTCACATCATCAGCAGTAGTGGTTCACATACCTGCCTCTAGGTAGCTATGGTCCACCTACTCTTTTGGATAAACTTAACAAGCCTTATTCATTTAAGAGGGAGGTAATTAGGAAGATCTTTAAGAATCTCTTAAAGAAGCCTGATTTTTAGCTACGAACTTAAGAGACCGGAGGAAGTCGGTAAAATCTATGATCCTAACTTTTATCCCTATCACCGTATGCTAGGTCAGGTTTTGGAAGATTGCTTCACATTTAAGGATTGGCTTGAACATAGCTTCAAGATCGATGCTATAGTCATCTTGAAGGAATACCTTGTGGAACAACCATCCAATTCCATTAGGATAATTCCTGGGGATACTTGCGATCCTTCCAAAACCAAAGAAGGTTGGGATATCTCCTTATCCAAAACCTCTAAGAAAATTGTCTCAAAAATCAAGAAACTTTCCTTGCAGTGCGAGTCACCAACCTCCAACATCAAGGAAGGTTTGCAAGTTGCCGAGCCAACTCAAGGAAAGGGGAGCTCAAGTAGAATAGCGTATCTGCTAGCCAGACAACCACCAACCGAGTCCAGCCTCCACCAATCAGCCTACTACATCAACTACTACCTCTACTTCAGCTAGCTCTTTCTCTTCTAGTAGACATCTTATATCAAAGGATAAGGGAATCAAATCCCTCACCCCTCTTACTTTCTTGATTTCTACAATGTATCTCCTATCAAATCTAAGAAATTGAAGAATAAAGCTAGTTTGAATTATATTTATGTTACTTTTGATGGGTTTTCGAAATCTATTCCTAATGATAACTCTTCAAGTCTAAACAACAACTATAATAATTTTGATCTTCCTCTTTCTAATTCAGAGTTAGATTTTCCTACTCTGAATACTATGGGTTTGCCTCTTGAGATAGACTTGGAATCATTTGATTCTGAGGGTCCCATAGGAGAAGCTATAGGTGAGCCTAAGTGCAGGTAGAATCTTCCATTACCCTACCACAAGAGATCACCGAAGTCAACCTCCATAGTGGCAAGGTTCTACCTCCTAGGCGCACCTCAAGATAGAGGGAACAAGTCATTGGTTTAGATTGAGAAGCCCCTCCACGTGATGCTCCACCCTTGGATATGCTTGGAGGATCAAAGGTGGACTACAATGTCCTCTCTCACCTAAGAAAGCTTCCATCTAAGCTAAGCATATATGATGCCCTTGTCTTATCCAAAGAGATGAGGAATCATTAATCAAGGCTCTCTTGATCTTGAGATATACTTAGCTCGACCATTATTGGAGAGGCACATTATTCAGAAGCTAGGGATCACTTTCATAGATGAAGACCTTCGGGACATGGAGCACAACCGTCCTCTACATTACAAGGGACATGTGATCTGACTTGGAGTTCTCATCGATCCAAATGTGATGAACATTATGAGTCTAAAGACTTGCTATTTGAGGATTGACATCTCCACACTCGAGGAGATGGATGATGTTGAGAGGATTCAATGAACAAGGCGAGGATTTAGGTTCCATAGTGTTACCTTGGAGATAGTGACGGAAGACCAAGTTTTATATCATTGATTTGAATACTTCATTCATTGCTTTTCTTAGGCCTTTATACATCACAAGATGATTCTATCCTCCCTCCATCAATGCATCAAGTTTAGCAAGGACGGGATTGAGTACCATGTCAAATGAATTGAAAAGCTATTTTTAGTTAGAGAGATTGAGTTATATGAGGATGCGACCTAATATCTTCCTCAAAATACCCTTTCTCATGAACTTGGACAAAATTAAAATTCAAAAGAAAAAGAAAATGAAGAAAAAGAAAAGGCAAAAGAAAAAGAAAAGAAAAATAAAAATTCAAGTGAACAAGAAAGGGAAATTGAAGAAGAAATAGAGCTATATCACATTCCACCCAGTTCATTCCATCATATGGACATGTGGGTATGACTCACCTCCACCGAGGTAGGCAATGGGGAGCCCAGAGGTGGAAGACCCCGGTTGGCCATCACCAGGGTTATGTTCAGTTCATAGAGTACCCTACTATTCACATAGACTTGGAAATTTCGAGGATGAGTCTAATGTGATTAGTATACTGCCCAACCCCACTGGTTTCATTGAGGTGACACTCGACTGACGTAATGAAGATGGGCCTCAGAAAGCAAAGTATTTGAATCAAATGTATGTAAAACTATCGCAAGAGTTAGGGAACCTTAGCTCTAACCTCACTTTCATCTCAAAAGTTGAAGGTTTAGTAGTTAAGAAGCCCTAAGTCTTCCGGATATGAAGCCAAGAGATTCTTTTTTGGGATCATCCTCAAGTCAAGTTGATGTAGAACTTGAGGAGAATTCATATAAATAATTAGTGGAATTACATTTTGACTTGTATTCGCCTTGTGTTTTTAATCTTGCAAAGAAGGGGTTTGATTCCTTATTCATGGTCTAAGCAAAGGTTGGAGTACTTCAAAAAGCTATGAAACAACACAGGTAGGGCTACACAATCAAGATCAGGACTAGGATTCAGTATAGTGGGTCCATCGATGATGATGGCTACTGCTTAGTGGTTACTAACCATCTGGAGTTTGATAGGTTATTTTCACACCAAATAAACTCTTATGAGATGTGTGTTTACAAACCTCAGATGATCTCCAAATCAAAGATGCGCTGCCATAATTTAAAGAGGAGATCCATTCAATAATTCACAAGCTTAAAGAAATCAACCTCAGGATAAAAGAAAATCCACACCCGACATACATCAGGTGGTTGCTGAATGAAGAAGAAACCAATGACTTAGTTAGGCTATTGATTGAGTTTAAGGACTAGTTTGCATGGAGTGATGAAGAGATGCCTAGATTATCTCCTGACATAGCATTCCATAAACTAGCAATAGATCCTAGTGTTAACCTATCAAGCAAGCTCCTACACGCATACGATTAGAAATTGAACAACATGTCATTTTTGAAGTCAAGAAATTGATCGATGTTGGTTTCATTAGGGAAAATAATACTCTACCTGGTTCGCCAGTGTCATCCTAGTTAAGAAGAAGAATGACCAAATTTGTATATGCATCGATGTCAGGGACTTAAATAAAGCATATCCTAAGGATGAGTTTCCTCTTCCTATACTAGAATTAATTGTGGACATCGCCTCATCTCATGCAATTTTCTCATTTATGGATGGGTTATCTCACTACAACCAAATAAAGATGGAGGATGAAAGAAACACTACTTTTGAACCCAATCAATCTTATTATAGGGTCATGCCTTTCCTTAAAATGGTGCTACATACCAATCCATGACTCATCTTCAATGAACTCATCCATCATCGGTTGAGTGCTACGTTGATGATCTAGTAGTCAAGTAGAGAAAAAAGGAAGACCATCTCTTTGACTTGAGAGTAGTTTTGAATGGTTAAGATAATATAACCTTAAAATGAATCCCGGTGTGCATTCTGAAAATTTCGAAATTCTTGTTGTCAAACAAAATAGATCTAAAAGATCAAAGCTATCTTAAAAATGCCACCAAAGAGTTTAACTCAACTCGATCCAAGGATGGTTGGCATATCTAAGATGCTTTATTTCCAACCTATTAGGGAGATGCAAGCCATTCTCAGCACTTATCAAAAAGGATGCCAAGTTTAAGTGGGATGATAATTGTCGGCATGCATTCGAAGATATCAAGATTTGGTGAAGTCATCGTTCTAGCACCCCTATCTGCCACTCACTCACCGCTACATTAACAACTCGATGACTCTCTGTTGTTGGCCCAAGCCAGTGACAAATGGAAGGAGAGTGCTCTCTACTACCTCAATGTCATTTGATTCCTGTTGAACTAAACTATCCACCCATTGGGAAACATTGCCTAGCTTTGATCTTTACATCTCAGAAACTACGAAACTATATGCTTTCTTATAAGGTGAACTAGGTTTCCAGAACCAATCCGCTATAGTATCTCATGACATGGCCAATGTTATCCAAACGTTTGGCAGGATGGTCCATGATCCTCTCGTAGTTTGATATCACATTCGTACCCCTATGTGCGGTAAAAGGACAAGCACTAGTGAATTCTTTAGCAACACCCACTTCCTGTTGATTCTTCACTTAGTGACGATCTCCCTGATGAACAAATGATGAACTTAGGGGAGGTTGACAACTGCCAATGGGAGATGTATTTTGATGAACTTTTTTTATAAAGGGGAAGCACCACATCTACTCTTCTGTGAAAGGCAAGGGGAATAGTTCTCTTAACTCCATTATGATGAGATTCTCATACTATCTTTCCAACCGCACTAATGAAGAGTATGAGGCTTTGATTAAGTTAAATATCATAGTGGCATCATATCTTTGGGATTCTCTGGTCATCAACCGATCGTGTCCTACAAGGTTCTCAAACCTAAGCTTCGTCATTACCATGAGTATACCATGAAGCTGGTGGTCCAAATCCCTAAAGTCACCATCTACAAGGTTCCCACAGAGAACACGTAGATGCTTTGGCCAAACTTGCCAAAGAATTGGCATGTCAAGATGAGTCCATTCCGGTCCAAAATAGACAAGTCCTATCCCTTATTGATGTTGAACTCATCAAGAGACTTTCTCAAGGGGAGGTTGTCATCATGGACAAGGAGCTGGATTAGGTAGCTTCATAGACTATTTGAACACCGACAAACTACCTCAAGAAAAGTCACAAGCCCATCAGGTGAAACAGAGAGCTCTCTCCTATGCTCTCATTAATGGCATTTTGTACCGATGGTCCTTTGATCAAATGTGGTTACTTATTTAGATAAGCATGAAGCCCATAACATTATAACTGAGGTGCATTCAGGTCTATGTAGAGTGCATCAATTAGCTCTAAAGATGAAGATGAAAATTAAGAGACTACGATACTACCAGCCTTCGATGATTACAAACTACATGGATGTAGCTAGAGATTAATGCTGTCGTACACGGTGTGGTCCTACATCAACCACCAACATTCTACACACATTGGCTTCATGGCCATTTGAGTGTTGGACATTGTGGGTCCTCTCGATCCTCCTTCTTCCAAGGGTCATCATCTTAACTACCAATTACTTTTCCAAGTGGTGAGGCAATCCCACTGAGAGGTCACGCAGCATGTGCTAATTTTTAGAACCATATCGTATATAGGTTTGGGGTGCCTCGATGAATTATATCCGATAATGGTATTGCATTCAAAAGCACCAAGATCAATAGCTTTGCTAGAAGACATGGTATAGATTGGAGATACTCCACCATCTACTACCCGAGCAAATGGTATAGAAGCATTCAACAAAAACTCTCATCCAAATACTAAAGAAGACTCTTGATGACACAAGAAGTGGAATGTGTATTGGTTGAAGTTTGGCCTACCACACATACCAAACTCAACTCAATCTACCCCATTTTCCTTAGTGTATGGGTCCAAGCTGTTCTACCTTTAAGTTCAACTCCCATCACTAAGGATAGCATTGCAAGCAAGATCTCTGAGAAGAATGCAAAGTGGTTAGAAGAGCTCAAGGTTTGGGAGAGTCGCCTCGGCAACCTCGAGTTGTACAAGGCCAAAATGATTCAAGCTTACAACAATCTGGTCCACCTTAGGTCTTTCCAAGTAAGAGAAATTATGTTAGTCATAAGGAGACCATTTATTGCCCATCGAAAGATGGGAGGCAAGTTTGAACCCACTTGGGAAGGCCCCTATGTCATAGAGAAGACCTGCCAAGAAGGATCTTATTAGCTCATTGATTATAAAGGTGAACACCTGATGCTTCTAATTAATGTGCTCTATTTGAAAAATCATTACCCATAAAACATGTTTGAAAATAATTATCAACAAAAGGATAAAAATTTGATTCCATTTCATTAAAATCTTCTCTCCTTTTGAAGCATTGTTTGCTTATCTTGCGAATCTGCCATGACATGTTTAGAATAGGTGTAAGAGAACCCAAGAGGCATCCTATCACTCTTTCACAATACAAACACAATCAAACACATTTCTTGGCATTATTAGAATCGGTGTGACAGAACCCAAGAAGCATCATATTTTGACTAACAAGTAGGTGTAAGAGAACCCAAGCGATCCCTTAGTGGGAATTCTCCATCCATGACCATTTCATCAAAATCCCTCGCATGTTTTAGGGTAAGTGTGAGAGAACCCAATAGATGACCTATTCTCTTTAACACAAGCATAAAAATAAACACATATCTTTTGTCTCGGGCTATTTTGATGTGAGAGCAAGCCTCTTGTAGCACTCACTCATTAACTTCTCTAGGTCGGGTGTACATGCTACCTCGCTAGCCTATCACCCTAGTGGTCACTTATTTGGAAGATGTGAATCCCCACACTTTCTTCTTAACTTGATCATTGCAAACCAAAGAGTACCTTATTAGTATGGTAGATTTCACTGACCAGTCAGAAAGCTACCTCATGTTGATTTTATTTAAGAAGATGTGAGTCCCCAAGCTTTCTTCTTGAACTAATCATCATGATCTAACTAGGTCAAGTGTATTTGAGGTTTAGGATAAGTCCCCTAGAGGCTCCTTTCCTTTTGACTATATTTGAGTTGATATAAGTCCCCCAATGACATTCACTCAATAGTCACCCTAGGTCAGATAGCACCTGTCGAGCCAAAGATAGACTATCCCAGCAATCATTTCTGCTATAGGAGGATGTGAGACCCCGAGCTTTCTTCCTAGGCTGATTGTTGCAAACTGATGTGAGACCCCAATTTGTTTTATGCTTGCTTGGGAAAAGGGGGCACTTTGGGAGATTGAATTCCTAATCCTCAAGAGAATATTTTTGTTTATTTGTTTAATTTGTTTTATCGTGGACCCTATTAGTTTGAGATTGAATTCCTAATCCTCAAGGGAATATTTTTATTTATTTGTTTAATTTGTTTAATTGTTGCCGCAAATCAACTGGGCCCATCTCAAAATCCAAAACCTAAAAATCTAAAATAAATTCAAGCCATCTCCCTCAGTGGATCCAAACAACAAACTAAACAAATTCAACAAAACAAATCCAATCAACCTCCCCTAGTGGAGTCAATCAAATCAAAATAGTCAAAATAAATCAAATGAAATCAAACCTTTCATCTCCTTGTGGATGAATTGAACATGTTTCCCTAATGGAAGGTTCCCATACTCTATCCCTAGTGGATTCCTCCTTCCCTCTCTTATGTTCATGACATGAGTAAGTGCACCAAGCTCAATTCTTCACACCGGGTAGACTGTTCATAGTGCTTGTGATCTTTCAATGTTGTTGATCATTTAGGTCAACACCAATACGTGTGGTGTTCCTTATCAGTCACACCACACCTATTGGGTTCCCTTTGTTGACCTCTTTTTTAGGATGATCTCTCAACCCATCCATCTTAGACATAGAACTTCTCTTAAACTTTAAGAGTTTCTTGATCTTCAGACACTTATAGTGATTAGGTGAACACTCAACCTAACCCTAGAGACTTAGAAGAGTTAACCATAGGACTAGGTCATGTCTTAGGGGTGTTAGGAAAATTTAACTACCCTATAGCTTGAGCCAAATTCCTCACTTCCTCCCTTCAAGCAAACTCCAAATCAAACTAGCTCCAAACTCCCAATTCAAATCAACAAAAAAAAAACTTAAATCAATTCCAACTTAATTGATTTTCTCAAACTCAAATTAATTCCAAATGATTGAAGCTTATGATTGAAATTCCAAGTTCAAAAAATATTTCCTAAGTCCTTTGATTCTATCTTATGGACTTAGCCTAAATCAAATCCAAATCAATTCAAATTCAAGAAATTTTCTCATGACCCATTTATATTCTCATTTATATTCACATATATAAATGAAATATAAATTCAAATCAATTAAACCAAAATCAAAATTCAACTCCAAATCAAAAATCTTCCCTAAGTCACTTTGATTCTATCTTATGGACTTAGCCTAAATCAAATCCAAATCAAAAAAGTTTTCCTAAGTCACTTTGATTCTATCTTATGGACTTAGCCTAAATCAAATTTAAAGAATTTTGTCATAACCCATTTATATTCTCATTTATATTCATAAATATAAATTAAATATAAATTCAAAAATCCAAAAATAAATTCAAAACTCAAACTTAAATTCAACCAAAATCCAACCTAAGCCTTTCAACTCAAAATCTTGAACTTAGCCAAACCAATTTCAAATCAAGCCAAACCCTTAATTTTTCTTCATGAATCAATCAACCCTTCAATCTTGAATTCAAATGTAAATTCAAACTTTAATCATCAATCCAAAATAAATTCAAAACTCAAACTTAAATTCAATCAAAATTCAACCTAAGCCTTTCAAGTCAAATTCTTGAACTTAGTCAAATCAATTTCAAATCAAGCCAAACCCTTGATTTTTCTTCATGATTCAATCAATCCTTCATTCATGAATCCAAATATAAATACAAATTCCAATCATCAAACCCAAGTCAAACTCATGTTCACCCTTTGAACTTGAAATTATCAAATGAATAAAAACCAATATGACTTCAAATCACTTGCAAATGGATTTATATTTCAATCATAAGTTTATATGTTAGTTCAATCAAACTCAAATCGAGCCTTGACCAAGCCATTTGACTTACTTAGGCTCACTTGACCCAAAGTGACCTAAAGTATCCTTATGAGCCAAATTCTAATCCTAACCAAATTGGATTGAGCTTAGCCCACCTAAGCCTCACATTATGAGCAACAATCATCATGAGATGATCAATCACTTAAATTGGTTCAAACCAAGTCAAACCTAAGGGTTGACCAAGTCAACATTTGACCAAAATAAAACTTAAACTAGCCAAAATCCACTATAGACCAAATTGATTTAAACCATTGATCAAAACTCATTCATGATCAATGTTTGAACTTGACCAAGTCATCATTTGAGCGTAACCTGGTCCAATTGGCCACTTGACCCAAGTTGACCCAACTTGACCTACAAAGTCAAATTATGTCAAAACTTGATCTAAGCCAAATTGATTGAAACTAATGGGTCAAGTTCATTCCAAATCACTTGTTGAAATTAACCAAAGCCTCAATTGCCAACTAGACCCAACCTAGCCCAATTGACCATGAACCTAACTTGTCCTAAAAGGTCAATTGAGCCAAATCCAAATATAAATCAAATTCATTGGAAACAAAGATACCAATCCATTTCAAATGATCAACCAAACATAAACCAACCCACCTAACTTAAATAGGTCAAATTGGTCAACTTATCCCATTTGACCTAAATGAAATCAAATGAATCTAAATATAAATATAAAACCAAACCAAAGATGCCAAAACATTTCAAATGGGCATATGAACTTGACTCTTGGTTTGACCCAATTTGACCAATTGATCAACTTGACCCAAGTTGACCCATTTTGACCTAAATGGGTCAACATGAGCCAAATCATATCAAACCAACTCCAAATTCAAAGAAACTTGGCCTAATCCATTTTTCAATCATACCAAATATATTCAAATTGAAATCAAGGTCAAATGACCATTTTAACCCTAGGTCATACGATAACTTAAAATCAAAACCACTTGGAATTTGGTCAATTTCTTTTCATGGACACTTGGCTTCCTTTTAGTGGACCAAATGGTCACTAATTGGAATGGTGCACATGACCCAATGGGTTTGGGTCAAACCTAAGGCTAAAACTGACCACTCCCATGGACATGAGCACATGGGAATCCTTCCTCCACTCATTTCCAGCACATGGGAGCTCCACTACTCCACTCCACACTCAAAATTAAATGCCATGCCACTCCTAACAGCCTAACAAACCCAGTGCATGAGGTGTATTGGATCAAAATGGCATGAGAACTTGCAGCCATCTGATTCACCTATGGGGAGATATACTCCCCCTAATTTCAATTGAATTGCATGGTCTCCTATTTGATTGAAGCATAAGAACTCAGAGGAAGTGATTCCAAGATCCCCCAAGGTTTCTTAAGAATTTTTCATTTCCCCATTTTCAGATTTCTTCAAACTAAAAAAATTGGAGTTCAAGTGAAATTCAATCTCATTCAACTCTCCACTAGAGCTCAATTCCTCTTGCAAGCTTCTTGAGAGGATCAAATTGAACTTGCCTAAAGCTTAATCAAGTCCTCAAGCCACGGGAAGAGTGCTCTTGATCAAGGCCAAGCCCAATTGAAGGAGAGCTTGGTCCATAGGATGATCCACTCAACCAAATCACCTCAAATCTTTAACAGGGCTTCATCTCCACTAACTGAAGCTACCTCAATTGATTCGAGCACTAGTGATAGCCTCTAGTGAGGTATGCCCTCAACCTGAGCTTAAATTAGCCATGGTGTGGTCCTTTGTGAAAAAATTTTTCACTTCATGTAAAACTAGCCGTTGGATCTTCATCCCCTAGCTTGATGATGGTGTGGGTTGAATTTAGGCTCAATCCTAGCTCAATCAAGCTTGAATCATGCCATGGAAGGTGGACGGTTCCCCTTTCCCGCAGGCGAGCTCAAGGATGGATCATGGGCCGTCCATCCGCACATTTTGGATGGTCGACCATAATCAAGACACGTAGGATCCCTGATTTAATCCAATTAATACCTCAGGCTCAATCTCAGCTAAGATCGGACGGGTGAGGAGAAAGCGTGTTAGCGCCGCCACTGACGCAACACCCTGATGTGACAACTTAAGTGGCCTCTCCCATCACATCAAGTGGAAAGCTCGCGCCACATCAGCCTCTACGTGGTACCGACAGGATTAACCACATGGTGTCGATGGGATTAACCACTTAATTAAGCTTTTTAACTAATGGATAATTATGGAAACTTCAAAATAACATAACTAATTCTAGAAAAATCATAAAAAATGCAAGGTAAAATGCATTATAAAAATAATTGAGAGGAGAAAATTCTAAAATTAGTTCCAATGGGTCTTGAATAGTGCTTTTTCCTTAATTAGGATTTTATTAAAAACTTAATAACCCTAATTACTTCCAAATTATCCCACTAATTAATTCCAAACTTCTCATGTGCATTTAGGGGGGTGACTTCTACCTCCCCTAATTTTCTTGGGATTTATTGGTGGGTTAATTAGGGAGATCAATTAATTAATCCTTAATTACCCTCTTTATGTAATTAAGGGTAATTAAGCATATAAATAGTGGTTTAATCCCTTTACTATGTTAATTGAGCATTGCTTAAGTAGAGAAGAGGTTTATGGAATAGATTTGGGGAATTTTCACTAAGTCATTCCCTAAACCCCTTTCCTTTCTTAATCCAAATTTAATTAAGGGCTAATCCTTTAATCACTTGCTTAATTACTTCGATAAAATTTTCAAAACATTCCAGAACTTATCCAATTCATCTTGGGTAGGTGGGTAACCTAAGTAGCTTAAGAAAATCAAAGTCCAACCCACATGTGTGGGAAGGGTTATGAAAGTACTTAAATTAAAACCTTTAGCTTAATTAATCACTAATTATGAGCCAATTGCATTAGGCCCTTTGTTTCATAGGTGCATTTCTGATTTAAATTTCTTGTGTGATTTTTTGTCATATCATTGGCTCATAATTATTTGATTAAGTATGTTAAAGTGGTGTGTAAAATAATAATTAATACTTAACTAAAGCATAAAATTGGCCTATTCCCCTAAAAATTAAACTAAAACACCATACAAATGTGGGAATGGGTTAGGACCAGCAAACTCATCTCACATTTTTGAAATTAAAATCAAACTCAAACAAAATCTAAACTCTCTTTAAAATAAATTTGATTTACTTTAAATAATCTTATACGTAGGATTATCTTTAGGAATTAATTAGGGTGGATGAACTTACATTGCTTTCATCACTTTATTTCTTTTGTAACATGCTAAATGTTTATGTCATACAAAATTCATGCATTCATGCCTTTTGAAAATCAAATTTAAAAAAATAAAATGTTTCCTTTATGTCAAATTGCATGTTTTGGCTAAAGTAAGAATATGAATGGCTTTTATCACTATTAAATCTAAATTTATTTTCAAAACTTATAAATCAATTATCAAAATTGAAAGAAATGCTACTTATGATTATTTATAAGCTTGCATGTGAGTAGAAATATAAAGATGTGCATAGTGTGGTTTTCCTTCTCTTTTCTTTTAACATAGTTTTGAATAAGATTTGACAAAGTGTATAGTTTATTTGAAAAGAACACAACACTTGCTTAAATCCTTTCTTATTTATTCTTATGTTATTACTTAAGAAGGACATCTACACTTATACATATAAATTGCACAAACAAATCAAACGAATAAACACAAGCTTTTACATATTTCTTTTCCATTCATTTCTTTTGTACATGCATATGTATTTAAGGAAAGTGGTATATTAGTCTGGACAACCCCGGGGTTATGAGGATTTAAGTAGCCCTAAGTAGGTCTTGTACCTTACACCCCTGGTATTTATAATGGTATCATACTCACTTATGCCTTTCATACATATAAATGTGCATGTGAAAAATGGATAAAAGAATCACCCTTTTCTACTTAACAAAATCATGCATCATAAAGCATCCAAATTTTCTTAAGTAACACTACTTAGCATTCATCATTAAGGTGTGCTAAATATTCCTATTTGCATGTATAGATATTCTTATAATTCATCCATATGCATGTTACACATGTTGGGAAAGAAATGAAGTGATGTGTGTTATGTGATAGTATTTCACTTTACTTAATCTTAAAATGCCTTTCTCTTTGAATAGGTTTGTTCAGGAAAAATTTAAACTTAGGATTAATTAAAACACATAATAAAACATTCACTAAACAAGAATAAAATATGAATCTACCTTAAAAATTACTTAAGGTACGGAGGAAAGAGAAATTCCCTTCTCTTTTCCTGTCTTTACAACACTTAGTAATTAATCCTAGGTTCATTCAAACCAAATCAAAACACAAATTAAAATTAACCCAAATCAACTAAACAACTTAAATGAAACCACCCTCTAAGTTGAACATTTTCATACTTAGAAAATCTAAATCTTAAAGCCATAGCTAAGCATACACGACAAACCTTAAATCTCACACATATTAGGCCAAGTCATCATTTCTAGCTTTAGGTTAGAGAGGTGCTTGGTTTGATGTTTAGTTTTATTTTGTGATGTTATGTTTAGTCTAGATGTTAGGGTGTATGTTCATGGACTAATTGGTAGGACTATTTAGTCTAATCATTGTCTTATGTAGGGGATTATGCTTAAGGGGCACTGTAATAAAATTTTAAATTATTTTTACTGTGCAGGTGCTTATACCCCTAAGCATAATCTAACATTGGCCAGGTTGACTTGGTTACCCATGTGTGGGGTGTTAAGTCCAATTTATACATATTCATACTTGGGATTGTATGGTTTGTCTAGCTAATCTCTATTTTATAGGTTTTAGTTAGATTTCTTTTTCCCATCTTCATGTACCTTTGCAATTAGGTTTTGGAATGATTGTTATGAGGAATTACGATGAGCATTGGTTATAAGATTACATCTTATGTACCATGTGAAGTCTTTGGAGCAACCACATTCCAACCATCCAAAAGAAGGAACCAAAAGAAGAAAGAAGAAAGACGAAAAGAAGAAACAAAAGAAAGAAGAAATGAAGAATGAAGACCCCATAACATGAATTCATTGCTTAATTGTAATTGATTCATTTGTAATCTGGGTTGTATAAGGGTAGAGCTCAACTATCCAATTTGTTTTTGGTTTGTCACCATATAAATGGCCTTTTATTCTTTTGCGTTAGTTTTATAAATTGATTGATGTTTATTTAACTTGTGCATTAAGATGGCATCTTTTCCTAGTTTCTTCCTAACTTTGATGTATGGAATGGATGATGATTAAACTCTTAGGGAAAAGTAAATATTTTACTAAATTAATCAACTCAATATTAAAAATAAATAATTCATAACCTCACCTAAAGCTTAGGCTATAAATCAAGATAAAAGAATTAGCAACCCCTTTAGCTGGATGTTGTCTTACTTTTCTAACATCATGCATGAAAAGAATATTGTTTCACTCTTGATTGGAGGGCTTCTACCTTTAATAGAGAACTTAGCTTGACCTGTAAGAGCCATGGTGGAAACACACCTCCTTATCTTGCTATTTTTGGCCCATAATCTAATTTCTCATGCATTAGGCATAAAGGATCCTAAAGCCTATGTCAAATTGATTGTCCAAAATAAAAAATAAGCCTGTCAAATTTATTTAACTTAGTCTCTTTCTAAATAAATAATAACCTTGCTATCTTGCATAAACATATGACTTGTCTGCATGTTTTAAAAATCATAGGAGGAGTTAGTTGGCCACCCCAGGCGGTTGTAAGTCCAACAGTCAGGTGGTTTATCCTCTCTTGTGGAGGTAAACCAAATACCCATTTTTATCTTAGATTTAGGTCATGCTTTTAGCCCTCACCAAAGCTCCCTAAATTTAGGTTCAGAGGTTGCTACTTTCCTTTACGGGCTATAAACATAAATCCTCACCTCTTAGGCATTTCCATAACCTTGTATTATGGAATTGTAAGCCCTACATTTCTAATAAATAATTCAACTCAAACAAATTAATTCAATTTCAAAAATATAAAACCCAACCATAGGGTAGTTTTGGATGTTTACTAGGCTTCCTAGTATCTTAAGCATCCTCTACTTGTTTTCATTTAGCTTCAATAAGAACTCCCTCCTCTTAATCGATCCCACTTGACTTTCTAAAAATAAACTAATTGATTGATAGTCCTACCTTTTTGAAATCTTTGGAGACAACGATCATTTACCTTAATCGAGAGTATTCCTAAGGAATCATGTTCCTTAGGATGTAATTAACTATGGGGGCTTACCCTTATAGAAAACTTAATGAACCCAATTTAAAATAAACCCTACTTTACTTTTTAATGTAAAGTATGGGAAGAATCTCATGTACATTCTGAAGACCCATAGTTCTTTGGAGTCCTTATTGAGGTGATTAGGTCCATTGTAGGGTGGTGACTTCTATATCTCGAGATAGTGCACCTTTCCTCGATACCGTACTCGATCACCCTAATAAGAATATCTGTGGATCTGTGTGGCATCCCAAAAGGCGTATTTTATATATTTTTGTTTTCATTTATCCTATTTTCATGAAAGGGAAGGGGATTGATGATGGCACGAATATATAAAATTTTCACCACAATTTTGTTTTAGAAAATCAAGTGTGATGGATCAAATGGGGAAGAGTTATTATCAAAACCAAATGAGAAGAGTAGGGAGTGCTCATGATATTAAAAAGCCTAGTGAGCACTCCAATCTATCATATGGTTGGATTTTATATATTTGGAATTGATGAGATTTATTTATTTGAGATGAAATTTTATTAGATTGCTAAGGCTTATAATCCATCAACTCAAGATTTTGAAAATGCCTGAGAGGTAAGGATTTATTCTTGTAGCTTGCATGAAACAGCAACCTCAGATCCTAAATCTAGGGAGCTTTGGTGAGAGCCAAAGCATGACCTAAATTTAAGGCTGAAAGTGGGTATATGGTTTACCTCCATAAGAGAGAGTAAACCACCCAACTGCTGGACTTATTATCGCTTGGAGTGATAGCCAACTAACTGCTCCTATGATTTAAATCCATGTAGGAAAGTCATATACTTTTGTAAGATAGCAAGGTTATTTTTATTTAGAAAGAGACAAAGTCCTTAAACCCACTCTCTAAGAGACTAGAGCATGAGTGGTATGAACAATGACTTACTCTAATGTAAATCTTTTCAAATTTTATTTAATTTTGGACTCTTCATTTTGACACAGGCCATTAGATTTGTATGCCTAAATGCATGAGAAGTTGATTATGGGCCAAATCAAAAGGGAAAGAGGTTTTCTTCCATCATAGGATCTCAAAGGTTAAGCCCTTACTATCTGGCAAAGATGGAAGCCCTCCCTTAACAAGAGTGAAATAAGATGATTATGCATGATATTAAACAGACAACAACCAACTATGGGATTGATAAATATTTTATTATCTTAATTTAATGCCTAGGCTTTTATATGAGGTTATGAGTTATTTTAGATATTTAGTTATGAGTTATTAGTCTGGGTAGAAAAAGTAATTTTTATCCTAAGAGCCTAATCACATCTAGGCCATACAATAATCACTAATCATAAACAAACTATGAAAAAGCATATTTTTTAATGCACAAGCTAAACAAAACATCAAACAATTTTATAAAGCTATCACAAAAGAATAAAATGCTGATGTGGTCCGGTACCGCCGTACAACCCAAAAAGAAATGTGGATAGCTAAGCTCTACCCTTATACAACCTAAATTACAAGAGAATAATTATAATTATAAATGATGAATGTTATGGGAGGTATTCATTCTTTATCTCTTCATCTTTCATTTCTACATTTGATTTGTTCCATTTCTTTCTTCCTTTTGGCTTGATTTGGATGTGCTTGCTCCAAAGGAATCACATGGTACATCAGACTTGGTATAACCAATGCTCATCCTAATCCCCCATAACACTTATCCTAATCCTAATGCAAAATTATATTAAAAGAATGAATGTAAATCTAGCTACACCTGCAAAACAAATGCCAGCTAAACACACCATACAACCCAAGCAGTTATATAAATAATTTGGACTTAGCACCTCATACATGGGTAACCAAGCCCACCTATCCTAACTTGAATTATTCTTAGGGGCATAAGCAACCTGCACATCAAAAAATATTTATTTTATTATTACAGTGGCCCCTTAAGCATAACCCCCCATAGAAAGCATGATTAGGCTAATATCGGCCTAACATCCATACTACGTACATACACTTTAGCATCCAGTCTACAATAATACAACACAAAACAAACCATACAATGCACTAACATAAAGCTAGAAGAGGTAATTTAATATAATGTGTGTGCAACTAGGTTTCAGAGTTGTAATTTGCTAAGTGTGAGGGATTTAATTTATAAAGGGTTGATTTCTCTTTAAGTGATTTAATTGATTTGAATATTTTACTTAATGCTTTCTTTTATTTCATATGGCCTACACTTAATAACTAAGTATTATAAAGAGAAGAAAGAGAGGGAACCTATCTTTCATCCCTACCTTAAGTCACTTCTAAAGTAATTTAATTAATTAATATCATTTAGTGAATGGCTTATTATATGTTTTAATCAATCCTAAGTTTAGGTTCACTCTAAATAACCTTATTCAATAAGAATGGCATCTTAAGATTTATTAGAATGAATTACTATCACATAACACATGTTTATTCATTTCTTTCCATCATGTATATCATGCATATGATTAAATCCTAAGCATACCTATACATATAATGTATATCTTAACACACTTAAATGATGAATGCAAAGAAGTGTGTTTGGAATTTAAATATTTCATTTGATTAAATTATTAATGCATGTCTTTTTAATAGAAAAGAGGATTTTTCATCCATTAGCTAAGTACACATTCACATGTATAAAATTTTTAAGTGAGTATGTCACCATTGTTCTACATCAGGGGTGTAAGGTACAAGACCTACTTAGGGCTACTTAAAGCCTCATAGTCCCGGGATGTCTAGACTATTATATGAATTTTCTTATGTACATATAGATGTATAAGAAACTATAAGAATAGAAAAACCCATGCAAAAGTTGTATTTGATTTATGATTCTTATTCCTTGGTCATAACATACATACATACGTATAAGGGTTTTAAGTGGGTACGGTGCCATTGTTCTACACCAACGGAGTAAGGTACAAGACCTACCTAGGGCTACTTAGAGCCTCATAGTCCAAGGATATCCAGACTAATATATCACTTTTCTCAGATACATGTGAATGTAGAAAAAGAACCACGGGAACGAGAAGTCATGCAAAAAGTTATATTTGATTTGATTATATGATTTACATATGTGATATAAAATTCTTTCTAAGTCTTAGCATGGAGATGCATAGGAGTAGATTTAGACAAATATTGTGTTCTTTTCAAATGAACTATACATTTATAAATCCCATGCTAATCCATATATGGTAAGGAAAGAGAGCTTCATAATGCATATCTTGTATTATCAACACATGCAAACTTATAGATATTTGTAATTAACATCACTCCATATATTATAATTAATTTATGAGCTTTTGTAGATAACTTTTGATTTAATAGTAATAATAGCCACATATATTTTTAATTTAAATCGACACATGTAATTTGACATAAAAGAAACCATTTCATTTAGTTAATTTTAAAAGAAATAAATGCATGATTACACATGGCAAATAATATTTAACATGATTGGAAAAAAATAAAGGAACATAAGCACATGATCTCATTCATTCCAATTAATTCCTAAGGACAATCATACTAAAAAGGCTATTTAAAATAAACCAAAGTTCTTTAATGACATTTTTAATTTTGAGTTTGATTTGATTTAGGAAATGAAAGAGGTTTGCTAATCCTAATGTCGTTCCCCATGTGTGAGTTAATTTGGTTTAATGAAGAAGTAATTAAGTTAATTTATGGTTTAATTAGGTTATGGTATGAATTAAGCCAATTAATTAACCCTTACCTACATCACCTTAAGTTAATTAACAAATTAATAATAATTCAATATGATATGCAACCACATGAAAAGTAAATTTGCAATGCTCTTAAGAAATGAAAGGGGCCTAATGTTATTGGCTCATGATTAATAGTTAATTAGGCTTAAGGGATCTCACTCAACTACTTTTATGGTTTTCTTACACATGTGAGCTAACCATAATTTCATTACCTCTCACTTTGGGTCATTGAACACCCAAAGAGCTACCCAAGATTAATTAAAGGTTGTTTAGGTATGAAGTGAATTTTAGATTAGAATGATGAAATTAACTTAGGGAAAGGGATCAAGGACAAGGCCTCAATACTTAACCGCTAAGTCACTTAAAATACTCAATTAGGCTTTATTTTTTTTATCTTGGAGATTAATTAATTAATTAAGCAATTAATTACCTCATTAATCATTAACTAATCAAATTCCAAAAAGTGAAGAAAACTTAGGAAATGAATTAGGAAAAGTATCTCAACCACATTCCCTAAGCTCCCTTACTGTTCAACAGAGGTAATTAGGCTCAAATAATTAATTAAATCACTACTCATTCACTAATTATCGCTAATTAAATTAGGAAAGTGATTAAGCCTCAATAAATTGATTTCTCTAATTAAGAACCAATAAAATCCTAGAAAAATGGGGGAGGCAGAGGTCATCCCCCCAAACATTCATAAGAAGTTGGAGATCAATTGTGTGATTAATTAATGAATAATAAAGCTAATTAAATTTCTAATTAAATCTTAGCTAAGGTAAAATCACTATTCAAAATTAATTAATAAGAATTTTTTGAGATTTTACTCTAAAATATCTTTAAAATGAGCCCAAGTTTGTATTATTTGGATTTTTCTAGGATTATTTATGATTTTTAGAAGTTTGAGGATTAAAAATGGATTAATTAGGCCTAATTAAAGCCTTAATCCCATCGGGCCACTTCGCGGCTGACACAGCAGACTTTCCACATTGTGCGACGGGAGTGGCTATTTAAGTTGTCACATCGACTGGGATGGCGGTGGATCTGATCTCAGGTGGATTATCCGGTCGATTTCTGGATCACGGGAAAGCTCACATGTGATGGATGAAATTGATCCCACACCTTCGGGGAAGCATAATAAAGACATCTAATGATGGAAATCACATGAGACACAAGTTTCCTTCATAAAGGATGAACCTATTTTGAGCTAATGATCAATTTTAATGCCATACCTCACTGGAGCTTGTAACCGATAGTTCCAATAATTGAGGAAGCTTTGTTTGGTAGAAATGAAGCCCTGTTGAGCCGCATAAGCCTTGATTTGGTGTAGTTTGCTCGGAAGACCAACCCACTATACGTAAGCAATCAGTCTTGATTGAACTCCACCCTCCATCGAGAAGCCTGGGAAATGATTCATTTCATCTTGTCTAGGTCCAAGGATGATGTGTGTAAAATTAATTGCACTTTGGTTGTGAAATGGGGAAATGGGAATCACTAGTTTGCTCCCCTATTTTGATTTCATGTAAAACCAAAAATGGGGATTTTTGGGAGCTCGAGAAATGCAAGAGGAGGCTCTGGGATCTCATTTATTGGCTGCTAGGGTTGAATCAGGTGAATGCCCATGAGTCTGAGTGAGAATGAGGGGGACATATCCCATCCTTCCTTGGCTTGGACGGTGGTGATGGTTCAGCTTGGTGGATCAATGGTTGAGATGGGTAGCTCGATTTGGGCAGAGAATCATTCTACTTGGCCTCACATAAGTGGAGGAAGGGTGGGAGTTGGCTGCCATGGGAGTAGTGGGTGTCCTTGGTTGTTTGAAATGCTCTAATGGGAATAGGGAGGTGATTTCACCAACCACCTTTGGGTCTGGTCAGCCATGGTCCTTGGAGCCTAGGTGGACCTATGAATGGGTGGCAAGTGGTAAAGGGGAGGAAATGACCAAATATGCATGTGTCTTATCTCATGGGATGCCCTAGACCCAAGGATAAAGTGGTCATTTGACTATGGGTTTGATTTGGAAAACTTTAGGATGGGTCAAAAGTGGGTTAGCCCAGATTTCAAGTGGTTTAGAGTTTACTTGGATTGATTTGGCTTGATTTGACCTTTTTAGGTCAAGTTGGGTTAGGTTGGGTCAAGTTGACCAATTGGTCAAATTGGGTCAAACCAAGGGTTGGGTCAAGTTCACATGACTATTTGGAGTATATTGGTGGCATTGGTTTGGTTCAATTTGCATTGGATTTGATTATGGCTCATTTGGGTTCATATAGGTCAAATGGGTCAAGTTGACCAATTGACCAATTTGACCAAATTGGGTTAGGTTAGGTGTTGATTCAAGTTCAATTGGCTAATTGAAAATGATTGTATGTTTTGGTTTGTTATAATTTGGATTTAATTTAGATTTTGGCCAATTTTCCCTTTAGGTCAATTTGGGCTAGGTTGGGTCAAGTTGACCAATTGGTCAACTTGGGCTTAATTATGGCTTTGGTCAAGTTCAATAAGTGATTTGGAATGCTCTTGGGCCATTGGTTGTAATCAATTTGGATTAAATCATGATTAGACCCTTTTTGACTTTTTAGGCCAATTTGGGTCAACTTGGGTCAAATGGCCAATTAGGCTTGGTTTGGTCATGTTCAATCATTGATTATGAGTTGGTTTGAATCAATGGTTTTAATCAATTTGACATATGATAGATTTTGCTAAGTTTGGGTTTCATTTGGGCTAAATGTTGACTTGGTCAAAGGCTAGGTTTGACCTAATTCAAGGTGATTGGTCACCCTAGGGTGATTATTGGTTATGTTGTGAGGTTCAGAATGGCTTAGTTCAATCCAATTTTGGTTGGATTAGAACTTGGCTCAAAAAGGTTCCTTTAGGCCACCTTGAGTCAAGTAAGCCTAAATGGGTTAATTTACTTGATCATGGCTTGATTCAAGTTTAGTTGAACTCACACATGAGCCTAAGATTGAAATATAAATCGAATTTCAATTGGTTTGATGCCAAATGGGTTTTGGTTCACATGATAATTTTAAGTCAAGATAGGTCAACATGGACTCAACTTGGGTTGACTTGGGTTTGGTTTGATAATGGTGGTTTATATTTATATTTGGGTCAATGATTGTAAGAATTATTGAATCATGAAGGAATCCAGGAGTTTTGAATTAATTTGGGTATCATTTAGCTAAGTTTAAGAATTTGGCTAAAAGGGCTAAAATTGGGAATTTGATTTGATTTGGGTTTGGTTTTGGCCATTTGAATTTATATTTTATTTATATTTTTGAATATAAATGAAGATATAAATGGGTTATGAGAAAATCACTTTGAGTTAGGAGTGATTTGGAAGCAAATTTGATCTAGGGATGTAGGTCAAAAGGGCTTGACTTGGGAATTGATTTGATTTATTTTTGGTCATCTAAATTTATATTTCATTTATATTTGTGAATATAAATGAAGATATAAATGGGTTATAAGAAAATCACTCTGAGTTTGGACTGATTTGGAAGCAAATTTGACCAAATCTAGGGTTGTAAGTCAAAAGGGCTTAACTTGGGAATTGATTTGATTTGATTTATTCTTGGTCATTTTAATTTATATTTCATTTATATTTTTGTATATAAATGAACATATAAATGTATTATGAGAAAATCACTTTGAGTTTGGAGTGATTTGGAAGCAAATTTAACCAAATCTAGGGATGTAGGTTAAAAGAGCTTAACTTGGGAATTGATTTGATTTATTGATTTGATTTGAATGGTTTGAATTTGGATTTAATTTATATTTGTGAATATAAATAAAGGAATGATTGATTTATGAAGAAATCAACCAAATTTGGGTTGGTTAAGCATATGATGGTGGTTCATATAACTTAGGAAAAGATTTTAGAGTTTGGATCTAATCATGGACTTCAATCATTTGATAGTTGGATTTGATTTTGGAATTTGGATTTGAATTTGATTTGAGATTGAATTTGATAATTGAGAAAATCAATTTAATTGGGGTTTATTTGAATTTAGCTAAGGCTAAGTCCATAAGATAAAATAAAAGAACTTAGGAAGGGATTTGGAGTTTGAATTTAATCATGTGTTTCAATCATTTGATAGTGGATTTGATTTTGGAATTTGGATTTGAATTTGAGGTTTGGTTTGGAAGAAGGAAGCAAGGATTGGGTTTAGGTTATAGGGTAGGCAACTCCTTCTAAATCCCTAAGGCACAACCTATTCATATGATTAAAAATGATTATCACTACTAAATCAAAAACAATTTTCAAAACCTATAAATCAATGATTAAAAATGAAGTGATGCTAATTATAAATATCTATAAGTTTGCATGTGACGATAGTATAAGATGAGTAATATGAAGCTCTCTTTCCCTACTTTAATATGGATTCACATAGGATTTGTAAGTGCATAGTTCATTTGAAAAGAACATAACACTTACTTAAATGTATTCCTATGCATTTCCGTGTTAAGATTTAGGAAGAATTTCAAATTACACATGTAAATCATAAATCAAACATAATTTCTTGCATGATTCCCTATTCATATGTTTCTTTTTATACATCCATATGTATTTGAGAAAAGTCGTATATTAGTCTGGACATCTCGGGGCTGCAAGGCTTTAAGTAGCCCAAAGTAGGTCTTGTACCTTACGCCCCTAGTGAAGAAAATAATGGCACCGTACTCACCAAAACTCTTATGCATATGCATATGTGATGTGGATAATGAATAAAGAATCATCGATCAAATAAATCAAACATAACCTTTTGCATGTACTTTCTTATCTTTATAGTCATTCACACATCTACATGTGTCTAAGAAAAGTGGTATATTAGTCTAGACATCCCGGGGCTGCAAGGCTTTAAGTAGCCCTAAGTGGGTCTTGTACCTTACGCCCCTAGTGTAAAAAACAATGGTGTCGTACTCACTAAAACTCTTATTCATATGCATGTGTGATGTGGATAATGAATAAAGAATCATAGATCAAATAAATCAAACATAACATTTTGCATGGATTTTCTTATCTTTATAGTCATTCATACATCTACATGTATCTTAGAAAAGAGGTATATTAGTCTGGACATCCCGGGGCTGCGAGGCTTTAAGTAGCCCTAAGTAGGTCTTGTACCTTACTCCCCTGGTGTAGAAAACATTAGCATCGTACTCACTTAAAACTTTTATACATCTAAATGTGTGTTTAGCTAACGGATGAAAAATCTCTCTTTTCTACATAATAAAAACATGCATTCATAATTCAATTAATAAATGAAACATCCAAGTTCAAAAATACATTTCTTTTCATTCATCATCAAAACATGCTAAGATCTACATTGCATGTATAGGTATGCTTAGGATTTATCCATATGTATGATATACATGGTGGAAAGAAATAAATGTGTGTGTGTTATGTGATAGTAACCCATTTCAATTAATCTTAAGATGCCTTTCTCATTGAATAAGACTATTTAGAGTGAATCTAAACATAGGGTTAATTAAAACACATAATAAATCATTCACTAAAGGAAACTCATTAATCAATTTATCCTAGAAACTACTTAAGGTAGGGATTAAAGATAGACTCACCCTCTCTTTCTTCTCTTTATAACACTTAGTTGTTAAGTGTAGGTCATATGAAATAAAAGAAAACATTAAATAAAATCTTCAAATCAATTAAACCACTTAAAGAGAAATCAACCCTTCATGAATTAAATCCCTCACACATAGTAAAGAAAAACTCTAAAGCCTAGTTATGACATACCACACAAGCTATAACACATGCACATTAGATAAAGTCATCACTTCTAGCTTTATATTAGGGCGGTGCATGGTTTGACAAATGTTTAGTTTTGTGATGTATTGTTTTAGACTGGATGTTAGGGTGTATGTGCATAGCCTGAATGTTAGGCTGATATTAGCCTAATTATGTTTTATGCAGGGGGCTATGCTTAAAAAGGCCACTGTAATAAAAATATAAATGTTTTTCACTGTGCAAGATGCTTAGCCCCTAAGCATAGCCCAAGTTAGGACATGTTAACTTGGTTACCTATGTCCAAATTATTCCTATAAGCTATGGGTTGTATGGTTATATTTGTTTTGCAGGTGTAGCTAGATTTAGTTTCCTTCTCTTTTAATATAATTTTGCATTAGGATTAGGATAAGTGTTAGGGAATTAAGTGTGAATATTAGTTATAAGACTATGTCTTATATACCATGTGATACCTTTGAAGCAAGTTACATCCCAATCAAAGCCAAAAGAAAGAAAGAAATGAAGCAAATCAAGATGAAGGAATAAAAGATGAAGAGTGAAGAATGGAGGATGAAGAATGAAGACCCCCATAACACTTATCATTTAACAATTGTAATTATTATTTCATTATACCGGGATGTATAAGGGTAGAGCTCGGCTACCCACTTTTCTTTTTCGGGTTGTACGGCAGTACCCAACCGCACCGGCCTTTTATTCTCTGTGATAGCTTTATAAAATTGTGTGATATTTTGTTTAGTTTGTGCATTAGAAATAACATGCATTTTCATAGTTTCTTTATGATTGGTGATTGTTGTGTGGCCTGGATGCGATTAGGCTCCTAGGGTAAAAATAAATTTTTTATCACATTAACAACTCACAACTAAAATTTTAAAATAACTCATAACCTCACATAAAAGCCTAGGAATTAAATCAAGATACTAAAAATTGTAGCAACCCCTTAGCTGGATGAATGAATGTATAATATCATGCATGTCATGTTTTCCATTCTTGCTAAGAGAGGGCTTCCATCTGTGATAGGGAATAAAGGTTTAACCTGTAAGAGCCTTTGATGGAAAAACACTTCTTTCTCTCTTGATTTAGCCCACAACTAATTTCTCATGCATTTAGGCATACAAAATTCTATAGCTTGTGTCAAAATAAAAGTCCAAAAATCAATTAAAACTTGATAAAATTTGCATTAGATTAAAGTCATGACTCATGCCCTTCATGATCTAGTCTCTGAGGGAGTGTGTTTAAGAACTTAGTTTCTTTTTCTAAATAAACACAGCCTAACCATCTTGCAAAGCATATGACTTGCTTACATGGATTTAAAGCATAGGAGGAGTTAGTTGGCTGCCACACTAGGCAGTAATAAGTTCAGCAGTCGTGTGATTTATCCACTCTTGTAGAGGTAAACCATATACCCATTTTTGTATTAGATTTAGGTTGTGCTTTGGCCCTCTCCAAAGCTCCCTAGATTAAGGACTTGAGTCGCTATTTCTCTTTGTGGGCTACAAGCATAAATCCTCACCTCTTTTGCTTTATAAGTCCTAGATTTTCAATAAAGACTCAACTCAAACAAATAAACCTTCTCATATTCAAATGTATAAAGCCCAACTATAAGATAGATTGGAGTTCTCACTAGGCTTCCTAGTATCATGAGCACTCCTTACTTATCTCCCTTAATTTTGATAAGAGCTCTTTCCCTTTTCATCTCCCCCACTTGATTTTCAAAAATATAATTAATCCTTTGATAGTCCTATCTTTGAATTCTTTGGAGACAATAATCATCTACTTTAATCGAGAGTATTCTTAAGGGATTCATTTCCCTTATGATGTAATTAACTATGGAGGCTTGCCTCCATAAGGAACTTAATGAACCTAGTTTAAATAAACCTTACTTTACTTTTTCATGTAAAGTAGGGAAAAAAATCTCTGGTATATCTGAAGACTCATCATGCTTTAGGGGTCCTCATTAGGTGATTAGGTTCATATAGGGTAGTGACTTCTATGTCTCGAGATAGTACACTATTCCTTAATGTCATACCTGATTACCCTAATGAGTACATCTACGGATCTACGTGGTGTTCCCTCACACAAAAATAAACACCACAGAGCAGAAAAGAGATACTCTTCGATAGAGAACACTGTTTATCATTAATCTTTGCAATCCAAAAGCTTCATCATTTTATGTTATCTCACAAATGTACTCTCATCTCAAGGATCGATCTGATGAAGTACTTGATGGCATGAGTAGCATTGACAGGTCATTTAGCAAGATGGACAGTATTACTTTTACAATTTGATATCACATACGTTCCATAAAAGGTAGTGAAGGGATAAATTTTAGTAGATTTTCTTATTGTACATCATATTCCTGTGAACTCACCTCTTAACGATGATTTGCCTAACAAGAAAATTATGCTCATTCATGAAAGAGAAAAATCACAAATCTAGGAAATGTACTTTGATGGAGCCTCATCAATCAAATAGGTCTAACCTCTGAATCTCCCAAGAGCAAGAGCAAGCATCAGCATCATCTTCATAACACCAGAAGGAGGGATAATGGGACAATCATATATGTTGATTGAGATAAGAACTAATAATAAAGCTGAGTATGAAGCATTGGTGATAGGTCTCGAAGAAGCTATTTTCATAGGCATTCAAAACCTACATATTTTTGGTGATTCTCAGCTTATTATAAATCAAGTACTTAGCATTTATAAAATCAACAGGCTTGAGTTAGTTTTTTATCACAAGCCAGTTCTTGAGCTTATAAAGCAAATACCAAATGTCACACTAACTGGTATCTCTCGATCCGAGAATAGCAAAGCAGATTGCTTAGCAAATTTAGCTAAGGAGATGGCATGTATGAATGGTGATTATGTTATGATCAGGATATTTACTCGATGAGTCCTAGAGCCAACAAAGTTACAATCCTCGCAGGTAGAGGGGTTATCAAATTTGACCCAGCAGGATGCGACTCAAGTTGCTCCTCATCCTCCCCAAAATCAACAAGGAGTTATACCAAGAAGAGCTAAGCAGGACATTGCTTCAAAAAAGTAATGGGAATCCTTTATAATAGAAGATCCACATGATTGGAGACAGCCCTTCATCAATTACATTAAAAAAGGAAGTTACCAAATAATAAATCATTGGTAGGTCAAATTGAGAAGATGATGTTGCGTTATGCTTTCATAAATGATACTTTATATCGTAGATCATTTGAACAAATGTGGCAACGATGCCTAGGTACAGATGAAGCTAGAAACATAATGGCTGAAATTCATGAAGGGCTTTGTGGTGCACATCTGTTAGGTCCCAAGAAGGCAGTGAAGATCAAAAGGATAGGTTATTACAGGCCATCTATGGTGAGTGACTATATTAATCATGCAAAGAGGTGCCATGAAGTCAAGTACATGGGAACATAATCTACTAACCTCCAAATCCACTACACCCAACAATAGCATATTGGCCATATGAATGTTGGGGTATAGATTCAATTAGCTGATCGATCTGCCATCATCAGCTGGTCACCGCTTCATCCTAACAATGATTGATTATTTCTCTAAGGTGGCTGAAGTTGCCTCATTTAAGAAGTTAATGTTGATCAAGTGATCAACTTCTTTATGCATAATGTGGTCTATAGATTTGGAGTGTCACACCGAATAATTTTTGATAATGGCCCAGCTTTCAAAAGTATAAAGATTTTTAAATTTGATGATCAACACAAAATTGATTGGCGATACTCCTCAATATATAATCTAAGGACAAATGGTTTGGCAGAAGCCATCAATAAGATATTAATTAAGCTGTTCAAGAATATCCTCAATAAAAATAAAAGAGAATGACATACTAATAGAGGCATTATGAGCGTATCAAACTACCTATAAAACACTAACTAAAGATACTCCCTATTCATTGGTATTTAGAGCTGAGGTAGTTCTTCCATTTGACATTGAGTTTCTATCACTTTGAGTAGCAATCCAATATAATCTAATTGAAGATCAAAATGCTCATTTGAGAATGGAGGAACTCATCGTGCTTGATGAAGTTAGATTGCAAGCTCATCAAAATCTAGAAGTTTATCGAGAAAAAAAGTCCAAAACTTTTGATCATATAGTATGGCCTTGAACATTCTAAGAAGGGGAATTGGTCTTGGTATTGAGAAGACCAATTATTTTTAATTGAAGAATTGGTGACAAATTTGAGCCTAATTGGGATGGCCAAATTTGAGCCTAATTGGGAGGGCCCTTTTATCATTAAAAAGGTGTATCAAGGAGATGCATACCAACTCATTGACCTAAATGGCGAAATACCAATACCGCCAATTAATGGTCGATTCCTAAAAAAGTATTATACATGATAAATATATTTTTGAGGTACTATAAAAATCCCCTTGTAATACAGGGGAATTTTTTTATGTTATTTATTTAGGTAGACATCGTGCTTCTTATCAAGATCCCTAAATAAATATATATAATCAAGAGAATAAGAAGACAATCTTTAATAATAGATGATAAAATTTTTTAAAAGCATCGTGAAGATCCCTCAATTACACAAGGGCATTTTAGATTATATATATATATATATATATATATATATATATATATATATATTTGAAATTAATATTATGAGTTAAGATCTTTTAAGAGTAGATATATCAACTCAAATATTGATGTATTCGATGTATTTGCTTAATTTCACCTTAAAATTCTTTTAAATGTGTTTTAGAATTTCCCATGTAAGATAGGGGATGTTTCTTTATTTCCATATGGGTTGACATCGGGCTATAAGACGAGATCCTTGAATATATTTTTATTCAGGTAGACATCATACTTTGAACCGAAATCCCTATTTGATTGCTCTATTATCCTAATGGTAGAGATAATTTTAATTATCCTGAATAGTAAAAATGTATCTTTAAACAAGCTAAACATAAGATGATTCTACAGTTGAAAGATTCATCTTATGCACTTATAATAGTTCTAAAAATCAAGTGAGAGGATTTTAAATTTGTAAACTTTGATATTATTAAGTTGGGGAAGTGCAAGTCTGTTCATAGCTCAAGTCTAAGACTCAAGTGGGTCTTGACCGTTGGACTCAATAAGCCCAAATGTGGCCGAGTAGTTTACTCCTAATCTCACTCAACAAGCCGTAAGAAAAGGTTGTAGTGGCAGAGCCCCCGCTTGCTAGTTTGATGACAGTAGCTATTATGCCTAAAGCTAACTTGACTTGACATACCAAGTGATTCAGAATCAAAAGTTCTCATAACTAACTAATGGACTATAAATAAGATTATAGAAGATGCTTTGTCCTTAAAATAATAACTGTATAAAAATACCTCAAAGATATGCAAAGATGAAGTTATAAAGTCTCAAGTGTAGTACAAAATAAAAATAAAAGAGGAATACTGACTCTCCAATAAAATGGTACATGGATGATAAGAAGAAGGAAAAAAAGAAAAGGTACATCAAGGAAGCCTAAACTATAGCTCCTGAAGTTGTGCTGAAAAAATGGTCAAAGACTCATGCTCACTCTCAGTCGACTGTAAAGCCTCCACAGCTCTGGTCAAAGCAGCCTCAACATCCACCATAGCTTGGTGGAGTATTTGGTAACGGTTCTGCTCTATAGCCCAAGCTCTCCTATCATGCCCAGCCTACAAGTAACTTGCAGAGGATATCGTGCTCGTAAGGTCCCTCCATAAATCTCTAATCCTAGTAGTCAGCCTATCTAACTCTGAAGTGGCATCTACCGATCTCTTGCGGTAGTGTCGAAGAGCCTCAGCACTCTTCTCGAACTCATTATATGTCTGATCAGCAACCTCTCTACAGATCTTGACCTGCTCTAGAAGCTCTACCAGTGAAGCGCTAGAGCGGATGACACTGAGTGACCTCATCTGGTGGATCAAAAACTCTATGTCTCTAGAAAGAGCCTCCTAGTACTTGAGATCCTGCTCCTCCAAACTAGTGTGAACTAGAAGATCTAGAATGTTGTTCGTGTATGATGTTGTTTACCTCACTTTTGGAGTGAGTTTTCAACTTCTCCATCCTAGACATAAGGACTCCTCTAAACACTAAGAGTTTCTTAGTTTTAAGACACTTCTAATGATTAGGTGAATACTTAACCTAACCCTAGAAACTTAGAAAAGTTAGCAATATGAATAGGTTATGCCTTAGGGGTATTAGGAAAACTTGCCTACCCTATAGCTTGAACAAAATCCTTGCTTCCTTCTTTCAATTCAAACTTCAAATTCAAATCAAATCATAAATAAATTCTAACTCAATTGATTTTCTCAAATCATGAATCAATTCAAGTCAAACCTTAAATCAATTCCAACTCAATTGATTTTCTCAAATCATGAATCAATTCAAATCAAAACTTAAATCAATTCCAACTCAATTGATTTTCTCAAATCTTAAATCAATTCTAAAATCCAAGTCATGAATCAAATCCAAATCAAATGATTGAAACCCATAATTAAATTCAAATCACAAAATCTTTTCGAAGCCATTTGATTTCATCTTATGGACTTAGCTCAAATCAAATCCAAATTACTCCAAATTCAAAATATTTTCTCCTAACCCATTTATATTATCATTTATATTCACAAATATAAATGAAATATAAATTCAAATAACCAAAATCAATTCAAAACCCAAATCCAAATCTAACCGAAATCCAAGTTATGCTCTTTCAAGTCAAATCCTTGAACTTAGCCAAATCATTCTCAAATCAATCCAAACCTATGGCAAATATAAATATAAACTACAATCACCAAACCAAAATAAAACTAATCCAAATCAAACCCATGTTCATCCTTTGAACTTGAAATTATCAAATGAATCAAAACCAATTTGGCTCCAAATCACTTGCAATTGGATTTATATTTCCATCATAAGTCCATATGTGAGTTCAACCAAATTTGAATCAAGCCTTCATCAAGCCAATTAACCCACTTATGCTCACTTGACCCAAAGTGACCTAAAGGACCTTTTTGAGCTAAATTTTAATCCAACCCAAATTGGATTAAACTAAGCCCATCAAAGCCTCACATTGTGAGCAACAATCATCTTAGGATGATCAATCACTCAAATTGGGTCAAACTAAGTCAAACCTAGCCTTTGACCAAGTCAACATTTAGCCCAAATGAAATATAAACAAGCTAAAATTCACTATAATCCAAATTGATTGAAACCATTAATGTAAACCAATCTATAATCAATGATTGAACATGATCGAGCCATCAATTGAGCCAAACCAAGCCAAATTGGCCACTTGACCCAAATTGACCTAAAAAATCAAAATGGGTCAAATCTTGATCTAAGACAAATTGATTACAACCAATGGGTCAAATTCATTCTAAATCACTTATTGAACTTGACCAAAGCTTCAATTGGCCAACTAGACCCAACCTAGCCCAATTGACCATGAACCCAACTTGACCTAAAAGGTCAAATCAACTTGAAATCAAACCAAATCAAAATTGATAGAAACTAAAGCATACAATATATTTCAAATGATCAACCAAGCCTAAACTAACCGATGACCTAACCCAATTGGGTCAAATGGGTCAAATTTGTCAACTGGACCTATTTGACCTAAATGAACCTAAATGAACCAAAAATAAATATAAACCAAATTGAACCAAACTGATGATACCCATAGGCTCCAAATAATCATTTGAACTTGACCTAACCCATGATTTGACTCAATGTGATAAATTGGTCAACCTAACCCAAATTGACCCAACTTGACCTAAATGGGTCAAATTGAACCAATTCAAACCAAATGAACTCCAAATCACTTGAAATTTTGTCCAACCCATTTTTGAATTATTTAAAATCTATCTAAATCAAAATCAAGGCCAAATGACCATTTTACCCTTAGGTCAAAGGGTATCCTATGACCAAATTCACTTAGAATTTGATCATTCCCTTCTCAAGGCCACTTGGCATCCTCCTAGTGGTCCACATGGACACCATGGAAGGTGGTGAACATGACCCAATGGGTTTGGGTTGGCCATGACCCAACCCAAGGCCAAATTGACCCCTCTAATGGGAATTGAGCACTTGATCACCTCATACACTCACCTAGCACATGGGCACTCACTCTCCTTCCCTCCACTACCTAAAATGAATAATATGGGATGCCAAATAGCCCAAACTAACCAACCAATCTCAGCAATTGATCAAAAATGACAACTCTACTCCTCATCGTCCGATCCAAGGAGGGGGAGATATACTCCCCCTCATTCCCACTCAATGCACGAGGATTCAATTCCATAGAGCCAAGGAGAGTGAGTCGAAGCTCCCCAAGCTTTTCCACGCCCTTCCTAAGCTCCATTGATTTCTCCTTCTTGATTTTGCTCAAAGTTGAAACAGGGGAGGTCCATCTGATTGCCAACTCACTCAATTCTCCATCAAAGCCAAATTAAACTTGCACACACCCTCAATAGACCTCATCAAGCTCAACCAAGTTGTTTCCCAAGTCTCCAAGCCATAGGAAGCCTCACCTTGATCAAGCCCGATTACCACTGAAGGGGAGCTTGGTCAACTGAGCAATTCACTTCAAATCAAGACTTGATACCTTCAACAGGGCTTCATCTCTACTAGACAAAGCTACCTCCTCCGTTGGAAGTGCCGGTGATAGCCTCCGGTGAGGTATTGCTCAAAACTATAGCCATAGGCAAAATAACTTGGTACTTTTTGAAAAAAATTGTAATCCCTTGAGATCTTCACTATTGGATGTGCATCCCCCCTCGTTCTGAAGGTGTGGGATCATTTTGATCCCAATCCAAGCTCTGGTTAGCTCAAATTGGCTCATCGCTCATGAAGTAGAATGATCACCCACCGTCCATTCTGTGTGATTGGAACAGACGGCTATGATTAGATCATGTGTTAGCCTCTATGATTTAAGCCTAAACTACGGGATTAATCTTGGCCATCCAATCTTATATCGAACATCCCGTGGAGAAAGTATGTTCACCATCGGCTGACTCAACCATGAATGTGACAACTTAAATAACCTATCCCATCATGCCAGGGGGAAAGCACGCCGAGTTAGCCGCCATGTGGCCCGATGAGATTAGGGGGTTAATTAGGTCTAATTAATTCATTTTTAATGCTAAAACTTCCAAAATTCATAAGTAAATATAGAAAAATCCAAAAAAAAATACACACTCAAGTTCATTTTAAAGATACTTTAAAAGAGAATAATATAAAATTAAGATCAACTAATTTTGAACATTAGCTTTCACTCAATTTGGGTTTTATTGGAAATGTAATTAGGTCAATTACTCCTTAATTACTTCAGCAATTAATTCCAAACTTCCTAGGGTTGATTAGTGGGATGACCTCTGCCTTCTATGATTTTCTTGGAATTTATTATTGGATTAATTAAGGGAATTTCTTATTTCATCCTTAATCCCCCTCTCAACTAAGTAAATGATTAATTAACCCATATAAATTCATTAATTAAGTTTGTTAATCATCATGAAATAGTGAATGGACGTAGGGAATAAGATTTGGATTTCTTTTCCAATTTTTTCCCTTAAGTTTATTTCATTTGAGTAAACACTTAATTAATTTGCAAATTAATCAATGACTTAATCAATTTATTAATGGCTTAATTAACTAAACTCAAAACTAAATCACTCTAAAACTTAATCACTTGATTCTTGGGTAGATTCTTAGGTGTTCAATAACCTAAGAGACTTGAAAGGAAATTATAATCAAACTACATGTGTAGGATGGTTATGAAAGTACTTAACTAAACCCTTTAGCTTAATTAATCAATAATTGTGAGCAAAGCATTAGGCCCTTTATTTCTTAGGTGCATTTTCTGATTTAAATTCCATGTGGTTACATATAATATCTTGGCTCATAATTACTTGAATAATTATGTTAAAGTGGGACAGGTAAGGGGTAATTAATAGATTTAATTCACACCTTAACCTAAATAAAAACATAAAATCAACCTAATTATTATAAAATTAAACTAAATCAATTCACACATGTGGGAAATAGGTTAGGACCAGCAAACCTATTTCATTTTTCCTATGTCAAATCAATTCAAAAAAAGAATAAAAATTTCTTTAAAGAATTTTGATTCACTTTAAATGATCTTATCTTATAGAATTATCTTTAGGAATTAATTAGGGTGAATGAAGTCATATGCTTACATCACTTTATTTCTTTCCAATCATGCTAAATGTTGTTTGCCATATGAAATCATGCATTCATTTTTTTTGAAAAATCAATTAAATAAAATGTTTTCCTTTCATGTCAAATTGCATGTGTTGGTTAAAATTAAGAATATGAGTGGCTATTATCATTATTAAACCAAAACTTATTTCCAAAACTTATAAATCAAAGATTAGGAATGAACTGATGCTACTTATAAGTACTTGTAAGCTTACATGTTATTATAACATAAGATGTGTTTTATGTTTTTTTTCCTTTCTTCCCTTAACATCGATATGAATAGGATTTACAAGGTGTATAGTTCATTTGAAAAGAACACAACACTTGCTTAAATCTATTCCTATGTTATGGCTTAAGAAGGATCCTCACATTTACACATGTAAATTATACAACCAAATCAAACAAAAATCTTTTGCATGATTCTTCATCCATCTATTTCTTTTTGTACATCTACATGTATTTAAGAAAAGTGGTATATTAGTCTGGACATCTCGGGGCTGAGATGCTTTAAGTAGCCCCAAGTAGGTCTTGTACCTTACGCCCCTGGTGTAGAAAACAATGGTGTCATAATCACTTATGTCTTTTGTACATGTGGATGTGCATTTAATCAATGGATAAAAGAGTCCCTCTTTTCTACTTAATAAAGACATGCATTCAGGGAATATCCAAATTTTCAAATCATACCTCTTAGCATTCATCATGAAAGTGTGCTAAGATTTGCATGGCATGTATAAGTATGCTTAAAATCATTCATATGCATGGTATACACAGTGGAAAGAAATAAATGGTTGTGTGTCATGTGATAGTAATTCACCTTAATTAATCCTAAGATGCCTTTCTTATTGAATAGGGCTATTTAGAGCAAATCTAAACTTAGGGTTAATTAAAATAGATAAGAAAACATTCACTAAAGAAAAATCATTAATGAATCTACCATAGAAATGTCTTAAAGGATGAAAGAGAATTCTTCTCTTTTCTTCTTCACAACATTTAGTAACTAAGTGTAGGTTCATTCAAACCAAATCAAATCATCAACTAAAATTGACAAATCAACTAACTCACCTGAAATGCAACCACCCTCTAATTTGAATCTTTCACACTTAGAAAATTCCAACCTTAAAGCCTAGTTAATGATGGAGGTGGGCATTCTTTCTTTTGATGAGATTGATAGAACTTGGGTATTAAAGGTGAGGGAAGAAGATATGTCGGATAACTAGCGCTCCCACCAAGGATTGCCAAGATTTGGCCACCAAGCTCTCAAATCACAAGAATGACTCAATAATTTGTGCCAAAGATCTCCTTCATTCTAGTAAGAGAGGGAATTTGTAGCCAAACAAGCATCTTTCAAAGAGAATTAAGGTGGGTGGCCACATTAATGTGAAGCATTAAATTGGTCCATCCATTTCACATGCTATTATTTTATGAGAATTCAACCACCTCACATGTCATGCTTTGAATTTTTAAATAGAAAATGTTAAACATGGAGTTTCTAGAAGAAAATTAAAAATTACATAAATAGAAAAGATGAAATCATAAATTGGGCCTTAGTAGGCTAATGGGCTAAGCCTTCTTCTTTAAATGAATTTTCTTGGGATTTAGCTTGAGATCTTGTAAATGGACCTTGAGCTCTAATTTTTAGATCCTCATGATGTTCTACATCAACTCCCACAGGCTCAATTGAACTCCTCGTAGAGTTGAAATCTAATATTCTAATTATGGGGATAAAGTCTCCAAATCGAGACAACCATGTGTCTTTCTGGTGGCTTATTCTTCAAACGAACTAGAAAATGATGTTTAGAAGCTAGATTAATGAGTGCTTCCTCAGTGATAATATAGTCAACTTCAAAGGAAGAGGGCTTCTTCAAGTACGGTGCTATATCTCCAGTTTAAAACAAGTGGAGGTTTGCTAATTCCTTCATATGATAGAATATCATCAATATTAATAACTGGATGAATGAGCATATCAATAGGCAAATCAAGGTGATAAGCATTAGTTCCAATTTTCTTAAGAATTTTAAAAGGACCACAAGCTCGTGCATGTAATTTCTTATATCGAGTGGTTTGATAATGCTCAGGCCAAATGTGAATTAATACATAATCACCTTCTTTATATTCTTTCATTAAACAATTATGATTTGCCTTAGAAGCACAGTTTTCATTACTTATAGTAATTTGCTTTCTTATATCTTCATGGAGGCTTTGAAAATCTTTAGCAAATAAGAATGTTGAGTCATAAAATACATGAGATGATAAGTTTGCTACATCTATTGGTCGTCGTGGGTTTTGACCATAGACTATCTCAAATGGTGATTTTTTGTAGTTCTAGAAATAGTACTATTATAGGTAAATTCTGAGATTGGTAAATGTAAATCCTAATTTCCTAAAGTTTACCTACCAAGCATCTAAGCAATTTTCCTAAGGTACGATTAACTACCTCAGCTTGTCCATTAGTTTGTGGGTGAAAGGTAGAAATTTTTTTTAATTTGGTAGCTAATAATTTTCATAATATTTTTCAAAAATATGAGACAAACTTAACATCTCTGTCAGAAACAATGGTTAAAGGAAGACCATGGAGTCACACTATTTCCTTAAAAAATAATTTGGCTATATAAGAAGCATCATTTATTTTGAACAAGGTAAAAAATGAGCCATTTTGAGAACCTATCCACTACAAAAAAAATACTATCATGTCCTCGAGCTATCCTAGGTAATCCTAGAATACAATCTATTGATAGGTCTTCCCATGGCCTATAAGGAATAGGTAAGGCAATGTATTGTCCAGACCTTTTGTTTGATAGTTTTAGCATGTTTACAAATTAAACATTGAGCCATTAATTTTTGAACATCTCATTTTAATGAAGGCCAATAAAATCTATTTTATAATAAACATATGGTCTTATCCTATCCAAAATGACCAGCTACAACCCCAGCATATAGCTTAGTGATAAGGAATTCTCTAAGAGAAGATCGAGGAATGCATAATTATTTTCCTTTATATAAATATCCATTTGTTATCAAGAATGTCCCTTATAAAGTTATTGGTTTATCTAGGTGTTCAAGATAAATTAGGTGAAAGGGCACATAATAAAATCGACTTTCTATCAAATCCTAAGATTCTTAATTCTAAGAGCAAATCATTAGGTTTACCACGGATAAAGCATCATGGTTTATTCTCAATTCAGCTTATGCTTTAGAACAAAAGAGTAGTCTTGTAAAATTCAACCCATTTTGCATGCCTATGACTTAATTTTTGTTGAGCATTAATGAATTTTAAGGCATGATAATCAAAATTAAGTATAAATTCACTATGTAAGAGATAGTGCCGCCAATGCCTTAAGGATTGAATTACAGCATAAAACTCATTATCATAAGTGGAATATTGTTGTTTGGCTTCATTTAACTTTTCACTAAAGAATGTTATATGATGATTCTCATGACTTGAAATTCCACATATCCCAATTCCTGAAGCATCACATGTCACTTTAAAGGCTTTAGAAAAATCAGGAAGCCTAAGGATTGGTGCATAAGTGATAAGAGCTTTAATTTGCTCTAAAGCATTTTGTGCATTAGGAGTCCAACAAAATTTATCTAATTTTAGTATATCAGTTATTGTAGCAACAATGGTACTAAAATTCTTGATAAATCTCTAATAAAAAGTGGCTAAATTATGAAAACTTCTAACTTCAGTAAAACTTCTAAGTGATGGTCAATCTAAGATTGCTTTCGCTTTAGAAGGATCAAGTTTAAGTCTAATAGTGGATATAATAAAGCCTCAAAAGATAACCTCAGTTTGCAAAAGAAACACTTTTTTTTAAATTAATGTATAATTTCTCTTGTATAAGTAGTTCAAAGACATTTTATAAGTGTTGTAGATGTTAATTTTCACTTGGACTAAAAATCAAAATATCATCAAAATACACCACCAAAAAATTACCTATATATATAGTTTAAGAATAGTATTCATTAATCTCATAAATGTCTTTGAAAGTTCAAAGGGCATGACAAGCCATTCATAAAGTCCATCGGTCTTAAAAGTCTTCCACACATCTCTGATCTAGTATTTGATGATATCCACTTTTTAGATCAATCTTTGAAAAAAATTTCTCCGAGATTAAATCTAACATATCATCTAATGAGGAATAGGAAACCTATATTTGATAGTAATTTTATTTATTGCTCGACTATCAACACATTATCCATGTTCTATCTTTCTTTGGAGTTAATAATCTTTGTTGAGGCTAAGACTCTCTTGAATAAAACCCTTTTTTAATAATTCCTCAACTTGTCTTTTAATCTTAACATGCTTGGTAGGGTTCATCCTATAATGTAGAAGATTAGGAAGTTAAGAACAGGGTAAGAACTCAATAGCATGTTGAATGTATCTTCGAGGAGGTAACTCATCAGGAAGCTCATTGGGTGCAATATCTTTAAAATCAGAAAGAAGAGAAGAGACCACAGCAGGTATGTGAGTCTCATTAGAGTCTGGTATGACTTCTTTTTACATGTAATTTGTGAAGAAGAAATGGATCAAAAAATTCTTTTCATAAAGCTCCAAAACCTATTATTTCTATCTTTGGGGTCAAAGAAGGAAGAGTAGATGTTTTAAAGTAAGAATCAGAAATGATAGCATTAGGCCTATTAATAGGATTTTCTATGATAATTAATCAAAGTTTGGAATTTTTCTTCAATAGAGGCTTAGGTTGCAAGTCAGAAATTATTTTGTGTGGTGTTATGTAGGGTGTTTTTTCTACAAGTTTTATTGGTAGGAGTTTAATAGTCTTATTATTATGTTTAAAAACATAAGTATTTTCACCACCATAGTGAATAACATTCATATCATATAGCCAAGGCCATCCTAAGAGAATATGAGAAATGTCCATATAGAGAACATCACACCAAATTTGATCTTCATAGCTTCCTATTTTAATTGGAACTAAACATCGATTGGTGATGGAAAGAGAGGTATGATTTACCCAGCTGACATGAAATGGTTCAACGTGAGGTTCAGATTTTAGGTTAGCTCAAGTTAAGGTGTGTGTTGAAATAACATTCATAACACTCCCTCCATCTATAACTAACCTACATCTCTTTTCATTACACAAAACATACATGCTAAAAATGTTCTTTCTCCTCCAATCTTCTGCCTCATTTTTTAATTATAAGACATCTCATCACATTAACAAGAGGGTCGTCAGTTAATTCCAATTCTTCATCAGATAATGGGATATCATCATAAACTTCTTCTAGATTATCATCTATTGGATTTTCAACTTCTTCTAAAAATAAGATTTGAGCTTTACATTGATTTTCTATATGACCCTTTTATGACATTTAAAACATATTACTTCCCTAGTGTTCTAAGAGCTCCCTTCAATTGAAGTTTTAGGCATAGGGGTCCGGTCAGTTGGATGGGTGGGTCTAACAATAGATCCATGAGATGAAATAGAAGGTACTTGACTTTTCATTTTAGAGAGGAAGGCATATTTCTTTTATTGTTCAACCAATAATACATAATGAAATGCTTCCACTAAATATTGTGGTTCAAATAGTTCAACTTCAATTCGAATGTCAATCCTAAGTCCAATAATAAATTTATTGGCTAATTACCAATCATTATTAATCCAATTAGTTCTAGAAACTAGATCTTCAAAAGTATTCAAGTATTCAGTTACAAGATAATTACCTTATCTCAAAGTTAATAATTGACTATGTAGCTTCTTATCATGATGCTAGGATGCTTTTTTTCTTAACGTTTCTTTTATTTCTATCCAAGTGAGGTTTGTCTTTCCTAGTCTTTGTTCTTTGGCTAAAGTATTTGTCCAATAAATTTTAGCATGCCCTATCAATTTCATTTTAGCAAAAGTAACCCTATGGTGATCATCTATTTTATACCAATCAAAGAAGCATCCATTTGAACTAACCAATCAAGAAATTTATTTGGGTCATGTATACCATCATAAGTTGGGGCTTCTACTTTAACTCTTTGAGATGGATCAATAGAGCCTTCTATAGTCTTAAAATAATTTTCTCCCCTTCCACCATTTCTAGCAATTGATGGTCTTCTAAGTGGTTGATTTTCTCTATGGTTTGAATATGAATCTTCTTCATCTATCCCTATTAGCCGATCGGCGGTATTGGAGGAGTTGGTACTCTATTATTTTGTAGATCAGCTATAAGAGCTTGAATTTTTTATTTAAGTTCTTGCATTTGATTCTTACTTTCTTCTAATATTTATTGAGTTTTTAATTCATTGTCATGGATCATAAGATCTAAGGCATCAACTAATCTAGTCAAATTTTCAACTTGATCTTGAAAGATAGATGTTGGTGCCATGAGATTTTTTTTAAAAGAGAAAAAAAGATATATGAAAAGGGATCAATGAAAAAAAATAAAAAATAAATAAATAAGTATAATATAATTGTGCAATCAAAGTGAAATTTTATGTTAAGAGAACTTCCAGGTGAGGAGGGGAGTACAAGACCACTTAAATCCCAAGCTCTCTCCTTATACAATTTAAGTCTTTTTGACAAAGTTCTACTTAGCTTCCCAAATCAACAGGTTTAACACCCTTATATTATTATGCATGTATATATTTTTATATTTTTTTAATGCAATGAAAAAAATGCTCAAATTTATCAAGCCTCTTTTTTTTCTTAAGAAAGCAAGTTATCATAAGTTAATCAAAGAAACTTATAAAATTAATCATAAATAATAAAAAAAGATAATGAAGCAAGTAATTAGATTTTGATTTGCACTAATCTAGGTTATTTTAGGGTGAAGCACTACCAAGGTGTTGTCTTAATTTTTTTTTTTTTTTTTTTGGACAAGTTCACAATTGGAAAATGACTAAAATATATAATGGAACTTACTAATTGAAATTTTATGCTATCACCAACCAGCAAGCAATATATATATCTTTCCAAGATACTAATATATATTTAAACTATTATATAAAAGAAAATCTCACAAGTCCAAGAAAAACTCACTAAGTTTGAAGACAAGTCCAGCACTTGAGATGCTCCCTTTCTTGAAGCAAACTTTTGACCAAATTTGCTCCTTCTAGACTTCGCCCTGATACTAAATTTGGTGGAGGTGGGCATTCTTTCTTTTGATGAGATTGAGAGAACTTGGGTGTTGGAGGTGAGGAAAGAAGATATGTTGGATAACTATCGCTCCCACCAAGGATTGCCAAGGTTTGGCCACCAAGATCTCAAACCACAAGAATAAATCAATAATTTGTAATTGCCAAGATCTCCTTCATTCTAGTAAGAGGGGAAATTTATAGCCATTACAAACATCTTTCAAAAGAAAAGAATTCAAAACATGAAGGGAAAGGTGGGTGGCCACATTAATGTGAAGTATTAAATTGGCTCATTATTTTATGTCATCCACCCATTTCACATGCTATTATTTTATGTGAATTCAACCACCTCACATGTCATGCTTTGAATTTTAAAATGTAAAATTTCAAACATGGAGTTCTAGAAGAAAATTAAAAATTATATAAATAAAAAAGATGAAATAATAAAATGGTCTTTAGCAGGCTAATAGGCTAAGCCTTCTTCTTTCTTGAATTTTCTTAGGCTTTAGCTTAAGATCTTGTAAATAGACCTTGAGCTCTAATTTTTGAATTCTCATGATATTTTACATCAGTTAAGACATGCTACACAAGTCTTAAATGGCACACACATTAGGCTAAGTCACCATTACTAGCTCTATGTTAGGGTGATGCATGGTTTGATGCCTGATTTTATTTTATGATGTAATATTTTTAGACTGGATGTTAGGGTGTATGTGCTTAGATTGGATGATAGGGCGATCTTAGCCTAATCATATCTTCAACATGGTATTGTACTTAAGGGGAGCTGTAATAAAAATATAAATATTTTTTGTTGTACATATTGCTTATACCCCTAAGAATAATCCAAACTAGGACAGGTAGAATTGGCTACCCATGTGTAGGGTGCTAAGTCCAACTTATTCATATAACTGCTTGGGTTGTATGGTATGTTTAGCTAATCTCTACTTTACAAGTTTAGTTAGATTTCTCTTTCCTATTTTGATGTAAATTTTGCAATTAAGATTTAGAATGGATGTTATGAGGGATTTGGATGAACATTGATCATAAGACCAAGTCTTATGTACCATGTGAAGCCTTCGAGCAAACCACATCCCAAGTCATACCAAAAGAAAGAAAGAAATGAAGAAAGAAAGAGATGAAGGAAGGAAGAAATGAATAAATGAAGAATGAAGACCCCCATAACATAAATTCCTTCTAAATTGTAATTATTCATTTGTAATCTGGGTTGTATAAAGGTAGAGCTCGGCTACCCATTTTTCTTTTTGGGTTTGTACAGTGGAGCCCGACCATATCAGCCTCTTATTCTTTTGTGCCAATTTCATAATATGATTGATGTTTTGCTTATGATTGTGCAATTAGGATGGAATGATCTTCCTAGTGTCTTCATTGTTTGATGAATGGCCTAGATGTGATTAGGCTTGTGGTGAAAATATTCTTTCTTTCATTTATCCATTGGAAAGGATAAACAAAAGCAAAAAATAAATGCCTTGATTGGGACACCACATAGATCCGCAGATGTTCTTATTAAGGTGATCGGGTATGACATTGTGAAAAGGTGTACTATCTCGAAAGAGAATTCACCACCCCACAATGGACCTAATCACCTCAAAGGACTATGGGTCTTTATGTACCAGATTCTTCCCCTACTTTACATGGAAAAGTAAAGCAGGGTTTATTTTAAATTGGGTTTATTAAGTTCCCTATAGGCAAGCCCCCCATAGTTAATTACATCTGAGGCGATTCCTTAGGCATACTCTCGATTAAGGTAAATGATCATTGTCTCCAAAGATTTCAAAGATAGGACTATTAATCAATTAGTTTATTTTTAAAAGATCAAGTGAGATTGATCAAGATGAGGGATCTATTATTGAAGCCAAAGGAAGATAAATAGGGGATGCTTATGATACTAGGAAGCCTAGTAAGCATCCCAAACTATCCTATGGTTCAGCTTTATATTTTTGAATTTAAGAAAAATTATTTTTTTGAGTTGAATTTTTATTAGAATTCTAGGCTTACAATTCCATGATACAAGATCATGGAAAATCCTAAGAGGTGAGGATTTATGCTTGTAGCCCGTAAAGGGAAGTAGAAACCTCTGACAGAAATCTATGAAGCTTTGGCGAGGGCCAAGGCATGACCTAAATTTAAGGCAAAAATGGGTATTTTATTTACCTCCATAAGAGAGGATGAACTAACCGACTGTTTGAACTTATAATCGCCTAGGGTGGCCACCAACTAACTCCTCCTACAGTTTTAAATACATGTAGGCAAGTCATATGCTTTTGCAAGATAGCTGAGCTGTTATTCATTTAGAAAGAAACTAAGTCCTTAAACACACTCTCTAAGAAACTAAATCACGTGGGGCATGATTTATTGACCTAAATCTAATGCAGTTTTTGTTATGTTTTATTTTCATTGTGGATTATTAATTTGACATGGGCTTATAGGATTCATATGACTAATACATAATAAATTGGATTATGGGCCAAAATCAGCAAGAAAAGATGTGTGTTTCCACCATGGCTCTCAAAGGTCTAGCCAAGTTATCTGGCATAGGTGGAAGCCCTCCAAATCAAGGGTGAAATAATATGCTTTTTATGCATGATGTGAGAAAAAAATACAACTTCCAACTAAGGGGTTTCTAATTCTTTTATCTTGATTTATAACTTAAGCTTTGAGTGAGATTATAAGTTATTTATTTTTAGTTTTGAGTTAATTAATTGGATAGAAAATTTATTTTTTTTCTAAGAGCCTAATCATCATCCAGGCCATACATCAAAGCAAGGAAGAAACTAGGAAAACATGTCATGTTAATGCACAAGCTAAACAAACATCAAACAAATTATAAAGCTAGTACAAAAGAATAAGAGGACATTTGTGGTCGAGCTCCACCGTACAAACCTAAAACAAATTGGGTAGCCAAGCTATACCCTTATATAACCCAGATTACAAATGAATTAATTACAATCAAGAAGGAATTCATGTTATGGGGGTCTTCATTCTTCATTTCTTCTTTCTTCTTTCTTCTTTTGTCTTTTGGTTGGTTGGAATGTTGTTGCTCCAAAGGCTTCATATGGCACATAAGATATAGTCTTATAACTAACGTTCATCATAATCCCCCATAACAATCATTCTAAATCCTAATTGCAAAATTACATGAAAATGGGAAAAAAAATCTAACTAAAACCCTCAAAATAGAGATTAGCTAAACAAATCATACAATCCAAACATGAATATGGATAAATTTGACTTAGCACCCCACACATGGGTAACCAAGTCCACTTGGCCTATTTTGGATTATGCTTAGGGGTATAAACGACCTGCACAACAAAAGCAGTTATATTTTTATTACAACGCTCCTTAAGCACAATCCCCTACAGAAGATAATGATTAGACTAAGATCATCCTACCAATCAGTCTATGCACATACATCCTAACATCCAGACTAAAACATCACATCATAAAATAAAAGCAAACATCAAACCATGCACTGCCCTAATATAGGACTAGAAGTCGTGACTTGCCTGATGTGTGTGCCATTTAAGGTTTTTATGGTATGACCTAACTAAGCTTTAAGATTAAAATTTTCTAAGTATGAAAAATGTTCAACTTAGAGGGTGGTTTCATTTAAGTGGTTTAGTTTATTTGGTTAAGTTTTATTTCATGATTTTATTTGGTTTGAATGAACCTATAATTAATTACTTAGTGTTGTAAAGAGAGGAAAAGATCAGAGAACTTCTCTTTCCTCCCTATCTAAACTAGATTCATTATTGATTTTTATTTAATGAAAGTTTTATTATGTGTTTTAATTAATCCTAAGTTGAGATTTTTCCCTAAACAAACCTATTCAAAGAGAAAGGCATTTTAAGATTATGTAAAGTGAATTACTATCACAAAACACACAACACTTTATTTCCTTCCAACATGTGTACCATGCATATGGATGAACCCCTAAGCATATCTTTACATGCAAATGGAAATGTTAGCATACCTTAATGATGAATGCTAAGAGAGTTTGTTTAAGAAAAATTTGGAATGTTTCATGTATGAATGTTTTTGTTAAGTAGAAAAGAAAGAGATTCTTTTATCCATTATTCATATGCACATTTACATACATAAAAGACATAAGTGAGTATGGCACCATTATTTTCTGCACCAGGGTGTAAGGTACAAGACCTACTAGTGGCTAATTAAAGTCTCAATCTCAGGATGTCCAGACTAATATACCACTTTTCTTAAATACATTTTTATTTATAAAAGCAAAAGAATGGAAAAAAGAATCATGTAAAAAATTTATGTTTGTTTGTTTGATTTTTTTATGCAATTTACATGTGTAAGTGTGAATATCCTTCTTAATGGATAACATGGGAATGAATAGGAATGGATGTAAGCAAGTGTTTTGTTCTTTTCAAATGAACTATACACTTTGCAAATCCTATCAAAACTATGTTAAAAGAGAAGAGAAGGAAAGTCACACAATGCACACCTTATATTATACTCACATGAAGCTTATAAATAATTATAAGTAGCACACCTTTTAGTTGTAATGTTTGGCTTATGAATTTTAAAATAATTTTAGATTTAGTAAGGATAAATCATATTCTTACTTTTAAAACATGCAATTTGACATAAAAGAAACATTTCATTTTAATTTGATTTTTCAAAAGATATGAATGCATGATTTTCATATGACATAAACATATAGCTGCTAGGAAAGAAATAAAGTGATGAAAGCATGTAAATTCATTCACCCTAATTAATTCTTAAAGACAATCCTATGGAATAAGATTATTTAAAATGAATCAAAATTGTTTAAAGAAATTTTTAGTTTTGTTTTGAGTTTGATTTGAATTTAGGAAATGTGAAAAGGTTTGTTGGTCCTAACCCATCTCCCACATGTGTATGTTATTTTAGTTTACTTTTAGAACCATTAGATTGATTTTATATTTTTTTTAGGTTAAGGTGTACATTAAGTCCATTAATATTTAACCAAATAATTATGAGCCAATGTATGACATAAACCCACAAGAAATTTAAATCAACAATGCACCTAAGAAATAAAGGGGACCTAATACTTTTGGCTCACAATTAATGATTAATTAAGCTAAAAGATTTAATTTAAGTACTTTCATAACCCTTCCCACATATATGAGTTTGATTTGATTACCTTAAGCTACTTAAGTTATTGAACACCTAAGTATCTACCCAAGAAGGAATTGATTAAATTTAGATTGATTTGATTTTAAATTTTGATTAATTAAGCCATTTAGTAAAGTGATTAAACTATTTAATTAATTTTCACCTTAATTAGATTTTTATCCAAATGAAATAAACTTAGGGGAAAAGATTTGGGAAAGAACTCTGAATCTCATTCCCTAAGTTCATTCACTTCTAAGGTAATTAGCAAACTTAATTAATTAATTTATCATTATTTAATAGGTTAATTAATCACTTCATTAATTAAGAGAGTAATTAAGAGTGAATCAAGCAATTACCCTAATTAAACCATTAATAAATCCCAAAAAATTAGGAGAGGTAGAAGTCATCCCACTAAACATACCTAAGTTTGGAATTAATCAATGAAGTAATTAGAGAGTAATTAATAAATTACATTCCCAATAAAACCCAAATTATAGAAAATTTACTATTCAAAATCAATTAAACTTAATTTTAGATTATTCCCCTTTGAAATATCTTCAAAATGCATTTGAGTTTGTATTGTTTTGATTTTTCTACATTTAATTATGTAATTTTAAAGATTTTGTGATTAAAACTTGATTAAATCCCTAATTATATAGTTAATCGTCAGATTGGATCTGATGCTGGATGTTTGATTCACTATTTAAGTGGTCATTCCACCGATTAGATCAAAAGATGGGTCAAGATCCACAGCATGATGTTAAGAAATCTAATGTCCATCCCAGGTAAATTGAACCTCATCATCCTTGGGGATGAAATCCATGGAAATCACTTGATTGAAACTTTCTTTCAGGACCAAATTCAATTTAAGCTCAATTTTGAATAGTACCTCACCGGAGGCTATCACCGATGCTCCCAATCATCGAGGTAGCTTTGTCTAGTGGAGACGAATCCCTGTTAAGATTTGAGGGTTAAGGTTGAGTAAATCTTCCTATTGACTAAAGTCCTCTTCAAATGCTTGTGGCCTTGGTCTAGACCCCTCTTTCTGTGGCTTGAACACTTAGTAGAAGAGTTGGGTAAGCTCGATTGGGTCCCCTCAAGGTGATTAAAGAAGGAATTGAGCTGAAATTGAGTGATGGATGAGTTGGAAAATCCCTTGAGCACCCCAATTTTTGGCTTAAGAAAACTGAGAATGGAGAAATCAAAGTAGCTTAGGAGACATTGTGGGAGCTTGGGTCTCCAGTTCCTGTTCAATGAAAGTTTATGTGAAATGAGGGGAGTATATCTTCCCCTAGAAGGATCAGATGGTTGAGGATGAAGATGTCATTTTGATCAAATTGATCACCTTGAGTGGGTTATTTTGGCCGTTTGAGGTGGCACATGGTTCAATTTTGGCAAAGGAAGGTAGTGGACAAGTTTCAATGTGCCAAAGAGAGTGTGGGAGGTGATCCCATGTGCTTATTTTGAGTGGGGTGGTCAGTTTTGGGTTTGGCTTGGGTTAGGCTAAGACAAACCCATTAGGTCATGTGCACCACACTCACTAGTGTCCACTTGGTCCACTAAGAGGGTGTCAAGTGGCCATGAAAAGGATATGACCAAATTCCAAGTGGAATTGGCCATAGGTTACCGCTTGACCTAGGGGTAAAATGGTCATTTATCTTTAATTTCACTTTGGGCAGATTTAGAATGGTTTGAAATTAGGTTGGTCCAAATTTTAAGGAATTTGGAGTTGATTTGATATCATTTGGCTCATGTTGACCCATTTAGGTCAAAATGGGTCAACTTGGGTCAAGTTGACCAACGGTCAAATTAGGTCAAACCAAGGTTGGGTCAAGTTCATATGACCATTTGAAATGTTTTGGTATCATTGGTTTGGTTGATGGTTCATTTGATTTCATTTAGGTCAAATGGGTCAAGTTGACCAATTTGACCCATTTGACCTAATTGGGTTAGGTCATGGGTTGGTTTAGGTTTGGTTGGTCATTTGAAATGTATTGCAAGCTTTAGTCTCAATCAATTTTGGGTTGATTTGATTTTGGCTCAATTTGACCTTTTAGGTCAAGTTGGGTTCATGATCAATTAGGCTGGTTGGTTGGTCAAGTTCAATTGATTTAGATGAACTTGACCCATTGGTTGTAATCAATTTGGCTTAGATCAATATTTGACACATTTTGATTTTTTAGGTCAAGTTGGGTCAACTTGGGTCAAGTGGCCAATTGGGCTAGGTTAGGCTCAAATGATGACTTGGTCAAGTTCGAACATTGATCATGAATTAGTTTTGATCAATAGTTCCAATCAATTTGGCCTATGGTGGATTTTGGCTAGTTTAGTTTCATTTTGGCTAAGTGTTGACTTGGTCAACCCTTAGGTTTGACTTGGTTTGACCCAATTTGAGTGATTGATCATCTCATGATGATTGTTGCTCATAATGTGAGGCTTAGGTGAGCTTAGTTCAATCTAATTTGGGTAGGATTAGAATTTGGCTCATAAGAATACTTTAGGTCACTTTGGGTCAAGTGAGCCTAAGTGGGTCAATTGACTTGATCAAAGCTTGATTCAAGTTTGGTTGAACTCACATATGGACTTATGACTGAAATATAAATCCATTTGCAAGTGATCTGGAGTCCAATGGGTTTTGATTCATTTAACAATTTCAAGTTCAAAGAATGAACATGGGTTTGACTTGAGTTTGATTTTTTAATTTAGTTTTGATTTGATCATTAAAGTTTTTATTTATATTTGGTTTCATGATTGAATGATTGATTGAATCATGAAGAAAAATCAAGAGTTTGGCTTGATTTGAAGTTGATTTGACCAAGTTCAAGAATTTGACATGAAAGGCTTAGGTTGAATTTTGATTAGATTTGAGTTTCAGATTTGAATTTGGTTTTGGGCATTTGAATTTATATCTCATTTATATTTATGAATATAAATGAGAATATAAATGATTTATGAGAAAATTTCTTGAATTTGAATTGATTTGACTTTGATTTGAGTTAAGTCCATAAGATGGAATCAAAGGGCATATGAAATATTTTTGGACTTGGAATTGAGTTTTGGATTTAGTTTTGGTTATTTGAATTTATATTTCATTTATATTTGTGAATATAAATGAGAATATAAGTAGGTTATGAAAATTTTTGAATTTAAATTTCTTTAGATTTGATTTGAGCTAAGTCCATAAGATGGAATCAAAGGGCTTAGGAAAGATTTTAGATTTGGAATTCAATCACGGGTTTCAATCATTCAGAATTGACTCATGATTTGAGAAAATCCATTGGAATTGATTTAAGGTTTGAGAAAATCAATTAAGTTGGAATTAATTTGATAATTGATTTGAAATTCATTTGAATTTGAAGTTGAGAAAATCAATTAAGTTGGAAGTGATTTGAGGTTTGAATTGGAATTGATTTGAATTTGAAGTTGATTTGAATCTGAGAAAATCAATTAAGTTAAAATTGAATTGAGATTTGATTTGGAATTGATTTGAATTTGAAGTTGATTTGATTTTGGAAATTTGACTTGAAAGAAGAAAGTGAGGATTTGGTTCAAGCTATAGGGTAGGCAAGTTTTCCTAACACCCTTAAGGCATGATTCCTATGGCTAACTCTTCAAAGTCTCTAGGGTTAGGATGAGTGTTACCTAATCACTAGAAGTGTCTTAAGACTAAGGAAACTCTTAGTGTCTAAGAGGAGTCCTATGTATAAGATGGAGAGGTTGAGAGCTTATTCTAAATGAAGTCAATAAAGGGCACCCAATAGGTGTGGTGTGACTGACAAGCTACACCGCACGTATTGGTGTTGACCGAAATGATCGCAAGCACTAATAGAAATGGTTTACTCCTAACCCAAGGTGTAGAGGGAATCCAGCGCTTAGTGCAATGTGACTCTTACTCATGTCAAAGACATAAGAGAGTGAAGGAGGAATCTGCTAGGGATAGAGTATGTGAACTTTCCACTAGGAAGCAGGTTCAAGTCATCCACAAGGGGATGAGAGGTTTGATTTGATTTTGAGTCTCACTGGGGAGAAATTAATTTGATTTTTTTGATTGTTTAATTTTGTTTGTTTTGACTCCATTGGGGATAGAAAAGTGAACTCTCCATTGGGAGAGCAAGTTCAAGTCATCCCCTAGGGAGGAGAGGTTGTGAAATCCATAGAGGGATTAGAATTCGAGATCTGCTGGGAGAACTAGAAAGATTTGCATCTCATTGAGGAGAGGCAAATAATTTGATTTGTTTATTTGATTGTTTGATTTAACTCCACTAGGGGAGGTTGATTGGATTTGTTTTGTTTGTTTAGTTGACTCCACCGAGGGACGAATGTTGAGTTTATTTTAAATTTTAAATTTTTGGATTTTGAGATGGACACTATTGGTTTGTGATGGATCGCACTGAATAGGAGCCATGGAGGCCTAGGCCTAACTCAGATTTACCAATCTAAAGGGGTAGTCTACCAAACACATAGTAGGACTGACCAACCAAAACAATTCCTTTCAGTGTGCAACAGTTGTATTAGGAAGAAAGCGTAGTAGACTCACATCCTCCAAAGTAGGGATCAGTTGCTGGTGTGATCCATTGGCAGGGCAATGGATTGAACCCAACCTAAGGCTGACTATTGAGTGAATGCCGCTGGGGGAATTAAATTAGCTCAAAGATAGTCAAAGATTAATTTCATTTTTTAGTTATTATTTTTATGGATCACATTGATTTAGCGGTAGATAGGCCATGGTCCAGTTACCAACTCAAAGGGGTAGTCTACCAACCACATAGTAAGACTAACCAACCAAAGGGATTGCCTTCTAGTTTTCAATGGTCAAGTTTAAGAAGAAAGTGCGGGGACTACATCTTCTAATGGGGTGACATATTAACAAGGTAACATGTTAACCCAACCTAGGGCTGAGTATTGAGTGAATGCCGCTCGGAGACTTAGATCAGCTCAAAGGTAGTCATGGATTAATTCCATTTTTTTAATTGTTTATTATGGATTCTGTTGGTTTGCGATGGATCACACTGAGAAGGAGCTTATATCAGCCTAGACCTATCTTAGATTTACTGAACCAAAGGGAGTAGCTTCCCAGGCAAGGGGAGAACTATCCAACCAAAGGAGTGCCTTTTGATTTACAATGGTCAATTTAGGGAAAGAAAGCACGGGGACTCACACCTTCCACTACAAAAGACCACTGGGGTGATCGGTTGCTTTGGGCAATAAATTAAACTTGACCTAGGGCTTCCCATCGATTTGCGACAGTCATGCTAGAAAGAAAGCTTCATAGGTTTACATCTTCCAAAGCGGAATGACTACCGAGGTAACCTGCTTGTGGCAAAATAGATTGAACCCAACTAATGGCATTACGGGTGAGTCGACCGACCTATCTCACTCGGATAGTCGGGCAATTCTAGAATTCTTGCGCCTTAAAGATAGGATGCTTGCTTGGAAAAAGGGGCCCTTTGAGGCTTGAATTCTTAATCCACAAATGAATATTTTTGTCTGTTTATTTAGTTTGTTTTATCGTAGGCCCTATTAGTTTGCGAGAGAACAAGCTGAGAAGGAGCTTGTATTAGCCTAGACATATCTCAGATTTACTGAACTAAGGAAAAATATGCGCATCCGCTGAACAAATTCTCCTACCATAGGGGTGGCTACTAGGAAAGGGGGACTGTCCAATTCAAAAGTAACTCTGGTAGTATCTAAATAGGGTTGCAAAGGACATGGTCCAAATATAATGCCCTTAGAGTGAGGGGTTGCTAAGGGCTTGATCCAAAACCCTGGAGAAGATAAAATGCATAGGTACTCGGTGGCCAACTCAAGGAGAAAGTGAGGGGTCTCACATCTGCCAAGAGTGGTGTATCCACCAAGTGAGTCACTATCAGCATAGCGAACATCAACCAACCTAAGGTGCCTGTCGGTTTGCAACAATCAGCCTAGGAAGAAAGCTCGGGGACTCACATCCTTCTATACCAAAACTGATTGCTGGGATAGTCTATCTTCGATTCGACAGGTGTTATCCGACCTAGGGAGACTATTGAGTGAATTCCACTTGGGGACTTATATCAACTCAAATATAGTCAAGAGGAAAGGAGCCTCTGGGGGACTTATCCTAAACCTTAAACATACTCGACCTAGTTGGTGCATGATGGTTAGTTCAAGAAGAAAGCTCGGGGACCCACATCTTCTTAAACAAAATCAGCATGAGGTAGCTTACTGGCTAGGCAATGAAGTCTACCAAACTAACAAGGTGCTCATTGGTTTGCAATGATCAATTCAGGAAGAAAGTGCGGGGACTCACATCCTCCAGACAAATGACCACTAGGGTGGCGAGTTATTATATCAACCCGACCTAGAGCAGCTAATGAGTGAGTGCCACAGGGGGCTTGCTCCCACACCAAAATAGTTTGAGATAAAAGATATGTGTTTGTTTTTGTTCCTATGTTAAAGGGAATAGGATGTTGCTTGGGTTATCTCACACCTACCCTAAATACGCTTGGGGAATTTGATGAAAAGGTGCTATGAATGGCAGCTGGGATTCCCACCAAGAAATGATGCGCTTGAGTTCTCTTACACCAAACTTAGTGGTGCTAGTCAAAATAGGATGCCTCTTGGGTTCTCTCACACTAATTCTAGTAGCATCAAAAAATTGTATTTGATTGTGTTTATGTTGTAAAATAGGGATAGGATGCCTCTTAGGTTCTCTTACACCTATCCTAAACACATCATGGCGGATTTGCAAGACAAGCAGATAACACTTCAAATGAAGTGAAGATTTTTATGAATTAGAATCAAATTTTGTTCTTTTGATAATTATTTTCAAACATGTTTTATGGGTAATATTTTTTTCAAATAGAGCCCATTAATTGGAAGCATCGGGTGTTCCCCTTTACAATCAATGAGCTGATAGGATCCTCCTTGGTAGGCTTATGATATAAGAATCTTCTCAAGTGGGTTCAAAATTGCCTCTCATATTTTGACGGGCAACAATTGGTCTCCTTAGGACTAATACAAGTTATCCTACTTGAAAATCCCTAGGCGGCTTGTTGTGAGCTCAAACCATTTTGGCTTTATACAACTCGAGGTTTTGGCATGCCTATAGGAATCTCTCCTCCAAACCTTCAAGGTCTTCTAACCATAATTTTGTATTTTGTTCTGTAGTGATCTTGCTACCCAATGCTATCCATAATGATGGGAGTTGGACTTCTAAAGGCAAAACGACTTCGAACCCATACACTAAGGAAAATGGGGTAGATTTAATTGGAGTTCTGTATGTGGTGCGGTATGCCTACAAGGCTTCAACTAACTGCTCATGACACTATCGCATATTATTGTCGAGCTTCTTCTTTAGTATTTGGATGAGGGTTTTTTTTGAATGCTTCTGCTAGGCCATTTGCTCTATGGTAGTAGATGGTGGAGTATCTCCAATCTTTATCATCTTTTCTGACGAAGCGGATGATCTTGGTGCTTTTGAATGGAGTACCATTATTATAATTCATTGAGGCACCCCGAACCTATATATGATATGGTTCTTGAAAAATTGAAGCACATGCTGAGCCATGACCTCTCTGAGTGGGATTTCCTTTGGCCACTTAGAAAAGTAGTCGGTGGCAACTAGAATAAATTGATGACCCTTGGAAGAAGGAAGATCGATAGGACTCACAAGGTCGATACCCCAACACTTAAATGGCCATGAGGCTAAAGTAGGATGTAGAATGTTAGGTGATTGATGTAGGACCACATCGTGTACCTGACATTGATGACATCTCCTAGATAAATCCATGCAATTTATAGTCATCGAAGGCCAGTAGTATCCTAGTCTCTTAATTTTTGTTTTCATCTTTAGATCATATTGATGCACTCTACATAGACCTGAATGTACCTCGGTCACGATTCTATGGGCTTCATGTTTGTCCAAATAACATAACCACATTTGATCGAAAGATCATCAATACAAGGTGCCATCCATGAGAGCATAGGAGAGAGCTCTTTGTTTTATCTGATGGGCTTGTGATTTCTCCTGAGGTAGTTTGCTGGTGATCAAGTAATTTATGAACGGTTGCCTCCAATTTAGCTCATTATCCTTATTGGCAATGGAAACCTCCCCTTCAAGGGAAAGTCTCTTGATGAGTTCAGCATCAATAAGGGATATGACTTGTCTATTTTGGACCCTTATTGGAATGGACTCATCTTCCAGATAAGCCAATTCTTTGGCAAGTTTGTCCAAAGTATCTACTACTGCATTCCCAGCTTGGGGAACCTTGTAGATGATGACTTCAGGGATTTGGGCCAACAACTTCATGGTGTACTCGTGATAATGATGAAGCTTAGGTTTGAGAACCTTGTAGGACCCGACAATTTGGTTGATCACCAACTAAGAATCCCCATAGATGTTGATGCTCCTGACACACATTATAATGGCTAACTCTAAATCGGCATTTAAAGCCTCATACTCAGCTTCATTGTTGGTGTAGGGATTGGAGAGATAGTATGAGAATCTCATCACATCGCGGCCTAGAGTTAAGAGAACTATTGCTGCCCCTGCCTTTCCTGGAAGCCGCACCATCAAAATACATCTCTCAATGACAGTTGTTGACCACCCTTAAGTTTATGATTTGTTGACCACCCTTAAGTTTATGATTTGTTCATTAGGGAAATCATCACTAAGCAGAGAATCAGCAGGAAGTGGGTGTACTGCTAATAAATCTACAAGTGCTTGTCCTTTCACCTCACAGAGGGGTATGAATGTGATATCAAACTGTGAGAGAATCATTGACCAACGTGCCAAAAATCTGGATAGCATTGGCTGAGTCATGAGATACTTCAGTGGATTAGTTCTAGAAATCTAGTTCACCTTATGAGAAAGCATATAATGTTGTAGCTTTTGGGATGCGAAGATTAAAGCTAGGCAATGTTTCTCAATAGGTGGGTAGTTCACTTAAACAGGAATCAGACGACGACTGAGGTAATAGAGAGCACTCTCCTTCCCTTTGTTGTTGGCTTGGGCCAATAAAGCTCCGATGGAGATGTCCAATGTAGTAATATAGAGGATGAGTGGGCTGCCTGGGATAGGGGCTGCTAGAACTGGCAGCTTCACCAAATATTTCTTGATATCTTCAAAGGCATGCTGACACTTGTCAATCCACTTGAACTTGGAGTCCTTTTTTACAAGTGATGAAAATGGTTTGCATCTTGCTGATAGGTTGGAGATAAAGCTTCTTAGATATGCCAACCAACCTTGGAAAGATCTGAGTTGAGTTAAACTTTTAGATGGTGGTATTTCTAAGATGCTTTGATTTTTTTTCTAGATCTATTTCTATTCCCCAATTTCAGGCAACAAACCTAAGGATCTTCCCTGAAGCTACTCCGAATGCACATTTCAGGGGATTTATTTTGAGGTTATAATGTCTTAAACATTCAAAAACTACTCTCAAGATAAAGAGATGGTCTTCCTTTTCTCTTCTTTCGACTACTAGATCATCAACATAGCACTCAACCTGATGATAGATGAGTTCATTGAAGATCTGAGTCATGGCCCGTTAGTATGTAGCACCAATATTTTTAAGTCCAAAAGACATGGCTTTATAATAATAGATCCTTATCGGGGTTCAAAAAGTAGTGTTTCTTTCATCCTCGGGGGCCATCTTGATTTGGTTGTAGCCAGATGACCCATCCATAAAGAGAATATTGCATGAGATGAGGCAATGTCTACCATTAATTATGGTATAGGAAAAGGAAACTCATCCTTAGGAAACACCTTATTTAAGTCCTTGAAATTGACGCATATGTGAATTTGGCCATTCTTCTTCTTAACTGGGATGACACTGGCTAACCAGGTAGGGTATTTTTTTTCCCTGATGAAACCAGCATCGATCAGTTTCTTAACTTCAGAAATGACCTATTATTCAATTTCTAATCGTATGCATCTAGGAGCTTGCTTGATAGGGTTGGTGTTAGGATTTATTGCTAGTTTGTGGACTGGTACGTTAGGAGATAATTCGGGCATCTCTTCATAGCTCCATGCGAAGCAGTCCTTAAACTCAGTCAATAGCCTAACTAAGTCATTAGTTTCTTCTTCATTCAGTAATGAACTGATGTATGTCGGGTGAGTATTTTCTTCTGTCCCAAGGTTGATTTTTTTAAGCTTGTCAATTATTGAATGGATCTCCTCTTCAAATTCCAACAGTGCATCTTTGATTTGGAGATTATCTGGATCATCTAAAGTTTCTGAGCACACATCCTCATAAGAGTTAGTGTAGGGTGAAAAGAACCTATCAGACTCTAAATGATTGGGAACAACTAAGCAGTAATCATTATCATTGACTGGACCCACTGTACCAAATCCTAGTCCTGATCTTAATTGTGCATCTCTGCCTTTGTTGTTCCGACAGCTTTTTGAAGTACTCTGACCTAAGCTTAGACCATGTAGAAGGAATCAAACCCTTCTTTGTAAGATTAAGAACACAAGGCGAGTATCAATCAAAAGGTAATTATATTAATTCTTTATTTGAAATATCCTTAAGTCCTACATCAATTTTTAGACTTGAGGATGATGATCCAATAGGAATCTCTTCAGCTTTGCATCAATGGAAGACCCTTCACTACTAAGCCTTTAACTTTTTAGATGAAAGTGAGGTTAGAGCTAAGGTTTCTAACCATTGCCTAATAGTTTCACACACACTTGATTCAAATACATTCATGCTTTATCTGGAGGCCTGGTCTTTATCGTTGTCCGGATCGAGTGTCACTTCCAATGAAACCCGCTAAGAGGGGTTGGCTGGTATGCTAATCATATTAGACTCATCCTCCGAGCTAGATTCCAAGCCTATGTGGAAAGTAGGGGTACTCCTATGAACTAGAACATAACCCCAGTTGTCTGATGGCCAACTAAGGGGTCTTTCACCTCTGGGACTGTTTCTATGTCTGCCTCTGCCTCTGCCTGGTGGAGGTCGAGCCATCCTACTCACATGTCCATATGATGGAATGAACTGTGGGTGGAATTTGATATGCAACCCTACTTATTCTTCAATGTTCTTTTCTCGTTCACTTGGATTTTCATTTTTCTTTTCTTTTTCTTTTTTTTTCTTTTTCTTTTTCTTCTTTTTCTTTCTCTTTTGCATTTGAATTTTGTCCAAGTTCATGAGAAAAGGTGTTTTGGGGAAGATAGTAGGTCGTATCCTCATATATCTCAATCTCTCTAACTGAAAATGGCTTTTTCATCTCCTTTGACACAATATTCAATCCCATCCTTCCTGAACTTGATGCACTGATGGAGGGAGGATGGAATCATCTTGTTATGATGTATCCAAGGCTTACCGAGCAAAGTAGTGAACAAAGTATTTGAATTAATGATATAGAACATCGCTTTAGTCTTTCATTCACCTATCTCCAAAGGTAACACTATGGAACTTAAAGCCCTCTCCCCTTATTCATTGAATCCTCTCAACTTCATCTGATCTGCTCGGAGTGTGGAGATGTCAATCCTCAAATAGTCAAGAGTCTTTAGACTCATAATGTTCACCGATGCACCTGGATCAACAAGAACCCTAGAAAGTCTAAATTTTCCCATGTCCACTGTAATGTAGAGGGGACGATTGTGCTCCATGTCCCGTAGAATAAGGTCTTCATCTATGAAAGTGACTCATTAGGCTTCTCTGGAATAATGTGTCTTTTCTCCAACAGTGGTCAGTTGAGCTAAGCATATCTCTGGATTAAGAGAGCCTTGATTAATGATTCTCTCATCTCTTTGGATAAGATAAAGGCATCATATGTGCTTAACTTAGATAGAAACTTTCTTAGGTGAGAGAGGACATTGTAATCCACTCTGGGTTGATCCTCCATAAGCATATCCAAGGGTGGAGCATCCTATGGAGGGCTTCTCGATCATCTAAACCTAATGACTTATTTTCCTCTATCTTGAGATGCTGCCCTAGGAGGTAGAACCTTGCCACTACGGAGGTTGACTTTAGTGATCTCTTATGGTAGGTTAGTGGAATGTTCTACCTGCTCATCAGACTCACCTACAGCTTCTCCTATAGGACCCTCAGAATCAGATGATTCCAAGTCTATCTCAAGAGTCGAACCTGTAGTATTTATAGAAGGAAAATCCAACTCTAAATTAGAAATAGGAAGATCGGAGTTGTTATAATTGTTGCTTGGACTTGAAGAGTTTTCTAAAATAATAGAGTTAGGCAACCCATCAGAAGTAACACAGATATAATTCAAACTAGCTTTATTCCTTGATTTCTTGGATTTTGAAGGAGGTACATAGTAGAAGCCAAGTAAAGTAAGCAAGGTGAGGGATTTGATGCCCTCATTCACTGATACAAGATGTCTACTATAGGAAGAGCTAGCTGAATTAGAGGTGCTCACTAATGTAGTAGCTGCAACGGTGGATTAAAGGCTAGACTCGATCGGTGGTTGTGCTACTTGGCTATCCCGGTTGGTATAGGCTACTATTGTTGCTGCTAAGCTCCCCCTTTCCCTGAGTTATCCTAAACAACTTGCAAACCTTCCTTGATGTTGGATGTCCGAGTTGCCTCAAGCACCTGCAAGGAAAGCTTTTTGATTTTGGTAATAATTTTCTTAGAGGTATGGGATGAGGAGATATCTCAACCTTCTTTGGTTTGGAAGGATCACAGGTATCCCCAAGGATTACCCTAATGGAACTAGATGGCTGCTCCACAAGGTATTCCTTCGGGATATCTATGGCACCTATCTTGAAGCTATGTTCAAGCCAGTTCTTGAATGTAAAGCAATCCTCAAAAATTTGACTTAGCATGCGGTGGTAGGGGAAAAAGTTAGGATCATTTTTCTTGCCCACTTACTCTGGCCTTCTAGGTTCAGGAAGCTAGAAATTAAGTTTCTTTAAGAGATTCTTAAAGATTTTTTTGATTATCTCCCTCTTAAATGAATATGGTTTGTTTAGTTTATCCATAAGAGTAGGTGGACCGTAGCTACCTGGCGGCGGGTATGTGTACCACTGTTGCTATGGATATGGTTGAGGAGGAGGCGGTGAAGGTCATAGAGGCTACTATGGTGGCCCGTAGGATGGCCTCGATGGTGGAAGAGGAGGTGGAAGTCACGGTTGTGGAGCATGAGGTCTCTCATACTGCTCTCTAAGCTGCTTCCCCTTGTCTACTTCTGTCACTACCCTAGTTTCTTCTCATAAGCTTTCTGAGGCTTCAGCTTTATTCAATGATCAGAAAAAGGCAACTGTTTGGCTTCTCCTTGTAAGCTAGTCGCCTTGTTGATTAGCTTCTCAAATATTTTGATGGTGAAACCATTGAGCATGAAGGTGACCGGACCATGGATATTCTTAAAAAAAATCTCAATGGCATGTTGTTCATACAGTTGCAATTCATATTTCAAACTCAAATTATGCCATTTGAGAATATAATCAATGAGGGACTCATCATGGTGTTGTTGAGCCATAACGAGATTACCTACAGTCACCTTTTGCTGAGCTCCAGCAAATCTCTTAATGAAGAGTTGCTCCAACTTAGCAAAAGTCTTCACTGAACTATTGGGAAGTTCGGTGTACCAACCGAAGGTTATGCCTACTAAGCTACTGATAAAAAGTCAGAATAGGAGAGCATCACTACCACTGGCGTTGTAACAACTGGCTCTAAAATGCATTATGTGCTTCCTTAGGTTCTCGCTGCCATCGAAGCTCTTAAAAGAAGGTGGAACAAAACCCTTAAGATACTAGATGGCATCAAATTCCTCTAGGTAGGGTCTACCCTTTGGAACCGTTGATCCTCCTCGAGCATGAGCCAACACTTCTCTCACTTGCTGCTCAACCATGGTTTTAATGTCCTTTTCTTGTATGGAGGTACTATACCTTCCCATCGCTCGCTCTCGGAGGTAAAGTCTTGGTTGGATCCAAGACATGCAACAACTCTAGCTAGCTAGTCTTTGTTATAGTAGGATGAACTACCGGTGCTTGGTTCTAAAGTGCCAAAATTACTGCTAGCAAATCCTTGAGCTGCTTCCCCATCCTATTTATTTGTTCATCCTTTTGCTTTAATTATTGACGGAGGAGTTGGGTCAAGTAAGCTATGTCTTCTTGCTCGGCCACATCACCTTCCAAAGTCTGTTGATCATGTAGAAGAGAACCCCTAGTGTCTACCATGTGGACTCCCACTAAATCCTCTAATAGAAAATCCTCATTTGGATCAAAACTAACCTTTTCATCCTCCAAATTAGACCAGGCACATCCTAAGATCTCCTTCTTCTCCATTAGATATTGTGCCATAATATCATCTAGGGATCAGTCTAACTGAATAGGTACAAAATATTGAGGTTGACCGATAGTAGGATCACTGTTATGAACAGATAGACATCTGACCTCTATTGCTACTGGAGAGCTAACCCTATGAGGGCTACGCTCGCTAGAAGAAAGATGCTCCTGGCTTTCACTATGTTTGGATGGAGTAGTACTCCTAGGAGGATCTATGATCATGGGGATGACTGAAATATCTCCTCCTCCCTCTACTACTGCAATCTCTATAGCCTGCTGAGGTGGTAGTGGTGACGGGATGACTATGATACTTCAAGGTTGTCATTCCTTCCTTACCACAACTGGGGAAAAAGGTCGACCAAGAGAGCTTGGCCTCACCATAGTAGGTGGTGTAGATGGAATGGGATCTCTTGTTCATAGCTAGATCACTAGTGGGGTTCTCTTCTCCCTGGATGCGGCCTTCATGGTCTTTGCTGGAATGGTAGATGATGGAACATGTACAGGAGATGGTGGATGACGAGTAGAGTGGTGTGGTGGAGACACCACCGACTCTCTTTGAATAAAAGATCCTCTCCTATGATGGGTAATCCCCATCAGTAAGATACTTGTGGTGAAATTTTTAAGAATTTCTAAGATGTATACTTCCATCTTCACTCTATGCGGAATAAAATGAAGATAGAATTATACCCTTTTATGCATTTTAGACACCATGTAGATCTACATATATTCTTATTGAGTGTGATCGGGTACGACATTGAGGAGAGATATACTATCTCAAAAGATAGAAATCACTACCCTACAATGGACCCAATCACCTCAACAAGGACTCCTAATGACAATGGGTTTGTAAGTGTACCAAAGATTCTTCCCCTACTTTACATGGAAAAGTAAAGTAGGGTTTATTTTAAATTGGGTTTGTTAAGTTCCCTACAGGGGCAAGCCCCTATAGTTAATTACATCCTAAGGGATGAGGTCCCTCAGGAATACTCTTGATTAAGGTAAATGATCCTTATCTCTAAATATTCCAATAGGTAGGACTATCAATCAATTAGTTTATTTTGGAAGGTCAAATGGGATTAATCAAAGAGAGGGAGTTATTATCAAAGCCAAAGAAAGATAAGTAGGAGATGCTCACGATGCTAGGAAACCTAGTGAGCATCTCAAACTATCCTATAGTTGGGCTATCATTTTTTTGAAATTGAATTATTCATTTGAGTTGACTTTTTATTAGAAGTTTAGGGCTTATAATTCAATAATACAAGGTTATGGAAATTTCTAAGAGATGAGGATTTATGCTTATGGCCCATAGAAGGGAGAAGCAACCTTAGAAACTAAATCTAGGGAGCTTTGGTGAGGGCCAAAAGCACGACCTAAATCGAAGGTGACAATGGGTATTTGGTTTGCCTCCACAAGGGAGGATAAATCACCCAACTACTTGGACTTACAATCACCTGGGGGAGGCTACCAACTAACTGTTCCTATAATTTTAAATTCATGTAGGCAAGTTATATGCTTTATGCAAGATAGCTAGGCTGTTATTTATTTAGAAAGAGACTAAGTCCTTAAACTCACTCCCTAAAGAGACTAGATCATGTAAGGGCATGCTTCAAATGACTTAAATCTAATGCAAATCATATTATATGTTATTTTCATTTTTGGACAATCATTTGACTCAGGCTTATAGGATTCATATGCCTAATGCATGAGAAGTAAGATTATTGGCCAAAATCAGCGAGAAGGGAGGAGGTGTGTTTCCACCATGGCTCTTAATGTTCAAGCCAAGTTTCTCTGGAAAAGGTGGAAGCTATCCAATCAAGAGTGAAAATAATATGCATTTTTGCATGAAGTTATAAATGAAATACTCATCCAGCTAAGAGGTTGCTAATTCTTTTATCTTGATTTTAGCCTAAGCTTTAGGTGAGGTTATGAGTTCATTATTTTTTTATTTTGAATTGTTAAAGTTGGTAGAAGATTTATTTTTTCCTAAGAGCCCAATCCACAACTAGGCCATACATCAAGCAAGGAAGAAACTAGAAAAAGGATGCCATCTTAATGCACAAGCTAAACAAATCATCAATCAATTTATAAAGCTAACGCAAAGGAATAAGAGCCCATTTATGGTCGGGCACCACCGTACAAACCCAAAAACATATTGGGTAGCCGAGCTATACCCTTATACAACCCAGACTACAAATGAATTAAATACAATTTAAGCAAAGAATTCACTATTATGGGGGTCTTCATGCTTCATTTCTTCATTCTTCTTTTCTTCTTTCTTCTTCTTTTCTTCTACGGTTCCTTCTTTTGGATGGTTGGAAGGTGGTTCCTCCAAAGGCTTCATATGGTGCATAAGATGAGATCTTATGACCAATCCTCATCCTAATCCCCAATAACAAAACTTCCAAAATCCTAATTACAAAAATACATGAAAAGGAAAAGTAAATCTAACTAACGCATGCAAAATAGAGATTAACTAAACAAACCATACAATCCCAAGCATGTATATTGGACATACCACCCTCACACATGGGTAACCAAGTCAACTTGGCAAAAGCAGTTATATTTTCATTAAAGCGCCCCTTAAGTACAATCCCCTGCAGAAAATAATGATTAGACTAAATCTTCTTACCATTCATTCTACACACATTCACCTTAACATCTAGACTAAAATATATATCAAATATCAAACCTAAAGCTATAAGTGGTGACTTTGTGCGGCGTGCTTACAAAGTGTATGCTTTAAGGTTTAGATTTCTAAGTGTGGAGATGTTCAACTTAGATGGGTGGTTTCATTTAAGGGTTTAGTTGATTTGGGTTGATTTTATTTTGCATTTTTGGTTTATTTTAAATGAGTCCTACAATTAATTACTAAGTTTTAAAGAGAGGGAAAAGAGAAGAGAACTTCTCTTTCCAGTAATTTCTAAAGTGGATTCATGTTTAGTTTTGTTTAGTGAATATTTTATTGTGTGTTTTAATTAATCCTAAGTTTAGATCAATTTGAAACAAACCTATTCAAAAAGAAAGGAATTTTAAGATTAAGTAAAGTGAACTAAATTCACAAAACACACATCACTTCATTTCTTTCCCAACATGTATAACATGCATATGGATGCATCCTAAGAATATCTATACATACAAATGACAATGTTTTGCACACTTTATGGTGAATGCTAAGTGATTTACTTTAAAAAAATTTGAATACTCATGATTCATGATTTTCATTAAGTAGAAAAGGAGTTTCTTATCCAATTTTCATATGCACACATGAATATATGAAAGGCATAAGTGAGTACGACGCTATTGTTTACCAAGGGTATAAGGTACAAAATCTACTTAGGGCTACTTAAAGCCTAGCAACCTCAGGGTTGTCCAGACTAATATACCACTTTTCTTAAATACAAGCATATGTTCCTAAGAAATAAATGGAAAAGAAAAAAATGAAAAAGTTTGTACTTGATTTTTTGTTTTGTTTATGAAATTTATATATACAAGTGTAGATATCCTTCTTAAGTAATAGCATATAAATGAATAAAAATGGAATTAGGCAAGTGTTAGGTTCTTTTCAAATGAACTAAACACTTTACCAAATCATATTCAAAACTATATTAAAAGAGGGGAGAAGGAAAACTACACTAAGCACATCCTCATATTTTACTCACATGCAAGCTTATAAATAAAATATAAGTAACACACTTTCAGTTTTGGTAATTGATTCATATATTTTAAAAATAATTTAGATTTAATAGTGATAATAGCCACTCATATTTCTATTTTAGCCAAAACATGCAATTTGACATAAAAGAAATATTTCACTTTCATTTTGATTTTTGAAAAGAATGAATGCATGAAATTCAAATGACATACACATTTAGCATGTTGGGAAGAAACTAAAATGATGAAAGCATGTAAACACATTCACCCGAATTAATTCTTAAAGACAATCTTATGAAATAAGAAAGCTTAAAGCAAATCAAATTATTTTTAAAAAAGGTTTGGTTTTGTTTTGAGTTTGATTTAATTTGAGAAATTTGAGGTGAGTTTGATGTTCTTAACCCATTCCTACATGTGTATGATATTTAAGTTCAATTTTTAGATGATTAGATCCATTTTATATTTTGATTAGGTTAAGGTATGAATTAAGTGTATTAATTACCCCTTACTTATATACTACCATCATATTTAATCAAATGAGATGACATAAAACCTCACAAAGAATTTAAATTTCCAATGCACCTAGGAAGAAAAGGCCTAATGCAATTTGGCTCATGATTAGCGATTAATTAAACTAAGGGGTTTAACTTAAGTAATTTCATAACTCCTCTCACACATGTGTATTAGATTTGATTTCTGTAATGAACTTAGGCTCTTAACCACCTAAGAATCTATCCAAGATAGATTAATTAAGTTTTGGAAGGTTTTAGAATTTTATGAAATTAATTAAGGGGGCAATTAGTGAATAAATCTTAATTAAGAATGGATTAAGGAAGAAAAAGGGGTTTAGGGAATATATTAAGGAAAGTATCTCAAAATTATTCCCTAAATCTCACATTCACTTAATAAAAACTTAATTGACTCAATCAGAGAGTTAGACCACTAATTATGCCCTTAATTAAGCCTAATTATATTAAGGGAGTGATTAAGGATGAACTTACAATTCCCCTAATTAAGCCACCAATAAATCTAAAGAAAATTAGAGGAGGCAGGAGTCATCCCACTAATTAAGCACAAAATGTTTGGGATTAATCAGAGAAGTAATTAATGGGTAATTAGAAAAATAACATTTCCAATAAAACCCAAATTCAAAGTGAGAAACTATTCAAAATCAATTAAAATTAATTTTAAAATATTTTATGTTCAATTATCTTTCATATGCAATTTATTTCATATTTTTTGATTTTTCTACACTTAGATATGAATTTAGGAAGATTTGGTGATTAATTAGAAATTAAATAATCCCTAATTATATTATTAATCCCGTCGGTGCAATGTGTGCCACTAACGTGGCATGCGCTTTACACGTGGCATGACAGGATTGGGTACTTAACCCAACACATCGTAGCACTGCGTGGTGGCAATGTTACGTGCTTTCTCCTCACCCATCCGATCAAGGATCGGATGGCTAAGATTAAAGTCACAAATCTAAGGGAGGAAATTATGGATGCTACCCATTTTAATCTCAGCCGTCCATCGAAAATGTGCGGATGGATGGCTAGAGATTCATCCCTGTAATCCTCTATGAGCCATGAAGACCATTCATGTTTGAGGCCATGATCCGAGCTTGATTGAGCTCAAATTGGAACAAAAATCAACCCACACCATCTAAGCATGAGCACAAGAACATCTAACAGCTATATTAACATAGGATTGGGATTCACTTCACAAAGGGCCAACATACATTGAACTTAAGCTCAAAAAAATGGCATACCTTGCAGGAGGTGATCATCGGTGCTCAATTCCCTTGGAGAAGGTTCATCTAGTTGACATGAAGCTTTGCTGAAGTTTGGAGGCTTTGAAATTGAGTAGATGCTTCTATGGGTCAACTCCTTCTTGCCTTGAGCTCGTCCTTGATTGAATTTGATCTTCCCTTGCCTTTGAAGCTTGGGAAAGATCTTGGGCAAGTTGGAATTGGTCCTCTGATGGAGCTTGAAGAACGAATTGGGTTGATGTTGAGTGTGGAGTAAATTCAAATTTCAATCAAGCTCCCATATTTTCAAGTGATGAAAATAGAGAAAATCAAGTTTCAAACTCTCTCTAGGAAGCTTGGGAAGACTCTCTAAGGCTTGCTCTGAGTTCCTATGCTGGTAAAATGGTCATTTGACCTTGATTTTAGTTTAGGTATGTTTGATATGATGAGAAATAGGTTTGGCCAAGTTTCATTGGATTTGGAGTTGGTTTGTTGTGATTTGGCTCATGTCGACCCAATTAGGTCAAAATGGGTCAACTTGGGTCAAGTTGACCAAATGGTGAAATTAGGTCAAACCAAGGGTTGGGTCAAGTTCATATGACCATTTGAAATGTTTTGGTGACTTTATTTTGATTCAATTTGGTTTAGGTTTGAATTTGGTTCATTTGATTTCATTTAGGTCAAATGGGTCAAGTTAACCAATTTGACTCATTTGATCTATTTGAGCTAGGTCATGGGTAGGTTTATGTTTGGTTGGTCATATGAAAGGGATTGATATCTTTATTTCCATTCAATTTTGGTTAAGCTTGATTTTGGCTCAATTTGACCCTTTAGGTCAAGTTGGGTTCATGGTCAATTGGGCTAGGTTATGCTTAAATGTTGACTTGGTCAAGTTCAGACATTGATCATGAATGAACTTAGATCATTGGTTTCAATAAATTTGGCTTATGGTGGATTTTGGATATTTTGGGTTTCATTTTGGCTAAGTTTTGACTTGGTTTGACCCAATTTGAGTGATTGATCACCTCATGATGATTGTTGATCATGATGAGAGGTTTAGGTGGGCTTAGTTCAATCCAATTTGGTTAGGATTAGAATTTGGCTCATAAGAATACTTTAGGTCACTTTGGGTCAAGTGAGCCCAAGTGGGTCAAATGACTTGGTCAAAGCTTGATTTGAGTTTGATTGAACTCACATATGGACCTATGAATGAAATATAAATCCATTTGCAAGTGGTTTGAAGCCAAATGGGTTTTGATTCATTTAATAATTCCAAGTTTAAAGGGTGAACATGAAATGGATTTTAGATTGATTTTTGAATTGCATTTTGGTTAAGTGATTGAAGTTTGTATTTATATTTGGATTCATGATTGAAATATTGATCGAATCATGAAGAAAAATCTAGAGTTTGGCTTGATTTGAAGTTGATTTGGCTAAGTTCAAGAATTTGACTTGAAAGGCTTAGGTGGGAGTTTGATTGAATTTGAGTTAGATTTTTGGAGTTGGTTTTAGTTGTTTGAATTTATATTTCATTTATATATGTGAATATAAATGAGAATATAAATGGGTTATGAGAAAATTTCATGAGTTTGAAGTAATTTGAACATAATCTAGGCTAAGTCCTTAAGAGAAAATCAAAAGAGACTTAGGAAAGATTTGAAAATTTAGATTTGACTTTTGGGTTTAGTTTGATTGATTTAAATTTATATTTCATTTATATATGATAATATAAATGAGAATATAAATGATTTATGAGAAAATTTCATGAATTTGAACTGATTTAAACATGATTTTAGCTAAGTCCTTAAGAAGGCATTAAAGGACTTAAGAAGGATTTTGAATTAAGAATTTGAATTTTGGATTTGATTTGAATTTATATTTTATTTATATATGTGAGTATAAATGAGAATATAAATGAGTTATGAGAAAATTTTATGAATTTGAATTGATTTAAAGATGATTTAAGCTAAGTCCATGAAGGGAAATCAAAGGACTTAAGCATGATTTGGAATTTGAATTCATGAATTTGAATTGATTTGAAAGATGACTTAGGCTAAGTCCTTAAGAGGGAAGGATTTAGGAAATATTTGGAATTTGGAATTTGAATTTTGGATTTCAATCATGTGCATTGATTTGAGTTTGGAGAAAATAAATTGATTGATTTAGGTTTTATGATTTGATTTGGAGTTTGACTTGAACGAAGGAAGTGAGGAATGTGGTTCAAGCTATAGGGTAGGGAAAATTTTCTAACACCCCAAGGCATGACCTATTCATGGCTAACTCTTCTAAGTCTCTAGGATTAGTTGAGTGTCCACCTAATCACTAGATGTGTCTTAAGACTAATGATCTCTTAAAGTCTAAGAGTCCTATGTCTAAGATGGAGGGGTTGAGAACTCATTCTAAAATGAGGTCAACAAAGGCCAATAAGTGTGGTGTGGTGACAAGAACACATATTGTGTTGATGATCAACAACACCGAAGGATCACAAGCACTAACAGAGACGATCTACTCCTAACCTGAGGTGTAAAAGGAATCCAAATCTTACTACAATGTCGCTATACTTGTGTCAAGGACATAAGAGAGGGAAGGAGGATCCACTAAGGGATAAAGTATGTGAACCTTCCACTTGGGAAGCTGGTTCAAGTCATCCACAAGGGAATGAGAGGTTTGACTTGATTTGAGTCTTGTTGAGGAGATATTTGATTGTTTAATTAAGTCCTGCTGGGGAAGAGGGTTGAATTTGTTTCAATTTTTAGATTTGGATTTTTTGAGATGGACCCTGTTGGTTTGCAATGGACTGCGCTGAGTAGGAGCCATGGAGGCTTAGACCTAATTCAGATTTACCAATCCAAAGGGGTAGTCTACTAAACACATAGTAGGACTAGCCAAACAAAGAGATGTCTTTCAGAATGTAGCAACTGTACTAGGAAGAAAGTGTAGTAGACTTACATCCTTCAAAGTAGGGATCAATTGTTGAGGTAATCTATTGGTAAGGAAACTGATTGAACCCAACCTAGGGCTGACTATTGAGTGAATGATGTTGGGGGCCTTAGATCAACTCAAATATAGTCAAGATTAAATTACATTTTTTTAGATTTATTTTGATGGATTTTATTGGTTTGTTATGGATCACTAAGGAGCTTATATCTAACTATCTCATTCTTGAACCAAAGGGAGTAGCTTCCGAGAACAATGCCAGAGTTCCTTTCAGTTTGCAATGATCAATTGAGTGAAGAAAGCTTGGCAACTCACATCTTCCACTACACAAGATCACTGGGGTGATTGGTTGCTTTGGGCAACAAATCAAACTCGACCTAAGGCTGCCCGTCAGTTTGCGATAATCATGCTAAAAAGAATGCATCATAGTCTTACATCTTCTAAAGTGGAATGACTATCATGGTAACCTGTTTATAATAAAATAGATTGAACCTGACTTAAGGGTGACTACGAAGTGAGTACTGACCCAGGGATTTATCTCAACTCATGTAGTCAGGCAATTGCTATAGGGAGTTCTACTGACACTGTCCTAAACATAGGATGCTTGCTTGGAAAAAGGGACCCTTTAAGGGCTTGAATTTCTAATCCATAAGAGAATTAAATCTGTTTATTTCATTTAGTTTATTTATCGTGGACCTTATTAGTTTGCAAGGGACCAAATTGAGAAAGAGATTATATCAGCCTAGACCTATCTCAAATTTACTGAATCAAGGGAGAATCTACATATCCGCTGAACAAATTCTCCAACCACAGGGGTGGCTACTTGGAAAGGGGGGGCTCAATCCAGTAACTTCGGGTAGTGTCTAAATGGGGTCAAAGGATGTGATCCAAATAGAGTGCCATGAGGATAGGGCGCTAAGGGCTTAATCCAAAACCCTGAAGATGACATGGCTAGTCATATCTTATATATTCGATGTCCAACTCAGGAGAAAGCTCATGGGGACTCACATCCTAGAGTGGTGTATCACCGGGTGAATTCTTTGTCGACATTGAACATCATCCAACCTAAGGTGCCCGTCAGTTTGCAACAATCGGCCTAGGATGAAAGCTTGGGGACTCACATCCTCTTATAGCAGAATTGATTGTTGGGATAGTCTATCTTCGGCTCTACAGGTGCTATCCAACCTAGGGTGACTATTGAGTGAATGCCACTGGGAGACTTATATCAACTCAAATGCAGTCAAGTGGAAAGGAGCCTCTGGGGGACTTATCCTAAACCTCAAATATACTCTACCTAGTTAGATCATGATGATTAGTTTAGGAAGAAAGCACGGGGACTCACATTTTCTTAAACAAAATTAACACAAGGTAGCTTACTAGCTGGACAGTGAATTCTACCATATTAATAAAGTGCTCATTGGTTTGTAATGGTCAAGCTAGGAAGCAAGCGTGGGGACTCACATCCTTCAAATAAGTGACTACTAGGGTGACATACTAGTGAGACAGTATGTAGACCCGACCTAGAGCAGCTAATGAGTGAGTGCCACAAAGGGCTTGCTCCCATATCAAAATAGCTTGAGATAAAAGATTTGAGTTTGTTTTTGTGCATGTGTTAAAAGGGAAAAGGATGCCTCTTGGGTTCTCTCACACCTACCTTAAACACTCTTGGGGATTTAATGGAACGGTGCCACGGATGGCAATCAGGAATTCTCACTAAGAAAGGATGATATGGGTTCTCTCACACATAACTTTGTTGTATTAATAGAAATAGGATGCCTCTCAGGTTCCCTTACACCTATTTTAATAGCATTGGGAGATTATGTTTGTGTTGTGAAAAAAGGATAGGATGCCACTAGGGGACTCTTACACCTACCTAAACATCATGGTGGATTCAAGACAACAAGCTTTCAAAAGAAAAGAAGATTTTGATGAAATGGAATCAAATTTTTGTTGATTGACAGAATTATTTTAAACACAATTTTTATGGAAAATATTTCTTTAGATAGAGCCCATTAATTGGAAGTATCGAGTGTTCCCCTTTACATTCAATGAGCTAATAAGATCCTCCTTAGTAGGCCTTCTCTATGACATAGGGGCCTTCCCAAGTGGGTTCAAACTTGTCTCCCATCTTTCAACGGGCAATAATTGGTCTCCTTAGGACTAACACAAGTTCTCCTACTCAGAAAGACCTAGGGCAGACTAGCTTATTTTGAGCTTGAATCATTTTGTCCTTGTATAACTCAAGGTTCTAGCAAGCATGTAAGTAACTCTCCTCCAAACCTTTAAGCTCTTCTAACTGCAACTTTGCATTATGCTCTGTAGTAATCTTGCAACCCAATGTTATCCTTAGTGACGGGAGCTGAACTTCTAAAGGTAGAATGGCTTTGGACCCATACACTAAGGAAAATGGGATAGATTGAGTTGGAGTTCAGTATGTGGTGTGGTAGGCCCATAAGGCTTCAACCAACTACTCGTTCCACTATCGTTTATTATCATTAAGAGTCTTCTTTAGTATTTGGATGAGAGTTTTGTTGAATGCTTCTGCTAATCCATTTTCTCTAGGGTAGTAGATGGTGGAGTATCTCCAATCTATGTCTTCGCAAGCTATTGATCTTGCTTTTGAATGCGGTACCATTATTGGATATAATTCATTGAGGCACCCTAAACCTATATACAATATGGTTCTTAAAAAACTAAAGCACATAGTAAGATGTGACCTATCTGAGTGGGATCGCCTCCGCCCACTTGGAAAAGTAGTTTGTGGCAGCTAAGATGAGCCAATGCCCCTTGAGAGAAGGAGGGTCGATCGGACCCACAATGTCAGTACCCCAACACTGGCCATGAGGCCAATGTAGGGTGTAAAATGTTGATTGGTTGATGGAGGACCACGCCATGTACTTGACACAAATGGCATCTCCTAGCTACATACATGCAGTATGTAATCATCGAAGGTAGTAGTATCCTAGTCTCTTAATCTTCATCTTCATCTTTAGACTAGATTGATGTGCTTTTACTCATTTGTAATGCCACAGCTTCATGTTTGTCTAAATAATGTAACCACATTTGATAGTCAAAATGCAGGCCCAACGAGCATAGGAGAGCTATCTTTTTCACCTAATGGGCTTGTGACTTTTCTTGAGGTAGTTTACCAATGTTCAAATAGTCTATGAATGGTTGCCTCCAATCCATCTCCTTGTCCATTTTGGAAACAGCAACCTCCCCTTCAAGAGAAAGTCTCTTGATGAGTTCAGCATCAATGAGGGGTATGACTTGTCTATTTTTCACCCTTATTGAAATGGACTCATCTTCTGGACATGCCAATTCTTTAGCAAGTTTGGCCAAGGCATCTGCTACTGTGTTCTCTACTTGGGGAACCTTATAGATGGTGAATTCAAGAATTTGGGTATGACTTCATGGTATATACATGTGGTAATGATGAAGCTTGGGTTTGAGAACCTTGTAGGACGACAATCAGTTGACCAATGGCGAGAATCCCCAAAGATGTTGATACTCTTGACACGATAGTGATGGATAACTCACATCAAAGTCTCATATCGACTTATTGTGTGGGTTGGAAAGATAGTATAAGAATCTCATCACATCGCAGTCTAGATCATGGAAGAGTAGATCATGGTGCTTCTCTTTATTAAAAGAAGCTGCACCATCAAAATACATCTCCTATCAGTGATTGTCAGACTCCCCTAAGTTCATGATGTGTTCATCAGAAAGATTGTCACTAAGCCAAGAATCAATAGATAGATAGTTCTCTGTCGTAAGAATCAAATGATGGATAAGGTAGTAGAGAGCACACTCCTTCCCTTTGTTGTCATTGGCCCAAAGCGGAAGAAGTCATCCAATAGAGGAGTGTAGGGATGAGTGGCTTGCGAGATAGTTTCTAGAGCTGGCTTTACCAAATAGTCTTGTTGATTCAAAGGCATCGCGACATCATCCCACTTGAACTTGACATCCTTTTTGACAAGTGCTGAGATTGATTTGCATCTCCCCGATAGGTTGGAAATAAAGCATCTTAGATACGCCAGCCATCCTTAGAAGGATCTGAGTTGAGTTAAACTCTTAAGAGGTGGCATTTCTAAGATAGCTTTGATCTTTTTTGGATCTATTTCTATTCCTCGATGTTAGACAACAAACCCAAGAAATTTCCCCAAAGCTACTCTGAATGCACACTTCAGGGGATTCATTTTGAGGTTATATTATCTTAACCATTTGAAAACTTCTCTCAAGTCAAAGTGATGTTCTTCCTTTTCTCTACTTTTGACCACTAGATCATCAACATAGCACTCAACGATGATGGATGAGTTCATTGAAGATCGAGTCATGGCCCATTGGTATGTAGCACCGCATTTTAAGGCCAAAAGGCATGACCCTATAACAGATTTTGATCGGGTTTGAAAGTAGTGTTTCTTTCATCTTTAGGAGACATCTTGATTTAGTTATAGCCAGATTACCCATCCATGAAAGAGAACAATGCATGAGATGAGGCGATGTCCACCATTAATGCTGGTATAGGAAGAGGAAACTCATCCTTAGGACATGCCTGATTTAAGTCCCTGAAATCGACGCATATGCAAATTTGGCCATTCTTCTTCTTAATTGAGATGACTGGCTAACCAGGTATGATATTTTTCTTCCTTGATGAAACTAATATCAATCAATTTCTTGACTTCAGAAATGACCTGTTGTTCGATTTCTAATCACATGCTTCTAGGTGCTTGCTTGATAGGGGTAGCATTAGGATCTATTGCTAGCTTGTGGACTGCTACGTCAGGAGATAATCCAAGCATCTCTTCATAACTCCATGTGAAGCAGCCTTTAAACTCAATCAATAGACTAACTAAGTCATTGGTTTCTTCTTCATTTAGCAATGAACTGATGTACATCGGGCATAAATTTTCTTCTATCCCGAGTTTGACTTCTTTAAGCTTGTCAATTGTTAAATGGATCTCCTCTTCAAATTCTAAAGGTGCATCCTTGATTTGGAGATCATCTGAATCATCTGAGATTTTTAAACACATATTCTTATAAGAGTTGGTGTTTAGTGAAAAGAACCTATCAAACTCAAAATGATTGGTAACAACTAGGCAGTAATCGTCATCATCGATTGACCCACTATATACCAAATCCTAGTCACCTCTTGATTGTGCTTCCTTATATTATTCCATAGCTTTTCAAAGTACTCGACATGCGGACCATGTGTGAGGTACCAAACCTTTATGTACAAGATTATGAACACAAGGAGAGTAAAAGTCAAATAGTAATTCCATTAATTCTTTAAATATATCCTCCTCAAGTTCTACATCAACTTAAGGACTTGAGGATGATGATCCCAAAAAGAATCTCTTTATATCCTTTGGAAGACTTAGGGGCTTCCTTAACTACTAAACCTTCAACTTTTTGAGATGAAAAGTGAGGTTAGAGCTAAGGTTCCCAACGCCTAATAGTCTCACATAAACTATTTGAATACTTTTACTTTTTTGGATGGGTCTTCGTCTCATGCGGATCAAAAGTCACCTCAATGGAACCTTGAGAGGGTTGGCTGGTATACTAATCACATTAGACTCATCCTCAGGATTCCAAGTCTATGTGAATAGTAGTACTATGAACTGGAACATGTAATTCGCTGATGGCCAACTAGAGGGTCTTCCACCTCTAGAATTGCCTCTATTTTTGCCTCTACCTCTGCCTGGTGGAGGTTGATTCATCTACCCACATGTCCATATGATGGAATGGAATTGGGTGGATGTTCTTGGATCTATTTCTTCTTCAATTCCCTTTCTTGTTCACTTGGATTTTCATTTTTCTTTCTTTTTTTTTCTTTTTCTTTTCTTCATTTTCTTTTCTTTTAAATTTGAGTTTTGTCCAAGTTCAGAAAGGGTGTTTTTTAGGAAGATAGTAGGTCGCATCCTCATAAATCTCAACCTCCCTAACTGAAAATGGTTTTTCATCTCCATTGACTCAGTATTTAATCCCATCCTTTGTGAACTTGATGCTTTGATGGAGGGACGATGGAATTATCTTATTATGATGTATCCAAGGCCTACCGAGCAAAGCAGTGAAATAAGTATTTGAATAAATGATGTAAAACTTGGCTTCAGTCTTCCAGTCACCTACCTCCAAAGGTAACACCATAGAACCTAAAACCTGCTCACCATGTTAATTGAATCCTCTCAATATCATCCAATCTCCTCGGAGTGTGGAGATGTGGATCCTCAAATAGGTAAGGGTCTTTAAGCTCATGATGTTCACCAATGCACCTGGATCGACGAGAACTCTGGCAAATTTGAATCTATCCATGTAAACTATAATGTAGAGGGGACAGTTAAGCTCCATGTCCCTTAGAAGAAGGTCTTCATCTATGAAAGTGATCCCCTGGGCTTCTTTTTTGTAATGTGCCCCCTCACCTATAGCGGTCAGCTGAGCTAAGCATATCTCAAGATCAAGGAGAGCCTTGATTACTGATCCCCTCATCTCTTTAGATAAGACAAGGGCATCATATATGCTTAGCATATATGGTAACTTTCTTAGATGAGAGAGGACATTGTAGTCCACCTTGGGTTGATCCTCCACAAGCATATCTAAGGATGGAGCATTCTGTGAAGGGGCTTCTCGATCCTCTGTACTAATGACTTATTTCTCTCTATCTTGAGGTGCTACCTTAGGAGGTAGAACCTTACCACTACGGAGGTTAACTTTGGTGATCTCTTGTGGCAAGGTAATAGAAGGTCTACCTGCACATCAGGCTCAGCTATAGCTTCTCTATGGGACCCTCAAAATCATGATTCAAGTCTATCTCAAGAGGAAAAGTAGCATTTAGAGTAGGAAAGTCCAACTCAATCAAAAGAGGAAGATCATTATTATAGTTATTTTACTTGAAGAGTTATCATTAGAATAGAAGTAAACAACCCATCAAGTGACAGATGTAATTCAAGCTAGCTTTATTCTTCAATTTCTTGGATTTGATAAGAGGTACAAAGTAGAAATCAAGTAAAGTAAGTGGGGTAAGGGATTTGATGCCCTTATCTGCCGATACAAGAGTTCTACTAGTAGAAGAAGAAGAACTAGCTAAAGTATGGAAGTCAGGATGTGGTAGCTGGTATGGAGGTCGGACTCTGGTGGTAGCGCTATTGGGCAATCCCAGGCTAGCACATGCTACTGCTACTACTGAGCTCCCCCTTTCCCCAAGTTGGCACTGGAAACTTCCAAACCTTCCTTGATGTTGGAGGTTTGAGCTGACTTAGGCACCTGCAAGGAAAGTTTCTTGATCTTTTGAATAATCTTTTTAGAGGTTTTGGATAAAGAGATATCCCAACCTTCTTTGGTTTTGGAAGGATGACAAGTATCCCCAAGGATTACCTCGACAAGGTATTTCTTTGGGATAACTACAGCACCGATCTTGAACCAATGTTCAAGTCAGTCCTTAAATGTAAAGCAATCCTCCAAAACATGACCTAGCATACAATGGTAGGGGAAAAAGTTAGGATCATGGCTTTTGCCCACTTCCTTCGGTCTCCTAGGCTCGGGTAGCTAAAAATCGGGCTTCTTTAAGAGATTCTTAAAGATCTTCATGATTAACTCCCTCTTAAATGAATAAGGTTTGTTGAGTTTATCTAAAAGAGTAGGCGGATCATAGCTACAGTGGTATGTGTGTCATTATTGATGATATGGTGAGGAGGAGTGGCGTCATGGAGAGGCTATGGAGGCGTACCTCGATGGTGGTAGAGGAGGTGAAAGCGAAGGCTACTAAGTTCATCGTCTCTCAGACTGATCTCTTGCTGGTTGCTTCCCCTTATCCACTGTTGTCATTGCTTAGGCTTCTTCTCATAGAACTTCTGTGGCCTTGCTTTGGGAAACTAGTCTTGAAAATCTAACTATTTGGCCTCTCCTTGTAGACTAGCCGCCTTGTTGATTAGCTTCTCAAATATTTTGATAGTGAAGCCCTTAAGCATGAAGGCGATCGGGCTATGGATATTCTTTAGAAGAATCTCAAAGGCATGCTTCTTAGACAGTTACGACTCACATTTCATACTCGGTTATACCATCTGAGAATGTAGTCAACAAGGGACTCACCTAGGTATTGTTATGCTACAACAAGATCGCCAACAATAACCCTTTCGAGCTCCAAACCTCTTGATAAAAGTTGCTCCAACTAAATGTTTCTTGAACTTGGGAAGTTCAGCATACCAATCAAAAGCTATCTCTGCTAGGCTACTTACGAAGAGGTAGAATAGCAAAGCGTTGCTACCACCAGCATTGCAATAACTGGCCCTGAAGTGTGCAATATGCTGCTTCAGGTTTCCACTGCCATCGAAACACTTAAGGAAGGTGGCATGTAACCCTTGGAATATTTGATTGCATCAAATTGCTCTGGGTAGGGTCTACCCTTTGGAACTAATGATCCTCTTCGGGCTTGAACCAATGCTTCCTTCACCTACTGCTTAACCATAAACTTGATGTATTTCTCCTGTATCGAGGTATTTTCCACTACCTTCCTATACATGTCAGTGCTACCTTGCTCGAAGGGAGGTAAGGTCTTGGCTGGGTCCAAGACATGCACTAACTTTGGCTGACTAGTATCAACTATAGTAGGATGAACTGGGCTTATTTCGAGTCTTGACTCGCTAACAAGTCCTCAAGCTACCTCGCCATCTATCTATTTGTTTATCTTTCTTCTTTAACTGTGAGGTGTTGGGATTGGGTTTGTCTTCCTGCTCAACCTCATCACCTTCCATAACTTTCTTGCTCTCGAGGAGGGATCCCCTAATATATACCATGCAAACCCCGACTGAGTCTCCCAACAAATCATCTTAGTTGGGATCAAAGCTGATCTTCTCTTCATCAGACTAGTCGTATCCTAGGATCTCTTTATTTTCTATAAAATAGTGAGCTACTATATCACCTAAAGACCAATCTATCAGAACTAGTACAAATGCTTTTGGTTGACCAGTGGTGGGATCCACATCGTGAACTGAGGCAACGGACCTCCCCACTGGAGAATCAATCCTATGAGGACTATACTCGCTAGAAGAAATGCACTCACATCACTAACTCAAATGGGTGACACTCCTAGGCTACTATCATGGATGGGCTATCATCTCCTCCCTACCTCTACCACCACCATCTCATGTCTTCTGGTGGTGGTGTTGGTGAAGGATGACCACTTGCCAGGGTGCCATTCCTCCACACCATAGCTGAGCGAAGTTAGGGAGAGCTCGACCTCGCCATAGTAGGTGGTGTAGATGGAATGGGATCCTTTGGTCATAGTTGGATCACCAACGGGGTTCTCTTCTCCCCGGATGTGGCCTTCTTGGCCTTCGATGGAACTGGAGATGCTAAAACAAGAATGGGTGACGGTGGACGGAGGGTAGAGCAGTGTGGTGGAGACACCACAGACTATCTCGGGACAAGGACCCTCTTTGAATGATGGGTCGTTCCTGTAAGAAAATTACTATCTATGTGATCGAAGAGGGTAGCACATCGTGGAAAATCAATGAGTGTGAGGGCTAGCTCAAAACCTCGCCTCTCAGTGATGATCTGAAGTGCGGCCTCTCGGCCTCTCACATAGGTGTTTCCCATGCTGGGGGATGATAGATCAAATCAATTGAGCTCCAAACTTAGACTTCGTAAGCTCCATACTGGCGTGAACTCGGAGGCTAGCATACGACCTCCTCAGGGTGGGTGTCGAACCAGGTGGAGGTGAGTATGGATCCTCTAGCATCCTCTCACTAGACCGAGAGAGGATGGATTGGGTTATTGAAATCAGTGGGCACCTCCTCCATAACTGACCATGTAGTAGCCTCCATCTCCCTGGCAATATGTGTATGGTACCACTTAATCATGCAGTTTTATTCCCTCAGTCGGTAGGGTGAGTGAGTAAGAACTAGACCCAACCTTAAAAGCTGGGGAGGCAATCTTTGGGATCAGAGGAGCCTTACCCTTAGAGGGTGTTAATGAGTGGGTTTAGCCCTGGCTGGGGCAGTATGGGAAACCACAAGATGCATTGAGACTGGTGCTGATGCTGGTACTACCATTAGCACTGGTGTAGAAATGATCACTACTTTCCTCTTCAGAGAGGGGATATTAGAGTCTGATGGTTAATCAATGTGAATGATCGATTTCTGCCTGGTCACTACGGTCTTGCTAATAGTTGTGAGGGAGTGCCCTCACAGGTGATCCTCACCCCCTCGAAACCTCTACTGAAATGGATGAGATGGGTGTAATCAGCTCAAGGGAGATTGGCCTAATCCAAGGCCAAGTCCATGCCATAGGGGAAAGTAAACATAAATTTATGTGAAGCTGCCATTATAATCAACGAAAAAATTGAACTAGGCAAAGCGAGCGATGTTGAGAATAAATGTTGGAAACAAACTTGGATCAAATTTCTATTTTGTTATTGACTTAAATTTGAATTTAAAATTTGAACCCACATCCAACATCTTGGAAGTGTTAAGTGGGGTTCAAATGGATTTAGAGAAGAAATTTGATTGGAAAGAGGAATTTTTAATATGAATCCAATTTCAACAAATTTGGGTATGTTGAAAATGGGTTCAAATATTTTAGAAAGATGCTTCCATAGGTTCATGTTTGAAATTAGATTTTGATTTGAGGACCCTTTCCTTTAACAAATTTGGGTATGTTAAAGTAAGGGTCAATTGATTTTGATTTGATATTTTGGAATTCTCACTTAGCAAATTTGGGTATGCTAAGTGAGGTGTTTGAAAATAATTATTTCTTTTTCTTTGGTTATTTTATCTTCTGAATTATTGGTGATTTTGAAAATTGGAATTCCCACTTAGCAAATTTGGGTATGCTTAGTAAAGAACCCAAGTGTGCTTTGTTTTTGGAAAAAATTTTAAAATAGGATTCTTAGCAAATTTGAGTAGGCTAAGAAAATCCTAAAGTGTTTCACTTGTTTTGGATATTTTGATTCTTTTGAAAAATAGGATCCTTGGCAAATTTGGGTATGCTAAGGAAATCCTAATGTGCTTCTTTTTTTTATTTTTATTTGTTTTTTGAAAAGTAGGATCCTTAGCAAATTTAAGTATGCTAAGGGAATCCTAATGTGTTTCTTTTTAATTTTGGTTTGTTTTTGAAAAGTAGGATCCTTAGCAAATTTATGTATGCTAACGGAATCCTAATGTGTTTCTTTTTGGTTTTAATTTATTTTTTGATTGAAAGTTAAGACTTCACTTTAACAAATATGGTATGCCAAAAAAATGAAGTTCCACTTAATTTTGTAAAATGGGAATTTCACTTAGTAATTTTGACTATGCTAAATGAAATTCCAAAAGACGTGTGCAAAATTTTTGTGTTTTGGTTTTATTTTGAAAATGGAAGCTTCACTTTAGCAAATTTGGTATGCTAAAGAGTGAAGTTCCAAAAGTGCTTTTGGAAATTTTGTGAAGTGAAAATTTCATTTAGCAAATTTGAGTATGCTAAATGAAATTCCAAAGGTGTTTCAAATTTTTGTTTTGGATTTTAAAAAGTGGAGACTTCATTTTAGCAAATGGGGTATGCTAAATTGAAGTTCCAAATAAGTTTTGAAAATTTGTATGGAATGGATATTTCACTTAGCAAATTTGAGTATGCTAAATCAAATTTCCAAAAGTGTGTTTCAAATTTTATTTTTAGAAAAAGAGAGACTTCATTTTAGCAAATCGGATATGATAGAATGAAGTTTCAAATGTATTTTGGAAATTTTTGTTTTTGTTGATTTTTGAAAAGGGAGATTTCCATTTAATAAATTTGGGTATGTAGGATGGAAATCAATTATGTTTCATTTTCCAAAGATGTATATTTTGTATGTGATTGTTGCTTTTTGAAAGTGGAAATCCCAACCTAATCATATGTGGAATATGTTAAGTGGGGAATTCAAAGTGATGCCATTTTATTTGGAAATGAAATTTTCATTCAATAAATTTAGGTATACTTAATGGAGATATTCATATGTGCTTTTGAAAATTTAATTTTGTTTGAAAATGAAACTTCCACTCAATAAGTATGGGTATATTGAATGGAAAGGTTCATATGTGCTTTTGAAGATTTATTTTGATTTTGTTTGAAAATGAGACCTTCATTCAATAAATGTGGGTATATTGAATGGATTTCATATGTGCTTTTGAAAATATGAAATCCCAAAAAACACATGTGGAATGTGTTGTGGAAGTTCAAAGTTATGATTTTGCTTGAAGAGGTAATATCCATTCAACACATTTGGATGTATTGAATGGAAAGGCCCATCTTCAAATTTTGAAAATATGATTTTGAATTTATTTATTTATTTATTTATTTATTTTTTGAAAATGAGGTCTTCATCAAAATGAATTGAGTGAAGAAGCTCATTTGTGCTTTTAAAATGTGATTGTTGGAATTTTATTTTTATGAAGATGACCCTACATATAACAATCATGAAGATTGTTAGATGAAGGTGTTTTAGGAAAAAAATTTTGTGCAAGATATTTTATTATGTGCATTTTTAAAAGAGTGCTTTTGAAAAAGCAAGATTTTTTTATGAAGGATTTATTTTGTCTTTATTATTTTAGAATGAACCTTTCCTTACCATAAAAAATGATAAGGAGGAAGTCTTTAAATGTTTCTTTATTAGATCTTTTTTTTTACCCATTGAGAACAATGGGGTTTTAAGACCAACACGGGTGAGGTCCTAAAACCTAAAGATGTTGGCTAGCTTAACTTAAGGATGAAATAAGCTAAGTGCCAATGGAATGAAAGATAGTCTTGATTCATACCAAAGTACAAACCCACTATCGATACTTGAGACAATGATCATTTACCAAAGATGGAGAGAGGAACCATCCAATGGAGTCAAAAAAAATGGTGAAATTTTAAGAATTTCTAAGATGTATACTTCCATCTTCACTATGTGGATAAAATGAAGATAAAAATATACTCTTTTATGCATTTGACACCACATAGATCCAGATATTCTTATGGGTGATCGGTACATATTGAGGAGAGGTGTACTATCTCAAAAGATAGAAGTCACCACCCTACAATGGACCTAATCACCTCAACAAGGACTCCTAAGGACAATAGGTCCGCATATGTACCAAAGATTCTTCCCTACTTTACATGAAAAGGTAAAGTAGGGTTTATTTTAAATGGTTCATTAAGTTCCTATAGGCAAGCCCCATAGTTAATTACATCCTAAGGAATGAGATCCCTTAGAATACTCGATTAAGGTAAATGATCATTGTCTCCAAAGATTTCAATAGTAGGACTATCAATCGATTTATTTTGAAGATCAAATGGGATTGATCAAAGAGAGGAGTTATTATCAAGCCAAAGAAGATAAGTAGGAGATGTTCACGATGCTAGAAACTAGCATCTCAAACTATCCTATGGTTGGGCTTTACATTTTTTTGAAATTGAATTATTTATTTGAGTTGAATTTTATTAGAAGTTTAGCTTATAATTCCATAATACAAGATTATGAAAATGCCTAAGAGGTGAGGATTTATGCTTATGGCCCATAAAGGGAGAGAAGCAACCTAACCTAAATCTAGGGAGCTTTGGCAAAAAAGCACACCTAAATCTAAAAATGGGTATTTGGTTTACCTCCATAAGAGAGATAAAACCACACTTGGACTTACAACTGCTTGGGGGTGGGCACCAACTAACTCCTCCTACAATTTTAAATTCATGTAGGCAAGTCATATGCTTTATGCAAGATAGCTAGGTTGTTATTTATTTAGAAAGAGACTAAGTCCTTAAACTCACTTAAAGAGACTAGATCATGTAAGGCATGCTAAATGACCTAAATCTAATGCAAATCATATTACATATTATTTTATTTTGGACAATCATTTGACTCAAGCTTATAGGATTCATATGCCTAATGCATGAGAAGTAAGATTATTGGCCAAAATCAGCGAGAAGGAGGAGGTGTGTTTCCACCATGGCTCTCAAAGGTCAAGCCAAGTTTCTCTGGCAAAGGTGGAAGCCCTCCAATCAAGAGTAAAAATAATATGCATTTTATGCATGATGTTATAAAAGAAATACTCATCCGAAGGGTTGCTAATTCTTTTATCTTGATTTTAACTAAGCTTTAGGTGAGGTTATGAGTTATTTTTTTTTAATTTTGAATTTGTTAAATTTGGTAGAAGATTTATTTTTCCTAAGAGCCTAATCCACATCCAGGCCATACATCAAGCAAAGGAAGAAACTAGAAAGGATCATCTTAATGCATAAGCTAAACAAATCATCAATCAATTTATAAAGCTAATGCAAAAAGAATAAGAGGCCATTTGTGGTCGCACCACACAAACCAAAAAATTGGGTAAGCTCTACCCTTATACAACTGATTACAAATGAATTAATACAATTAAGCAAGGAATTCATTATTATGGGGGTCTTCTTCATTTCTTCATTCTTCTTCTTTCTTCTTTCTTTTTTCTTCTTTTGGTTCTTCTTTTGATGGTTGGAAGGTTGCTCCAAAGGCTTCACATGGTGCATAAGATGAGATCTTATGACCAATGCTCATCCTAATCCCCATAACAAATCATTCCAAAATCCTAATTGCAAAAATTACATGAAAAGGAAAAGTAAATCTAACTAACACTAAAAATAGAGATTAGCTAAATAAACCATACAAATCCCAAGCATGTATATTTGGACTTAACCCCACACATGGGTAACTAAGTCCACCTAGCCTATTGGATTATGCTTAGGGGTATAGCACATGCACAACAAAATCATTTATATTTTTATTACAGCACCCCTTAAGCACAATCCTTTGCAGAAAATAATGATTAGAATAAATCATCCTATCATTCATTCTACACACATTCATCCTAACATTTAGACTAAAACATATATCACAAAATAAAAGCAAACATCAAATCATGCACCACCCTAACCTAAAGCTAGAAGTGGTGACTTAGTCTAATGTGTGTGCTTTAAAAGGTTTGTGTGGTATGCTTAGCTATGGCTTTAAGGTTTGGATTTTCTAAGTGTGAAGATGTTCAACTTAGAGGGTGGTTTCATTTAAGTGTTTAGTTGATTTTGGTTGATTTTATTTTGTATTTTGATTTGGTTTAAATGAATCCTACAATTAATTACTAAGTTTTAAAGAGAGGGAAAAGAGAAGAGAACTTCTCTTTCCTTCCCTACCTCAAGTAATTTCTAAAGTGGAATCATGTTTAGTTTGTTTAGTGAATGTTTTATTATGTTTTAATTAATCCTAAGTTTAGATTTTCTAAACAAACCTATTCAAAAGAAAGGCATTTTAAGATTAAGTAAAGTGAACTAAATTCACAAAACACACTCACTTCATTTCTTTCCCAACATGTATAACATGCATATGAATGAATCCTAAGCATATCTATACATACAAATAAGAATGTTTAGCACACTTTATGATGAATGCTAAGTGGTTTACTTAAGAAAATTTGAATATGATGCATGATTTTCATTAAGTAGAAAAGAGTTTCTTATCCATTTTCACATGCACATGAATATATGAAAGGCATAAGTGAGTATGCCATTGTTAACCAAGGGTGTAAGGTACAAGACCTACTTAGGGCTACTTAAAGCCTCACAACCCGGTTGTCAGACTAATATACCACTTTCTTAAATATACATGTACAAAAGAAATGAATGGAAAAGAAAGATGCAAAAGTTTGTATTGATTTTTATTTTGTTTATGCAATTTATATGTACAAGTGTAGATATCCTTCTTAAGTAATACATAGAATGAATAGAAATGGAATTAGCAAGTGTTAGGTTCTTTTCAAATGAACTATACACTTACCAAATCCTATTCAAAACTATACTAAAAGAGAGAAGGAAAACTAAGCAATATCTTATATTTTACTCACATGCAAGCTTATAAATAAAATATAAGTAATACACTTTTTTGATTGATTCATATTTTGAAAATAATTTAATTTAATAGTGATAATAGCCACTCATATTTTCTTATTTTAGCCAAAACATGCAATTTGACATAAAGAAACATTTCATTTTAATTTGATTTTGAAAAGCATGAATGCATGAAATTCATATGACATACACATTTAGCATGTTGGGAAAGAACTAAAGTGATGAACATGTAAACACATTCACCCTAATTAATTCCTAAAGACAATCTTATGAAATAAGAAAGTTTAAAGCAAATCAAATTATTTTAAAGAAGGTTTTTTGTTTTGAGTTTGATTTAATTTGAGAAATGTGAGGTGAGTTTGTTGTTCCTAACCCATTCCCACATGTGTTGATATTTAGTTCAATTTTTATGATTAGATCATTTTATATTTTGATTAGGTTAAGGTATGAATTAAGTGCATTAATTACCCTTACCATACCACCTTAGCATAGTTAATCAAATAATTATGAGCCAATGAGATGACATAAAACCTCAGAAGGAATTTAAATTGTAATACACCTAGAAAGAAAAGGCCTAATGCAATATGTCTTATGATTAGTGATTAATTAAACTAAGGGTTTAACTTAAGTAATTTCATAACCCCTCTCCCACATGTGAGTTGGATTTTGATTTCCTTAATGTACTTAAGCTTTTAAACACCTAAGCAACTATCCAAGATAGATTAATTATGTTCTAGAAGGTTTTATAATTTTATGAAATTAATTAATGGGTAATTAGTGAATTAATCCTTAATTAAGAATGGATTAAGGAAGAAAAAGGGGTTTAGAGAATATCTTAAGGAAAGTATCCCAAAAATTATTCCCTAAACCTCACATTCACTTAATCAAACTTAATTGACTCAATCAGGGTTAAACCACTAATACCCTTCATAAAGCTTAATTATATTAAGGGAGTGATTAAAGAATGAATAGCAATTCAATTAAGCCACCAATAAATCCCAAGAAAATTAGGGAGGTAAGTCATCCCCTAATTAAGCACAAAGAAGTTTGGGATTAATTGGAGTAATTAAAGGGTAATTAGCAAATAACATTCAAATAAAACCCAAATTCAAAGAAAAATATTCAAAATATTAAAAATTAATTTTAGAATATTATGTTCAATTATCTTTCATATGCAATTTATTTCATATTTTGATTTTTCTACACTTAGATATGAATTTAGAAGTTTATGATTAATTAGAAATTAAATTAATATATTAATCCTAATCACGTAGCCACTGATGTGGCATGTGCTTTACGCATGGCATGATAGGATTGGGTACTTAACCCATCACATCATAGTCCTGCATGGTGGTGGAGCTACGCGCTTTCTCCTCAACCATCCGATCAAGGATCGATAGAGATTAAAGCTAAGGGGGAAATTATAATCTACACATTTAATCTGACGTCATCCAAAACCAAAATGGACGATGAGATATTCATCCACAATCTCTATGGAGCCCATATTTGAGGATGATCCGAGCTCGATTGAGCTTGGATTGATGAAAATTAACCCACACCATCTAAGCATGAGTACAAGAACATCTAAGCTAGATCATGGATTGAAATTCACTTCACAAAGGACCAACACATTGAACTTAAGCTCAAAAAATGGCATACCTCACCGGAGGTGATCACACTCGATTCCCTTGAGAAGCTTCAGTGAGACAAGATTTGTCAAGTTTGAGTTTAAAATTGAGTGATGCTTCTAGGGTTAACCTCCTCCTTGAGCACCTTGATTGAAGGATCTTCCCTTGCCTTTGGAGCAAAAGAGCTTGGGCAAGTTTGATGGTCCGAAGGAGCTTGAAAAGGAATTGGGTTGATGTGAGTGTGGAGAAAATTCAAATTTGAGCTATATTTTCAAGTGATGAAAATGAGAAAATCAATTCAAACTCTCTGAAGCTTCAAAATGGGCTTGTTCTAAGTTCATGCTTCAATCATGAGAGATGAAGATTGAATTGAATTGGGGAGTATATCTCCCTTGAGCAATGATGGTCAGAAGGATTTGCCATTTTGATCCAATACACCTCGCAAGGAGTTGTAGGCTTTTTTGAATTGCATGTGGTTTGATTTTTGGCCGAAGGAGTGGGTGAGGCCATGTGCTTGAATTG